>SKCR01011685.1:0-515984 GCA_019454045.1 Zanthoxylum bungeanum
CAGAATTCCCCTCAGCACGGGGCACAGCCATACCAGCCACAACAGTAGTTAGGGCTTGCAACTGTTCACTGATCTTGGTGAGACTATTTTCCAACTGATCCATACGTGATACCTCATTATCGGAAGTACTCATATCTGTTCTCGGTATTTTGGTGAGTCTCGTCATTTCTCTAACCCAAACGGTATCTATGATGTCTTTTTGAGACATAGAGGGGTGTAACATGATGTATGCATGTATGATGTGCATAAGATACATATAACATATGGGACATACTAAATTAATTAAAATTTTCAAACAAATCGGCCCATTATCATTTTTAAAGCTTTTGGGCTAAATGTCATAGGAGTGAACTCGTCCCAGTTTAAATGGCCCAATGAGTTCGCATCTCATGGCATGGAGCCCAACTAAATCCAAATGGTAATGTTTCGAACAGAAGCACAAAATGGCTCATCAACATTTAGAGTCCTTTGGCCCAATCATCATAAGGTATGTTCTTGTCCTAGTTTAAATGGCCCAACAAGCCCAAATCCTATGACAAATGGTCCAAATGGATCCAAACAAAGATGTTCCAAAACACAAGCATAAAGACATTCAAGCATAAAATAGTAAATTCTACAAGGTGTCCCATCAACATTTCAGAAGCTTTGGGCCTAATGGTCATATGATACGAACTCGCCCTAGTTTAAATGGCCCAGCAAGTTCGCATTTCTGGCAAAAAGTCCAACTAATCCAATGAGGATGGTCCACAAGCACATGCTCAAGGAAATAATTGTACTTTAGCCATACAACCCCGGTCTATGGGTGGGTTCGTGAGAGTATAGACAAAGACTCTTGCTGGCGAAGGATTGCCCCAACTAGGTCTCCTTACTCAAGGGTTCGAGCAACCAGGCAAGTGCACCTTTTTTATACCTTGCGGTACGTGCCAACAAGTCATGGTTGTGTGACTAACTGTCAAATGGATTTCTGTTGCAGATTCCCCAGAGGGAGGGTGGAGCGAACTCTCTTAAATACCCAAGCCTCTTAGGCTCTTATTGCTTGGTGACAGGAATAAGCAACAAGTCCTCCAAATTAGTCTGTCACAACATGCCAAGGGTAGTGACTATTTAGGTGCCTCCACAGCGTTTCCTCGAAAGGTAGTGAATGAAGGAAGACACCAAACCATTACCTAGCCTTAAAATGTCTTTGATAAACCCAATTTTACCCCTATAGACATGGTCAATTAAAACACAAATCCAAACATTCAAGACAATATTTCGGGGCCGATTCTCTATCCCCAGTGGAGTCGTCAGACTGTGGTGACACAGAAACTGGGAGATACATGCTGTTCCGGGCTCGCGGCCGATTGGGAGTACGGGTAGCCACGGAGGACTAACCGGAGAATGATGGAGTCGCCACCCAGTGTGAACTGGGAAAATGAGATTTAAGGTCGCACTCACCCCTCGCAAAGGAAGACCTCAAACCGTTGGGTTCAGAATGGTCCATTACTTATGTCACTTGTAATGAAAGGATTTGTGTAATAATTTTAATCAAGCTTAAGTAACACTTATTTCAAAGAATATAATGCTTCTGAATTCACATGCGCAAAAAGATAAAACTAACACCTAGATTTGCATATATCCTACTTCTAAGTTTACATGCTCGAAAGTAAGTCAAAGTAGCGGCAAATATACAACTTCGTAGGCATATTGTATTCATGAAAATGCAAGCACGTCATAATCACATAAGCACGCATAAACGGGAATCAAATAATGATGAACATGTAATTTCATAAACATTTCATACATGCGGAAGCATAAATAAATAACCATTACATATTCATGCATAATAAAAGGAGTCAACTAAGTCCATATGTGACACGTTTCATATAACCTATGTCTCAGTTTTACATACAACCTATTTGCATATAATCTAATTCAAGTTTGCATGCATCACGGTAGATTAAAGTAATGACAGATATACAATTTCCCAAACGCATTATTGATGGGCATGAGAGCACAAACAAGCACTAATTACATAAACGTACACATTAAAGGGAGGAGATTAAGCGCATAATAATAAAAAGAGGTAACCGTACATGAAAATGAACACGCAATCTTATCAATAACTAAGAATAAGAACATGAACAATCAAAAGAGGAAACGGCCAAATGTGACGTCATGCATGAGATGTGATGAAAGAGGGCCTGTTTACCATGGGCGTTCATGTGACGTTCGTAACCGCGTTTGAACTGTAAACAGAAGGCTCGCGTTCGAGTTGCGTTCGTAAACGTGTTCGAACGGATAGAGACATAAAACATGCGTTCGTGCGGCTTTCTGGAACGCGTTCGGATAGGGTTACAACAGTGACCTCTAAAATACAGTAACGCATGACACATGCATGAATAGGCAAATGGATAACTCCTAACACATAATAACAGACTAAAGGTGCGGCAAGCATTGCTATAAAGGTGGCCTTTTAGGCTCTTTGTCTCTCGAAAGAAGAGGAACTTTAGACCAACATGCTATGCCCATGCGCAATACAATATGATGCACGATCATGCACAAAATGACATACAATGAAAAGCAATGACTGAATACAAGGCGCGGCGAAGCATCATGGTAAATGATTTTAACCTCTTCAATTAGAGGACCTTTCATCGCACTTACTAAGCCCATGCGCAATTAACACAATGCATACATATGAAACAAAAGTAAATACAAAGATATTGGATTTCACATACCCGATTGAACATATCTTACATCCAATCGAATATACATCGTCCGGCGCGGTGAAGCATCGTGGTAAAGGATTTTTAACCCCTTCAATTAGAGGACATTTCATCGCACTTACTAAGTCCCATGCGCTTATCTTAATGCATGTATGTGAAACAAAAAGTAAATACAAGATATCGGATTTCATATACCCGATTGAACATATCTCCATCCAATCGAATATACATTGACCGGCACGGCGAAGCATCATGGTAAAGGATTTTAACCCCTTCAATTAGAGGACCTTTCATCGCACTTACTAGGCCCATGCGCTCGATCATATCATTACACGAACAAATAATATACAGAAATTAAAAAAACGAATAATAAACACATCAAAACAACATAAACAAAATATGTGACGTTTGCTCAAGTGGTACGTGGATTGTATCCCGAGTGCAGATCATACTACTGTCCATTCGGAATCGGCTATGAAATTTACGTCCGGGTTTCCATCCTATATACCACAAGAGCGACACATTTTTAATTTTAATCGAGGGCCACAACACATATCATATTCATAATACATGCATTTTTATCTACCCAAGGGCCAACAACATGCACTTTATCATAATAATCATGCGAACAAAACTCAATAAATAATAAAAATAAAACAGAAGATGAATGTGGAAAATACCCTCAGGTCTAACCTTTTTTGCCGACTTTCGGACTTGCGTTTCACAGAGATCGGAAGGGTAAAGTTCCTCAACTTCTCTGGTTCGCTAGTTTAACGTCTTAACTCACTGTTTTGCTATTTTACTTACTGTTTTACCTCCGTTTTGCTGCTGTTTTCTTTGTATTTCTGCTCACTATTTCAGGTCACTGCTTTGGCGTTTTAGTGGACTGTTTTGAGTGTTTTTCAAAGGTTTTAGGTACAGTTTTTTTGTGGTTTTCTAACGATTAAAAGTGCAGTTTTTTTGTTACTGGTTTAGGTGATTTAAGGGGTGTTTTAAAGGTATTTGGGCTGCTATTTTGAGTGATTTAGGCATGCAGTACAGTGGCTGTTTCAGGTCAGTTTTTTTTTGGCAGTAATGGCGTCAACTTCAAGGGAAAATGGAGGGCTAATGGCGTGAATCAGGGGCTACAGTAAGGGGGCTGTATTGGCGTGTTAGGGGGGCCATATTAGTGACTGTTTTGGCGTGGATTAGGGTGTTTTAGGGGCTGTGATTTTCAGTTAAGAGTGGAGGAGATGAGGGAATTATTTTTCTTGTGATTATTTGTGTGTATTAGGCATGGACTTAGGCTTCTCTTGCTTTGTGATTTGCGTGTGAGTTGTAATCTCTAGGACTTGGGCGTGAATGATATTGTGTGAATGCAGGATGGCTTTGGTTTGGTGTTTTTTATAGAGAAGAGTGTTAGGGTTTCTCCTTGTCTCACAAGGAATGGATTTTGGCATTAAAGAGAGGATTTGATTTGGTTTCAGGAAAGGTAAATACAAGATTGATGGGGAAAAACTTAGGCTTGATTAGGAAGTTAGTCTATTTAATTTGTGTTGATTAGGCATACAATATTTTTTAATTTAGTATGTAATATATTTGATTTATCTAAATTAGGCATGATTTTATTTTATGCTTTATTTAATTTGGTAAATATTTTAATCATTTTATTTAATTCAATTACACTATTTAATTAATATTTAATTTAATTTGTGTGTATTTTAAGGGCTATGGGCGTGGGCTTTGATGGGTGTGGGCGTGGGCTTTGTCTTGGTGGGTTAGGTGTTGTGTTGGTTTGGTAAGTAGATTTGGGCCAAGATTAAAAGGTTTGCGGGTTTTTTAGGCCAAATGTGCTATAGACGGAGGTCCAACAAGTGAGCTTGACATTAAACAAGTGAATAAAAATCTAACAAAATACCGATTCCCTTCCGACGACCGTTTCCCGCAATATCATTAACTAAAAAGGTAGTGCCTCCAATTGAGACTCATCATCGGGTTTCACTTGTGAAAATGCAATGTCTATAGTGCCCAAGGTCGAGGTGCCTCCATTGTCGGTCGTAGTTCCAGGATGCATCCCAGGGTCGAGGGCCCACTACATCATCAGTTCGAGGGCGAGGCCTCACATTTCCAGCGATATCGGGATGCGTCCCAGGGTCGAGGTGCCTCCGTTTTCGGTTGCAGTTATCGGGATGCGTCCCAGGATCGAGGTCCAATGCAGCATTGGCTCAGCTCGAGGCAGCTAGCGAGCCAGGTAAGTAAAAAAATGCATTGCATAGACTTTGATAGGATTGTCACTGTCACATATTGCACAAGTCCCATCAAAGTAAGGGCGACTGTAGGCATTGTATTTTTTGCATGTGAAACCCGATTAGGAGTCTCATCTGGAGACAACTACCTTTTAAGTTACGGAAACCGCGGGAAACGGATGTCGGAAGGGTAAAGTTGGAAATTAGCATTTGGTCGGATTTAACTCGCTGTTTAGCTTCGGGTTCGCTTGTTGGACCTCCGTTTTAAAACTTAACCTTAGCCCAAGCCCATTAAATCACATCCAATAATAATTAAAACATTTAAAATATATGTCACAAATTAAACTAAAATAAATTAAAACTAATTAAATTAAATTAAAACAAAAATTAAATGAAATCTAAATTAAATTAAATTAAATTAAAACCAATATAACCAATTAAATCAAAACCAATTAAATTGAAATTAAATTAATAACTAATTAAAAACCAATTAAACTAAATCAAAACAAATTTAAATGACTAAATTGAAATTTATTAAAACTAAATCTAATATTAAACCTAATTAAATTAAATCAAATTCCAAAATTAAATTAATCATTTCCAAAATTTAAAATCACCTACCAAATTAAATTAAATCAATCACCTAATTTAAATAATTCACCACCTAAATTACATATTTCTTGCCTTAAATAATCAAATTAAATACACCTAATATTAATTGATTTTATTTCCTTTCAAAACCATGCACAAAACCATGCAAACCATACATTCCCTCTCTATATAAACTACACAAATCTAACCCTAGGTTCCTCTTTCTCGGCAACTGGGAAAAACACAACAAAAACAAAGAAACCCTTCTCTCCCCTCTGGCCTCATTCTCTTCCCCTGACAAAAATAAACAAATAAACCCTAATGAAACCCTAAGTCACAGCCTCACTCTTGGCAACACCTGACCCCCGAGAAGACCACGTCCATCACTCACGCACCAGCCTGCCACTCACACATTGCAGCCTCCACTCACTAGTCCTGAACACACATAAGCCCCTTCAACGTAATCAACTCACGCACTTACACAAACCTTCACCGACTGCAACCTTCACGCCAACACCATCAACAGCCCCTTAGACTCCCTCCTTGACATTCACGCATACAACAACTTCTCTCCTTCACCATCCTTTCATCCACGCCTAAGCCCCAAAAACTGCCCCTCTTTGCCGCATCTTTAAGCCCTTTTCACAGCCCTTAATCCACACCAAAATAAGCCTCAAATACAGTCCTAAAGTGACACAAAATAGCCCCAAACACTGCCCCCCACTGCACACCAAAACAGTCACGAAAAATGCCCTTCACTGCCCCTACAACTGTCGTACATCACTACCCATTCTACCCAGTTTTTTCTGCGATTTTAACCCATAAAACAGACCTAAAATCACCTTAACATTGAATGAAAAACTGCACAAAGTCCCCCCTCAAAGCCCTTAAAAGTCGCTCCCAATTAGCCTTCCAAATCACCCAAAACAGTCCACAAAACGACCAAAAATTGTGACCTGAAATGTAGCAGTGAAACGGCAGTAAAACAGAGTCAAAACAGTAGCTTGAGCAGTGAAACAGCGAGGGAAAAGACAAACCAGTGAACCAGAAAAGTTGCGGAGCGTTACCCCTTCCGATCTTCGTGAAACGAGAGTCCGAAAGTCGACATAAAAGGTTAGACCTGAGGGTACCTTTCACATATATTTCTATTCGATTTTTATTGTTTACTTTAATTGTATTTGCATGATTATTATGAATATGATGTGTGTTGTGGGAATTGGATGAACGGAAAATGTGTCGCGTCTTGTGGTATATAGGATGGAAACCCGAACGTAAATTTCATAGCCGATTCTGAATGGACGGTAGTATGATATGCACTCGGGATACAACTCCACGTACCACTTGAGCAAACAGCGTATATTTTGTTTTATGTTATTTTGATGTGTTTATTATTCGTTATTTAATTTCTGCATATTATTTGTTTGTGTACTGATGTGATCAAGCGCATGGGTTTAGTAAGTGGGACTGAATGTCCTCTATTTTAGGGGTTAAAATCCTTTACCACGATGCTTTGTCGAGCCGGTCAATGTATACTCGATTGGATGTGAGATATGTTCAATCGGGTATACGAAATCTGATACCTTTGTATTTACTTTTGTTTCATATATACGCATTGTGTTAATTGCGCATGGGCGTAGTAAGTGCGATGAAAGGTCCTCTAATTAAAGGGGTTAAAATCCTTTGTCACGATGCTTCGCCGACAAGTATTTCAGTGCATAAGTGCCACTAACTTGCCTTCACCTATCCACATAGTCAGCGCATCCCTTCTCATCAAAACCCCATGCAAGATCAAAATATAATAGCCACACGCACAGACTCACGGTCTGCCCACATTCACGCTACACTCATTCACAACCTGAAAAACAGAACTCCTAAGCCTGCAACCTTCACCACACGCCTTGGCCTTCACCATGAACGCCACCCTCACAAATAAACCCTATTCACGTTCACGTAAGCCATTAAATCCCCCATTTTCACTGACTTCGTGCCTAGCCACAGTCCCTCCTAGCAACTTCACGTAAGAACCCCTTCAACGCCAGCCCTCACCCATGAACGCCATTAGCCACTGACCAAAATCTCCTCTAATACACACCACACTAGCCAAATGAAGAACAACGAGACACATAAACACTAGAACAACAAGCCACAAACCACACAAAAATCCCTTAATCCATAAAGATACCTACACGTAACAAACACACACTATCACCACAAACTGACAACACACACGGCCACAAAGCCAGCCACCAAAGATAAATCCCCCGTGAAAACCATACCTGCTAACTGCCGAGAGAATCCCCCATACACAAGCAGCCCTTATCCCTCCAAAATCTGCCCAAAACTGCACCCCGAAACTCCCCAAAACTACCCGAAACTGTACCCCGAAACACACAAAACAATCCACTAATAGACCTGAAATAGTGAGCAGAAAATATAGAGAAAGAAAACAGTAGCAAAATGGATGCCAAACAGCAAGCAAAACAGTAAAACAGTGAGCTAGGACGCTAAACCAGTGAACCGAAGAAGTTGAGGAGCTTTAACCCTTCCGATCTTCGTGAAACGCAAGTCCGAAAGTCGGCAAAAAAGGTTAGACTTGAGGGTATTTTTCACAGTTGTTTTCAATTTTATCTTTATTATTTATTGAGTTTTGTTCGCATGATTATTATGTTAAAATGCATGTTTTGGCCCTTGAGTAGATAAATGTGCATGCATTATGAATATAATGTGTGTTGTGGCCCTTGATTAAAATGAAAAATGTGTCGCCTCTTGTGGTATATAGGATGAAAAATGTATCGGTAAAACATAGTGCTTGGTACGTACGTGTTCGGATAGTCCGACGACCGAATTTACTACCAATATATCCGGGGATCTCATGGGTCGCTTCCCGAAGATTCACCGATGACATATGACTCGCACTTTAATTAATCTGGGATAATTAGAAGAGAGAGAAAATTAATCTGGGATTAATTACAGAGATATTTTATCTAGGATAAAATATCATTTAAAGAGAGAGAACGATTAATTTGGAATTAATCGATAAATTAATATATTCGATATATTAATCGAAATTGGATTTCAACGCGGAATTAAAATTAGATTTTAATTCGGGCGAACGAGTTAATTTAGAATTAATTCATTAGCGACATGAATAGTAAATATGCTAGGCATGATTATTTAATTAAATTAGATTTAATTACATCGCAACGGAAAATTCGTTAATTTGGAATTAACGAACCCGAGCCCGAGATTATTTGCGAGCGCATTCGCATTTCGAATTCGAGTGCGGCACGTAAGTCAAATCAAGCGTCAAATCACTAGTCGCATCTAGCGTCACATCATTCGTCATTCACTTTGAGTGATTGACACCTATCACTATTCATTGATTTATAGGAGTTGATGTTGGTGGTTGTAGCTTTCATTGTTTGACTTTTTTTTTAAAAGCCAAAAATTTGGTATATGATTTGAGAAATCAATTACCAAAATTCAACACACATTTTTCAACTCTCTCTCTTCTCTTTCTTCTTCCTCTCACACACCCAAGGGGCTGAAAATTTTTCTGTTTTCTGGATTGCAAAACCACGAGATGGGAAGCAAAAGTGTTTTGTTTTTGTGGCAAAACTCAAGAGAGCTAGCACTCCGAGAGACATGCGAAGGTGATAGGGAACTCCACCCATGAGCTTGGAATCATTTGACGAAGCTTGGAGCTTGTTCAATGAGCAACAATGGCCGAAAACAATGAGCTATTTCACTGCCACTGTCGAGCAGTCCATAGAGGCACAAAATTAATTTTTTGTTGCCTCGTGCGTCGCTCAACCGATCAATGTGAGTATTCCGCAACTCCCTCATTATATTCACACTTATTTCTTGCTTTGTATTCGATCCTTGGGACCGTAGAAACTCCAACAGTTTATATTCAACAGCCTGACGATTTTATCGTACCTAGACTTGCAAACAAGGTTTATAATTTAAATCGGTCCATTTATGGACTGAAACAAGCATAACGGTCATGGAACCAACGTTTTGATGAGATCATAAAAGAATATGATTTCAATCAAAATGAAGATGATCCTTGTGTATATAAGAAGGTTAGTGAGAGAGCACTGACTTTTATTATCCTTTATCTTGACGATGTATTGCTTATAGGCAATAACATTCCAATGCTAACGTCGGTGAAAGCTTGGCTTTCATTAAAATTCTCTATGAAAGATCTGGGAGAAGCAGCCTTTATTCTGGGAATAAAGATCGACAGAGATAGATCTAGAAAGTGCTTGGACTCTCCCAGAGTACGTACATTAACAAAGTGTTGAAGAGATTCAACATGGATCAGTCCAAGAGTGGACTGTTGCCAGTGTCACATGGCGTATATCTATTTAAGGACATGTGTCCTAAAACTCAAGATGAGAGAGACAATATGAGTCGGATACCGTTCACCTCGGTAGTCCGATCGATCATGTATGCCATAATATGTACGTGACATGATGTCTTCTATGCTTTAAGCATGTGTAGTCGCTATCAGGCTGATCCAGGTGAAGGTCATGTTGGACAATTATGACTCATAGCATCACTATTTGTACAGATCATTGTGTTGTTTTACAAATCAACTATGTGACAAAGGAGATTGCACTCTAATCATTGTGATTAGATCACCTAGATATATATAAATGATGAGAGGCCCTTATTATTTGTTCCATGATTGAGAATGATATGAGAGAGTATCAATCAACGAAGGATAAATCATTAAATATCCCTAGTCAGAGTATTATCGAGATTGGACATCAATAAATACGTAAAGACTAGTATCGTACTTGTGCGCGTTGTGAGGGCACAACAGCGTAGTTCTCATATACTTAAGTAATGGATACTTATGCAAGTGCGGTAGGAGGTTGTGTTTCACCGATGGTACGAGAAACAGCTTCGCTCTAGATAGACCCCCTCGAAATCCCATTGGTAGTTTGACTATGTGTCTATGGAGTCCGAAATCAGGGTAGGTGTATTTGGTCTTAACCTGAGACTTGCACCGCTAATGCTTACGATAATCAATGTACTTTGGTTGAGGTCGTCCAAGGCTTTAACCGGTTCTGCGTATGCCGATACTAGGTATATTGAGAATCGTAGAGTATTGGGTGCGATATCAAGACGGAAGTATCACTCCAGTCATAGTGGGGATGATGTCACGTAGGATACGGTATTAGTACTCTTAAGTGCTGTGCGGCCATCGGGATATTATGACTAGGTCATGTATATCCGATTATAGAGACTAGTTACCAGACATCAGACATGTGCTTCATACGGGGCAGACACAACTCCAGCCCCAGGCCTAGCACGTGACTATCCGATACTGGACCGATATACCCTATACGATGTATACTACGCCTGATATAGATCACATATTCCTGTAAGGATATTTCCGGAGAATTGGGTAGGCATGACGCTTTGCTAGAAGCCAACCTTGTCTTGTGAATCGGTAAACCATAGTACTTGGTACGTATGTGTTCGGATAGTCCGACGACCGTATTTACTGCCAACATATCTGGAGATCTCATGGGTCACTTCCAATGATTCACCAATGATGTATGACTCGTACTGTAGTTAATCTGGGATTAATTCGATGAGAGAGAAAATTAATCTAGGATTAATTTCGGAGATATTTTATCTAGGATAAAATATCAATAAAAGAGAGATAACGATTAATTTGGAATTAATCGATAAATTAATATATTGATATATTAAACGAAATTGGATTTCGACGCGGAATTAAAATTGGATTTTAATTCGGGCGAACAAATTAATTTAGAATTAATTTGTTAGCGACGTGAATAGTAATTATGCTAGGCATGATTATTTAATTAAATTAGATTTAATTGCGATGCAACGGATAAATTGTTAATTTTGAATTAACGAACCCGAGCCCGGGATTATTTGTGAGCGTATTCGCATTTCGAATTCGAATGCGGCACGCAAGTCAAATCAAGCGTTAAATCATTTGTCACATCAAGCGTCAAATCAAACGTCACTTTGAGTGATGTGACATTTGAGTGATTGATGTGCTTGATTGATTGAAAGACATGTCACTTTAATAAAGTGAAAATGAATAGTGATGTGTTTTGGTGAAATAGTGTAAGTTGGTGGAAAGTATTTACCAATTGATTTTAATGAATTGTTTGGTAAATGTTTAATATATTTTATGGAAAATATATAAGGCATTTTGGAAATGCTTTTACCACCTAATACACATTTTTTCACTCTCTCTCTCTCACCATTCACGCCCAGATGGGCAGTAAATTTGCTCACTGCTTTCTTCAAAATGCCGAGAAATGAGAGCTATGTGCCTTGATTTTGTGGCAAAATCAAGCGGAGCTAGCACTCCGAGAGACTTGCGAAGGTGATAGGGAAACTCACCCACGAGCTGGGATCAAACGACGAAAACTCGGATCTCAAATCTTGGATTCTTGAAGACTCAAAACTGAATTTTTCAAGCAGTGGACTGCAGTGTTTGGGCGTGAGTTTTGGAGGCCGAAACTTGAAGTTTTGTTCGTCGTTTCGTCTCAACCGATCAATGTAAGTATTCCGCAACTTCTTTGATATGTATTTCACACATCTTCATGCTTGTTTGATGATCTTGGGACCTAGATAATCACCAACAATGGCATCAAGAGCCTAGGTTCAAGCATGAATTTTTTAGGGCTTAAAATTTGGGTAAACTTTTTTTGAGCATGATTTGAATGAATTGAATGTTTGAGTATGCTTATAACATGTTTAATTAAAGATTGATTGGATCAATTTAATGAAATAATGATTGGATCAATTTTCCCCAATTGATGGAGCTTGGCCGAATGGTATAAGGCATTTGGAAATTTGGAATTTTTTCATTTTGATTCATTGGATGAGTTGTAATGATGTTGGATGATGTTAATTTGAGATCGAATTGGATTTAATTTTGAATTGAACAAAATCACAAAATGCTTATGTTGGCCGAATTCCATAAGTCCCTAATGTCTTGGAATTTTTTGATTTTTGATAATTGGATGTATTGGAAATCATTCGGGAAGTTAATTCGATGTCGATTGTGGAATTAATTGGATTGAATTCGAATCGGACAAAAATAACTCCCTTGGCCGAGACTTTGAGCATGGTGAATGGGTTTGATTTTTCATTAATGTGTTGGACATGTGATGATGATGATAAACATGATTAATTGGACTAATTTGATGTTTTGGAAATATTGATTTAGGTGATTAATCATGATATACACTTTAGTTTAATTATATTATGAAATTGGATTTTATGAATTTAATTAATTGGGCCTTAAATTGGATTTGGACTTTTAAAGTTGTAAATGGGTTTATTGGGCTTTGTTGTACAAAGTTGGTTTAGGCGAATTGGATTAGATCCAATTGGGCCCAAAACCACTTCCGTTAAGCCCAATTGCGACTTAATGAACCTTTAAAGTTTAATTGGGCCTAATGGGCCAAGATTGATTTATGGGCTTATGGGGTAAATCCCGGATTGGATTTTGGTTATTCGGTTTGACCCGAGTTGACCAAAAGTCAATGCCTTAAGAAATCAATTGAAAGCCCATTAGACTTTAATTGAATTGACGTTGGACGTTAATCGGTCTTTGAGACGCGTTACGATTAATTTGAAATTTAAGTCGTAAAAGGTTTATTTTGGAATTTAAGTCATAAAAGGTTTATTATTAAAGTGTGATATTTAATTTGGAATTAAATAACGAATTAGAATTGAATGCATATTAAATTGGATTTAATGACGTAGTTTAATTTAATTCGAGAATTTGGACTTTGAGTACTTATTCGCAAAACGAGTTTGACTCGAACAAAATCAAATCGTTGTTTGAACATTGGATGATCACTAATTATCAGATTAATTAATTTGATTAGATTGATTGATAACATGCTTGTGTGAATACATGGTTGTGATGAATGAATAATGTAAATCAGATGGATATTAGTTGGGTGGGGGCAATTTTGGAAATTATTGTAATAAATTTGATTTATTAAATTGGACCTGCGTGTCCAGCCTTATCACCTCTATTCTCTTTGTATTATCTTCTCACCTATTCCCCTCAATGTATATGAGGTTTCTTTAGAAGTGTAGTGTAACAGGTAGAAGTAATACAAGTGCTAGCTTGAGAGAGAAAAAGAGAGATTTGATCTAGGATCAATGTGTTAAGTATTCATCCGCATATCATTATTATTTATTTTCATTGCGTTTTATTATGTATTTAGAATGCATGTTTAAGGGTGTATGATGATGAGACCTTAACAAGATAATAAATTGGTAGCCAATTTGCACGCGAAAACCCTCATAAAATATCATGCGTTTTTCCTTCCATTAAGTGATTCTTACTCAAGATCCGAGATTGGCATTGGGTTGTTGGCCAAAGTCAAGCCCTTTGTCCATCAAAGATGTGTTTGAATCACGAGAGTTTTGTTCCATATCGGTGTCTTGTCCAAGTTGTGGTTTGTTGGCCAAAGTCAAGACCACTTCTTGTCACTCGACATTGATTACAAAGCTTTCCATGGTCAATGGGTCGAGCTTGACTGGGATCATTAGGTTTGTTGTGCCAAAGCCAAGGCCTAGTTGATTCAGAGGAAAAAAGGTTAGGCTACATATTGGATATGTAGGCATATATACGATATATGTTTCGGACTTGGATGTCCACCTACCGGACCTAGGAATTGGATTGGATCCAATTGATCTTAGAGATCTACCTAGTTAATTATCATACAATTTGTTGGCCAAAGTCAAGATTGTGTGACATTTAACGGGATCCTAGCCCACTAGGAAACACGATTTCCCGAGTACTCGACAGAGGGTTAGAGGCTCGTCGGAAAATAGTGGGAGGCAATAATTGAATTTGCAATATTCGTTCAAATACTTGCCATACGCGCTCAAATAAATATCACTCGTCAAATAATTAAAAGTATTAGTTTGACTAATATTCAATGTTGTTTTAATTAATATAGTTTGACTATATTCAAATAAATTCAATAAATAGTTGATTTTATAATTGAATTAATATTATAGTTGATTGAATAATTGGAATATTGTAATCATTATGATAAGTAGTACCTGAAATAATTGATTAAATAGTTGGACTATTAAAATCAAGAAACATTGAAAGATTGGACATTTAAATATAATCTTGGATTACAATATTTAAATGGTTTAAATTTTCAAATTGGGAATGAAATTTCAGGGTGGTCCTAGAAATAAATAATAAGTTACTTTATTTGATAAAATAACCTATTATGCCTTAGCCCAGAATCAAGCAAATAGTAGAGCATAATCTTTGGAAGATTTATGTGATGATGACTTTAGTGCTTAATTCAATATACTTGCAATAAATCTATGTATAGATTTAAGAAGTATTATATTTGCAATTAATAATTCTTGGAGAATTAATGACTAATCTCCAAGAGATAAAGTCAAACTTTGTAATTATGTAAGTATCGCGAGGCGTACCTTACTTTGATATTTTAGAAACCAAGGCTTGGCCAAGGCTTCTGAAATGTAGAAAATGGTAAAGGCAAAATCATTATGATCTTCTGGGAAATAAAGGACATATTCCAAAGTGACTGTCGTTTGGATATGGCAGACACGAAGGAATTAAAGAAAGGGCAAGGCTCTGACTTTAAGGATGTTTGTCAAAATTATGTCCATTACTAGTATTAAAATTGGATTTTAAAATACTTAGTGTGGTACATAAAATATATGTATTGATGTTCAGAATCTGCTGTGAGCAGGATACTGACTTCAAGCTGAGGTTAATCTGCGAATCGGAAATGGGACGAAAGTCGCTGTTTCGACCATAGATACCTAAATTTTGGAATTACCTTCGGGTATGTACTTAAATTAGGAAACTTTTATAATGTAACTAGTTAGACTAGAAACATTATCTCTATATCAGTGTTTAATCCATTGTGGATAAACCTTTATATTCTAGAACACTAAAGTGTTTCATTATATAACAGTATTTATATTTGGAAAATACTTAAGCAATAAGTTTCAAATATACTTGAAAGAGTATAATATTCTTTCAAATGAGGACTCCTCCCGAGACACGTCAATTTGACGGTGTGTCTGTACGGAGAAACCGAATTTTGTTGGACATGATAAGGTTTATCATGAGTCGCTCTGAGCTATCGTTTCTTTAACGGATATGCATTAACAGTGCAAAACTTATTTAGAATAAGGTTCCATGTAAAATCTGTTTGACAGATTTCATATTAGATATTAACGGGAAAGAAACTAGGTTTCACATTCCTGTAAATTTGGGAATGCCGGGCTTACGTTTGGATGATACCAAACTAGAACCCAAATCGGATAAGTGCCAAATATAGGTTATCTTAGGGAAAACCATAAGTATAGTACTTATACATCTCACTAGAGAACAATTGTAATTGTTGCTCGCCATGCGGTCTTCCTTAGAGGATTACCGATATGCAGTGGTAAGTGGGAGGATGGTATAACTCGATGAAAATCAGAAATACTAATTCGGGCATGAAGTCCTTAATGGAACACAAATATTTCATCAAGGATGAAACTATACCATTAATCTTCGTATACACAAGAAACGCGTAGATCGGAGAGAATCAGAAAACAACCTGGGGTATGGGTTTCTGATCTCACCTCATAAAGATGTCAATCTTGTTGAGGTATACCAACCGACTACGTATGAGGGAGTGATGCAAGGTATCGACTTCCGTTATGGCAAAGTGCCATGAGTCCAAAATGGATTCCATGTATAACAACTATGTTTGGACACTAGTTAATGTACCGTAAGGCATTGTGCCTATTGGTACTGTAAAAGTCTTCAGGGAAGACATACATGGAAGACAACATACCAATGTACAAAGCTAGGCTTGTAGCGGAAAGGTATCGTTATCAATATTATGTTGATTACGGTTCAACCTTTTACCTGTTGCCACGGCAAATCCAGTTGGATAATGCTTGCTGTAGCTGCACATTTCATTTATGAAATGTGTCAGTTAAAGATCAAAATCGCTTTCATTAAACGGAAACCCTTTGGAGAATGTTTATAACATCCTGACGATTTTGTCGTACTAAAACCAGCAAACAAGGTTTGCAGGTTATTCGATCCATGTTTGGATTGATGCAAGCATTAGGTTCTTGAAATCATCGTTTTGATGTAATCATAATGGTTTATGATTTAATTCAAAACAAAAAGATTCTTGTGTATATAAGGAGGTTAGTGGGAGCGCACTGACAATGAATGTCCTACATAAAATAATGATAACAAATATGTCATTTCTTGGAAATGAGATTCCCATAAGAACAGTCGACGAAAGCTTGGCTTTCGAGAAAATTCTCCGTAGAAATCTTGGGAGTAACAACCTTTATTCTAGGATTAAAGATCTACTGGGATAGATTAAGTTGTTAAAACTCTTCGAGAAAACGTACATTGAAAAATGTACGTGACCTGGTGTCTCATACGCTTTGAAGCATATGGATTCACAATCAGGCCAATCCAAGTGATAGTCACTGGATTGATGTTAAGAACATCCGTTAGAATCTTAGAGATCTAAGGATGCTGTCTTAATCTGAGGCAGCAATAGAAGCCATCTGGGTCAATAATAAATCTAATTAGATTAGATATATTTCTGTTAGTAGCTGAGCTAGGCGTCAGCACAGGCTAAAGCAATTAATGGTCTCATCAACGATCCAGATATATACTTCGACTATTTATCTGATTCGTTTAGATCATACATCGTGGCGATGTGATGATCGTATAAATCACGTCAGACGATAATCATGGAAATACGCTGACGAAACCTTTTCTCAGCAATTTGAGCCAACCGTACATAGTTCGGGTGTTAGGCACTCGAGTGACTGGCTATTGGCCAAGTGGGAGATTATTGGACAATTATGACCCATAGCGTCACTATTTGTATATATCATTGTGTTGTTGTACAAATCAACTATGTGACAAATGAGATTTCATTCTTATCATTTGTAATTAGATCACCTAGATATATATAAATGATGAGAGGTCCTTTTGATTTGTTCCTTGATTGAGAATGATATGAGACAGTATCAATCAACGAAGGATAAATCATTAAATATCCCTAGTCAGAGTATTATCGAGATTGGACATCGATAAATACGTAAAAGACTAGTATCGCACTTGTGCGCGTTATGAGGGCACAACGACGTAGTTCTCATATACTTAAGTATTGGATACTTATGCAAGTGCGGTAGGAGGTTGTGTTTCACCGACGGTACGGGAAACAGCTTCGCTCTGGATAGACCCCCTCGGAATCCCATTGGTATTTTGACTATGTGTCTATGGGAGTCCGAAATCAGGGTAGGTGTATTTGGTCTTAACCTGAGACTTGCACCGCTAATGCTTACGACAATCAATGTACTTTGGTTGAGGTCGTCAGGGGCTTTAACTGGTTATGCGTACGCGCCGATACTAGGTATATTGAGAATTGCAGAGTATTGGGTGTGATGTCAAGAGGGAAGTATCACTCCAGTCATAGTGGAGATGATGTCACGTAGGAAACGGTATTAGTACTCTTAAGTGCTGCGCGGCCATCGAGATATTATGACTATGTCATGTATATCCGATTATAGAGACTAATTACCAGACATCCGACATGTGCTTCGTACGGGGCAGACACAACTCCAGCCCCAGGCCTAGCACGTGACTATCCGATACTGGACCGATATGCACTATACGATGTATACTACGCCTGATATAGATCACATATTTCTGTAAGGATATTTCCGGAGAATTGGGTAGGCATGACGCTTTGCTAGAAGCCAACCTTGTCTTGTGAATCGGTAAAACGTAGTACTTGATACGTAAGTGTTCGGATAGTCCGACGACCGTATTTACTGCCAACATATCTGGAGATCTCATGGGTCGCTTCCCAATGATTCACCAATGATGCATGACTCGCACTTTAGTTAATCTGGGATTAATTCGATGAGAGAGAAAATTAATCTATGATTAATTTCGGAGATATTTTATCTAGGATAAAATATCAATAAAAGAGAGATAACGATTAATTTGGAATTAATCGGTAAATTAATATATTGGATATATTAAACGAAATTGGATTTCGACGCGGAATTAAAATTGGATTTTAATTCGGGCGAATGAATTAATTTAGAATTAATCGTTAACGACGTGAATAGTAATAATGCTAGGCATGATTATTTAATTAAATTAAATTTAATTGCGACGCAACGGATAAATCGTTAATTTGGAATTAACGAACCCGAGCCTGAGATTATTTGCGAGCGCATTCACATTTCGAATTCGAATGCGGTACACAAGTCAAATCAGGCGTTAAATCATTCATCACATCAAGCGTCAAATCAAACGTCACTGTGATTGATTGATTGAAAGACATGTCACTTTAATAAAGTGAAAATGAATAGTGATGTGTTTTGGTGAAATAGTGTAAGTTGGTGGAAAGTATTTACCAATTGATTTTAATTAATTGTTGGTAAATGTTTAATATATTTTATGGAAATATATAAGGCATTTTGGAAATGCTTTTACCACCTAATACACATTTTTTCACACTCTCTCTCTCTCACCATTCATGCCCAAATGGGCAGTGAATTTGCTCACTGCTTTCTTCAAAATGCTGAGAAAATGGGAGCTATGTGGCTTGATTTTATGGCAAAATCAAGAGGAGCTAGCACTCCGAGAGACTTGCGAAGGTGATAGGGAAACTCACCCACAAGCCGGTAATCAAACGATGAAGACTCGGAGCTCAAATCTTGGATTCTTGATGACTCAAAACTGAATTTTTCAAGCAGTGGACTGCAGTGTTTGGGCGTGAGCTTTGGAGGCCAAAACTTGAAGTTTTGTTCGTCGTTTCATCTCAACCAATCAATGTAAGTATTCCGCAACTTCTTTGATATGTATTTCACACATCTTCATGCTTGTTTGATGATCTTGGGACCTAGATAATCACCAACAGGTCACTGGATGGCGGTTAAGAACATCCTTAAGTATCTTAGACGAACTAAGGATGCTTTCTTAATCTCTGGATATGGAGAACTTGAGGTAACTGGGTATACCGATGCAAGTTTCCAAACCGATAAAGACGACTGTAAGTCGCAATCAGGGTACGTTTTTTGTTTGAATAACGGAGCAGTAAGCTGGAAATCTTCCAAGCAAGAGACTGTTGCCGATTCAACAACAGAAGCGGAGTATATTGCTGCAGCTGAAGCAGCAAAAGAGGTAGTTTGGATCTGAAAATTCCTAATTGAATTAGGAGTAATTCCGTTAGCAGCTGAGCCCGTTCCATTATATTATGACAATAACGGGGCTATAGCGCAGGCTAAGGAACCGCGGTCTCATCAACGATCCAAGCATGTTCTTCGACGTTTCCATCTGATTCGTGAGATCATACTTCATGGCGATGTGAAGGTCAAGAAGGTCGCATCATATGACAACATGGCAGATCCACTAACGAAAGTTATTCCTTAGTAAAAGTTTGAGCGACATGTACATAGTTCAGATATTTTATGCTTGAGTGACTGGCTATAGGCCAAGTGGGAGATTGTTGGACAGTTATGACCCATAGCGTCACTGTTTGTAAAAGACATTGTGTTTTTGTACAAAATTAACTATGTAATAATGAAATTGTCTTTTACCATTTTTATTTATTTACTTTGATTCATAAATGGTAGAAGTCCTAATGATTAGTTCCGAATTGAGATGATATGAGACAGTATCAATCCATATAGGTTTAATCATTAAATATCTCTAGTCGTAGTATTATCGAGATTGGACATCGATAATGCGGAATAGACTAGTATTGCACTTGTGCGCGTTGTGAGGGCATAACAGTATAGTTCTCATATATTTAAGTATTGGATACTTTTGCAAGTGTGATAGGAGGTTGTGTTTTACTGATGGTACGGAAAATAGCTTCACTCAGGATAGACCCCGCGGAATCCCATTGGTAGTATGTATATGTGTCTATGGGAGTCCGCTTCAGGGTAGGTGTATTTGGTCTTAACCTGAGACTTGCATCGCTAGTACTTGCGACGGAATTGGTTCTCTATTGTGTTGCAACCATCAGGATAATATGACATGGTCATGATTATCCGATTCAAAGAGACTAATTGCTTGATATCCGATATGTGCTTTGTATGGGGTAGACACTATTCCAGCCCCAGGCCTTGTACGTGACATCAGATACTGGATCGTAATACGCAATACTACGGTATACTGAGCCTAATATAGGTCATATATTCCATTAAGAATATTTCTGGAGAATTGGGTAGGAATGGCGCTTTGCTAGAAGCCAACCTTGTCTCGTAAATCAGTAAAAACATAGTACGAGGTACGTACGTGTTCGGATAGTCCGACGACCGGATTTTTTGTAAACATATCCAGAGATCTCTTAGGTCGCTTCCCGAGAATACACCGATGACATATGATTCGAAATTAATTTGTCTTGGATTAATTATGGAAAGACTTTATCTTGGATAAAGTACTATTTGAAGAGAGAGAAAGATTAATTTGGAATTAATCGTTAAAATTATATATTCGATATATTATTCGAAATTAGATTTTGACGCGGAATTAAAATTAGATTTTAATTCGGGCACACGAGTTAATTTAGAATTAATTCGTTAGCGACGTGAATAGTAATTTTGCTAGATATAATTATTTAATTAAATTCGATTTAATTACGTCGCGACGGAAGTTCGTTAATTCGAAATTAGCGAACCCGAGCCCAGGAGTGTTTGCGGGCCCACTAGTATTTGGAATCGAGTGGGGCCCACATGTCATATCAAGTGTCACATCACATGTCACTTTTATTCACTTTTGGTTGATGTGTTTTGGTGGAGTTGGTGGTGACTTAAATCACACTCCAAAGTCAAGACATGATAGACTTTTACCAAAAACAAGGATTTGGTATATCATTGATTTGTTTTTGAAAACAAATAGACATGCTTTAATTTTCTCTCCCATTACCGAATACAATAGGCATATTTCCCTCTCCATTTTTCTTTCATCTTCACCAAATTTTGAAGGAAAAAGCTTGAAGAATTTTGTTGCAATTTATTCAAAGAGCTAACACTCTTCAAGGAATCACACAAGGTGTTAGGGAAACCTATTCAAGAGCTTGGAAAATTAAAACAAAGCTTGGAGCTTATGGACTTCTCTTGGCCGAATCCTTGTTGTTCTTGGAGGAGAAATTTTTTTTATCAACACATCCAAAAGCCGATTAATGTAAGTGTGTTTCCGCCACTCTTCTTTGTTATTCATTCATCATTTATGCTTATCATGATCTTGGGACTAAATCTAGAAACTCAATATGTATGTCATGCCATCTTTGGCTTTTAAGGCTCATATCTCTCTAGTTAATAGCTAAACATGTGTTATAATATTATCTTATTCCCTAAGGTGGTGTATGCCTTTAGAAGAAGTGGGGTGTGCCCTATCAGTACTATTAATGGCATTATGTCTAATCCAGATGTGAGATTTCTCAACTAAGGCATTGAAATACTATAATGCTTCATCAGTGTCCATTCGGATGAACTCACCATTACACATAGTCTCCACGAATTAGTGCTCCCTAGGGGTTAGACCATCATAAAAATAGCTTACCAGGCGCCAACTTTCATACATGTGGTAAGGAAAACTTGCTAACATCTTTTTGAACCTCTCCCACGTTTGATAAAGAGTTTCACTGTCTCTTTGGGAGAAGATGGGGATTTGTCTTTTCAATGCATTAGTCTTATAGTGTGGAAAGTATTTGTTGAAAAATACATATGTCATCTCGCCCCATGATCATATTGACCGAGATCTGGGATCATACAACCAGCTTTTAGCTTTATCCTTAAGGGCAAAAAGGAATAACTTAAGTCTAATTGTGTCAGTGGTTCCAAACTGATCATGGAAGGTTGCTACAACCTCTTCAAACTCTCTAATGTGCATATAGAGATTCTCGTTCTCCAAACCATAGAAGGCTATGAGATACTGTATCATCCTAGGCTTAAAGTCTATCTATGGTACATTATGAGGAAACATTATGCACGATGGTGTAGTTGTACGAGTGGGTGGAGTTATTCCTTAAGAGACCGCATGAGTGGTCTCTCATATTCACTCATGCTGTGTGTGCTAGATGTGGACGATAAGGAAAAAATATTATCAACCAAACATTTTGAGTCTGAGTTTTCCTATTCATTCCTAACAAATCTACCAAACCGGTTTCTACGTCTAGGCATGCAATTAAACACAAGTAAAGAAAGAAACATGAATAAAAGACAAACTAAGAATAAAGATCTAAACTAGAATTAAAACTAAAATAGAATAAAAAATAAAATAAATAAAAACAAATAAAAAAATAAATAAGAGAATGAAGTTATTACATTTATTGTTGACCAAGCAAACCTGCTCATTTTGCTTGTAAATTGTCTCCTTGGAAACGACGCCAAATTTTGATTACACCCAAAGAGTACTTAAGGTTATCAAAATATAGTTAGGGTGTCGATTCCTCGGAGAGATGGTTACAAGGAACTATTTTACTCAAGCAAAAATGTTAACAGTAACTTAATTAAATAAAAAATTTAATTGGCAATTTAAAATAAAACGATGAAAAATGCGCAAGAATTATGAATAGAAAAAGATAGCAAGGTGTTATGAATTCCTCTTGTACCAAGCTCATATATGCAGTTATTAATTCTTTTTATTACACAACTAAGGGCATCACATCCCAAACCAAAAATTGGAGGATATTCAATTCTACACATATTAAATTATCTTTTCTATATTAACAACACACAAGGCTATTGTTACAACCTATCTAACGTCGATAATATACCCTCAAGTAATATTACAGTAAAAGATTAACTTGTAAAACAACCTTGACCAGTCATAACTGATTTCAAAAACCACACATAAAAAAGCATGACCAAATCTATATGCAAATTGATAAAATACAGTTTCTGGATTCATATAATCAAAAGATAAAAAAAAAAATAATAAGATATCAATTGTATTAAACAATAAAATTCATCCAAGAATCAATAACATAAATATGAGAGTTGAATACAAGAGCTCATCCTTAAATTTGCCTAGGAGATTAGTTCTTCATGGAAGAAATAGACATAGCCTGAAGAGATTACATTAGCATTCTGTCTGATAGGGTTTCTTCAATCTTGAATTTGTGTTTGCGACTCTTTGTTGTGTGTTTCCTCTCTATTTTTCTGCCCTCATAGGGTTTTGGATGAACTTGGGTTTATATAGAAACGTTCCGGGGTCATTATACACATCAAACATGATAGTTTTTGTATGGAACATAGGAATCGGAGTGCATTGCGAAGCCGGTGATTGGGGCATCGCGACGCGCGACTTGATGTGCTTGTTTTTGCTTTCTTCATTTTCGCTCTTCCCGCGTGCTTTTAATACGTCCGTAAGGTCCTGACACACGCGTAATGGTCCAAACTTCATATTACATTGCTCCTAATAACAAAGAACAAAATAAACTCTAATTAAGATTAAATACAAGATAATTAAGCTAAGTTAGTGATGTTCAAAGTACACTTTATTGCACTTATCACCGGTCCTATACCGGACTCCAAATCGGTCAACACTTAGATTTTTTTGAGAGCTCAAGTGATCTCAGGAGAAAAAAAGAGTAAAAAGGTTCAAAAATTTGTTTGAATTTGGTATGTTCCATATTATTATTCTGGTGTCCGTGGAGGGTAATTAAACAAAGTTTCTATTGAGGCACCAAATTTCCATCTGAAATTGCATACGTCCGCAATTATTTGCATGGTTATTTGTTTGTTGTTCTAATTTGTAATTTCTATACTTCAACTATTTTAGCTTTAGGTTTTCATTGAATTGAGTCTACGTATTTGCTAATTCTTATTCGCATTACTTTGTTTTTCCTATATTGGTTTCTTGTTATTTATACTAGCTTGAAGATTACACATTGTTGTGAGCTTTTTATTAGTCATATTCATATTATGTTGAGTGCAAACATAAATGGAGTGGAGTGAACATAATTGAGTATAAACTCGTGAGCGTGTGAGATTGTGAGGTTATATAATTATTTTCACATATTTGTTACTTCTAATCTGTTTGTTGAAGCTTTGAGATGAGAGGTACTACTTTGACAGTGGATGGGAAGCTTAAGGCTTTAGAAAAGAAGTTTATGGATATGATGGAAAATATGAATGCTGTTTTCGATAAGTTGTCCAAGGAAGTAGAGTAATCAAATAGACAGTGTTTCTATAGCACACCACCACAATATATACCACCACAAAATATGACACCATGACATGTGCCACCAGAAGAAAAAGAAGCTGAAAATAAGTTTGATTATTCTGATGATCTTAATAATAAAAAGGAGAGATATTAGTCAATTCCTGATAGGAGGCTTAATAGGAGGTTTGATGGGAGCAATGATATGAGGGATATGCGGTTTGATAGTAAAGGTGAATTTGATGAGACTTGAGGATTATGACAAGAGGTTATGATAGAATGGTGATGTTGATGGTGATTTGATCAAGATACCAAACTTCTGAGGCAATAATGATCCAGAAGCGTATTTGGAGTGGGAGAAGAAAATATAATTGATTTTCAATTATTATCATTACTCTATTGAGAAGAAGTTCAATCTGGTAGCCATGGAATTCACTGATTATGCTATGATTTGGTGGGATTAGGTTGTCTCCAACCAAATGAGGAATCATATGAGGTCAATTCAGACATGAGAAGAACGTCTAGGTCTTATGAGGAAATAATTAATACCCAACCATTACTACTGAGAGTTGTATAAGAAACTATAACATCAGTATTAAGGGGCCAAAAATGTAGAGGATTACTACACTAAGATGGAGGTTGCCATGATTAGGGAGAATTTAGTGGAGGATGCAGAGGCTACTATGGCACAGTTTCTATAGGGCTTGAATAGAGAGATTGCCAACATGGTGGAGTTACATCATATGTTGATTTGGAGGATATACTTCACATGGCTATTAAGGTAGAGAAGCAAATTAAGAAGAACTCTACATCCAGATTTAGTACTCAAACTATTCTTACATGGGATAGGAAATAGGTTCCTAATGATCGGAGAGATGGAGGATTTAACAAGTTAAGGGCCAAACCTATTACCAAGTGTAAAGAAGTTGCATAACCAAGCAAGGCTAGACCTAAACCTAAGAGTACAACAGCAAATACTAAAGACATCAAGTGTTTGGGCATGGGATACTATGCTTCACAGTGCCCTAACAAGAGTACCTTAGTGATTGGTAAGAAGAGAGGCGAGGTAAATTCTACCGATAGTGAGGTTGAGGTTGATGATGATGAGCCTGAGATCGAGGATACTATGGACAGAGAGAGAGAGTTCATACCTGCAGGATAACATGTCCTTAGTTTTCAAGTGTACTTTGAGTGCATAAATTATTGAGCATGAGAGTGATCAGTTTAGGGAGAGCATATTTCACACCAGATGCCGTGTGAATGGCAAGGGGTGTAGTATGATCATTGATGGGGGCAATTTTTCTAATCTTGTAAGTACAGCTTTAGTGGATAGGTTGAGAATAGATTGTTTGAAGCACCCTAAGCCTTATAAGTTACAATGGTTAAATGATTGTGGCGAAATAAATATGACAAAGCAAGTATTATTAAGCTTTACCATTGGGCCATACACGGATGATGCCCTATGTGATGTGATACTGATGCATGTAGGGATATTATTTTGGGTAGGCCATGGTAGTTTGATAGGAAGGTCATACACGATGGTTCAAGAATAGGTATTCCTTTTATCATAAGGGAAAACTCATTACCTTACACCCACTTACACCGAAGGAAGTCCATGTGGATCAAGTCAAGTTGCAACTTAAGAGATATAGAGAGAACGAGATGTTAGGTTTCTAAGGTCATCCCAAGATCAAATGAAGCATAAACTAATGTGAATACTAAAAGAAGTATAGCGGAAAATATACTTATAATGATCGGTAGAAAGGATGTGTGTAGAACAAAACTTTTGCTTCCTTTGAAAGTCTCCAAGCTTGAGAAGGATTCCAAACTCAAAGGATGGATTCCCTATCACCTAGTATGAATCCTTTAAGTGCTAGCTTTGGAAAGTTTTGCAACAAAAATTTCCCTAAAGTTCTTGATGTACTCGGCCAAAGAGAGAAAATAGGGAGAGATAGAGCTTTTGATATTTTGTGTTTTGTTTTTCTAAAAAACCTAATCCAAAAAGTCTCACAAATTTTTGGTATATGCTTTTCCAAAAAGCAAAACAAAGTTTGGAGGGAAAATTACATTAATTGCTCCCAACTACTCTCATAACCAAAAAGTGACTTATCTCACATCACTCAAAGTTCATGTGACTTCCATCACAAAAGGTGACTAATGATGTAATTTGATGTGGGCCCCACTTGATTCAAAATTCGAGTGGGCCACAAACACATCCCGGGCTCGGGTTCGTTAATTTTGAATTAATGAATTTTCCGTTACGACTTAATTAAATCAAATTTAATTAAATATTTATGCCTAATAAAATTATTGTTAAAGTCGCTCTCGAATTAATTCTTAATTAATTCGTTCGCCCGAATTAAAATCCAATTTTAATTCACGTTGAAATCTAATTTCATTTAATATATCGAATATATTATTTTATCGATTAATTCCGAATTAATCATTCTCTCTCTTCTAATTGAATTTTATCCCAGATAAATTCTCGTCGTAATTAATCCCAGATTAATTATGTTCGATTCATATGTCATTGATGAATATTCGGGAAGCGACCCATGAGATCCCTAATATCTTGGCAGAAATTCAGTCGTCGGATTATCCGAACACGTGCATACCCCGTACCACATTCTAACCAATTGACGAGACATGGTGAGCTTCTAGCAAGGCGCCGTGCCTACCCAATTCTTTAGAAATATTCTTTAAGGAATATATAATCTATATCAGGCGTAGTATACGTAGTATTAGGTATTGCGATCCAGTATCGGATGTCACATGTAAAGCCTGGGGCTGGAATAGTGTTTGCCCCGTACGAAGCATATATCGGATCACTAGCAACTAGTCTGTTTAATCGGATAATCATGACCTTGTCTTATTATCCCGATGGTTGCAACACATTAGAGTACCAGTTCTATATCTCTGTGTGATCATCATCTCCATATGACTGAAGTGATAATTTCTTCATGACATCACACCCAATACACTACGATTCTCAATAAACCCAGAAGAGTCGTACAAAGAACCTATTAAAATCCTGAATGACAAAACCAAAGCGTATTGATTATCGAAAGTACTAGCGATGCAAGTCTCAGGTTAAGACCAAATACACCTACCCTGAATCGGATTCCCATAGACACATAGTCATACTACCAATGAGATTCCGAGGGGTCTATCCAGATTGAAGCAGTTTCCATACCATCAGTAAACACAACCTCTTATCACAGTTGCATAAGTATATAATACTTAAATATATGAGAACAATGTTGTTACACTTCCATAACACGCATAAGTGCAATACTAGTCTATTCTGCATTATCGATGTCCAGTCTCGATAATACTTCAACTAGAGATATTAAATGATTAAACCTTTATGGATTGATATTGTCTCATATCTTATAATCCAGAACTAATCATAAGTACTTTTATCATTTATATATTAAAGTAATCTAATTACGAAAAGATAAAATGCAATTTCCATTGTCATATAGTTAATTTGTACAAAACCCACAATGTCTTTTACAAATAGTGACGCTATGGGTCATAATTGTCCAAGAATCTCCCACTGGCCTATAGCCAGTCACTCAAGCATCTAACACCTGAACTATATACATGTCGCTCAAACTTTTACTGAGGAATAGCTTTCGTCAGCGAATCTACAATGTTGTCCTCTGATGTTACCTTCTCGATCTTCACATCACCACGATGTATGATCTCACAAGTCAGATGGAAACGTCGAAGAACATGCTTGGATCATTGATGAGATCACGGTTCCTTAGCCTGCGCTACAGCCCTGTTATTGTCACAATACAATGAAACGGGCTCAGCTGCTAATGGAACTACTCCTAATCTAATTAGGAATTTACGGATCCAAACTGCCTCTTTTGCTACTTCAGCTATAGCAATATACTCTGCTTCTATTGTTGAATCGGCAACAGTCTATTACTTGGAAGATTTACAGCTTACTGCTCGTAGTTCAAATAAAATAGTACCCGGATTGTGACTTATAGTCGTCTTTATCGGTTTGGAAACTTGTATCGGTATACCCAGTTACCTCAAGTTCTCCATCTCCATAGATTAAGAAAGCATCAACTTAAGGATATTCTTAACCGCCATCCAATGACCATCACCTGGATCGGCCTGATACCGACTGCATATGCTCAAAGCATACGATATATCAGGTCGCGTATATATCACGGCATACAGGATCGATCCAACTACCGAGGTGAACGGAATCCGATTTATGTTGTCTCTCTCATCTTGAGTTTTAGGACACGTGTCTTTAGATAGAGTGACACCATCTGACAATGGCAACAGTCCCCTTTTGGACTGATCTATATTGAATCTCTTCAACACTTTGTCAATATATGTGCTCTGGGAGAGTCCAAGTAGCTTTCTAGATCTATCCTGGTAGATCTTTATTCCTAGAATAAAGGATGCTTCTCTTGTTGGACAATTATGACCCACAGCATCACTGTTTGTAAAAGACATTGTGTTTTTGTACAAAATTAACTATGTAGTAATGAAATTGCCTTTTACCGTTTTGTATTTATTTACTTTAATATATAAATGGTAGAAGTCCTTATGATTAGTTCCGGATTGAGATGATATGAGACAATATCAATCTATAAAGGTTTAATCATTAAAAATTCCTAGTCGTGGTATTATCAAGACTGGACATCGATAATGTGGAATAGACTAGTATTCCACTTATGCGCGTTGTGAGGGCATAACGGCATAGTTCTCATATATTTAAATATTGGATACTTATGCAAGTGCGATATGAGGTTGTGTTTTACCGATGGTACGGAAAACAGCTTCGCTCTGGATAGGCCCCGCGGAATCCCATTGGTAGTATGTATATGTGTCTATGGGAGTCCGCTTCAGGGTAGGTGTATTTGGTCTTAACCTGAGACTTGCATCGCTAGTACTTGCGACAATCGATACGCTTTGGTTTTGGTCGTCTAGGACTTTAATAGGTTCTGCGTACGCCTTTTCTGGGTTTATTGAGAATCGTAGTGTATTGGATGGATGGATGGATGGATGGCCCCCAAGGGGTGTGGCTTGGTGGTGAAGGGTCCAGAATCTCACCTTGAGGTTCTGGGTTCGAATCCAGGGGGTGCAACTTCTTGTAAGAGCCTGGGGCAGCCGGGGGTTTTACCTGCGCCGCGGCCCAGAATGGGTGGTTTGGTGGCGGGGTTTCCAACGATTTCAAAAAAAAAAAAGTAGTATATTGGATGCGATGTCAAGACGGAAGTATCACTTCAGTCATATGAAGATGATGATCACGCAGGGATTCGGAATTGGTTCTCTATTGTGTTGCAACCATCGGGATAATATGACAAGGTCAGGATTATCCGATTCAAAGAGACTAGTTGCTTGATATCCGATAAATGCTTCGTACGGGGCAGGCACTATTCCAGCCCCAGGCCTTGCACGTGACATCCGATACTGGATCACAATACGCAATACTACGGTATACTACGCCTGATATAGATTGTATATTCCGTTAAGAATATTTCTGGAGAATTGGGTAGGCATGGCGCTTTGCTAGAAGCCAATCTTGTCTCGTAAATCGGTAAAAAATGTAGTACGAGGTACGTACATGTTCGGATAGTCTGACGACCGTATTTATTGCCAACATATCCTGGGATCTCTTGGGTCGTTTCCTGAGGATACACCGATGACGTCTGATTCGAGCTTAATTAATCTAAGATTAATTACGGAGAGACTTTATCTTGGATAAAGTACTATTTGAAGAGAGAGAAAGATTAATTTGGAATTAATCGAAAAGATAATTTATTCGATATACTAAACGAAATTAGATTTCGACGCAGAATTAAAATTAGATTTTAATTTGGGCAAACGAGTTAATTTTGAATTAATTCGTAAGCGACGTGAATAGTAATTTTCTAGGCATAATTATTTAATTAAATTTGATTTAATTACGTCGCGATGGAAGTTCGTTAATTCAGAATTAGTGCACCCGGGAGTGTTTGCGGGCCCACTCGTATTTAGAATCGAGTGGGGCCCACATGTTGTTGGAGTTTTTAAAGATCCCAGGATCAAAACTCAAGCATGAATCATAAGTGAATACAACGATGGAAGTGCGGAATACTTACATCGAGCGGTTGACCGACGATTTGGGCAACAAAAATTCGAATTCTGCTCACTTTTTCAAGGCAGTGGGCTGCTGTGAATAGTGAATTTCGCCCCTTGTCTTCATGATTTGAAGCTCCAAGCTTCACCGTAGTGGTTCCCGGCTCATGGGTATACTTCCCTATCACCTTGGCATGATCCCGAAGTGTGCTAGCACTCTTGTTTTGCCACAAAACTCACTTGCTTCCCTCCATATTCCTTTATCAAACTCGGCAGTTCACTGCCTTATGAAAAGGGAAATGGCGTGAAGATGACAAGAATAAGAAGAGGAGAGAGAGGAGGGAAAGTGAGTCTTTTTTGTGTATACGGTTTTTGTGTTAATTTATGCATCAAATGCACTTGAATTTCATTTGAAATTCATTTCACACACATTTGGGTTTAATTCCCAACCACACACATCACCTTTATCACATCAAGTCACATCACATCACTTTATTAATCCAATCAATTGTCACATCAATCACATCAATCAATCAATCCAATCAATTGTCACATCACTCAAAGTGACATGATTTGACGCTTGATGTGACGCTTGATGCAACTAGCGACTTGACGCTTGATTTGACGTGCCGCACTCGAATTCCAAATACGAATGCGCTCGCAAATAATCTCGGGCTCGGGTTCGCTAATTCCAAATTAATGAATTTTCCGTTGCGTCGTAATTAAATGATTACGCCAAGTGAAGTGAAATCATTTCACATCACTAACGAATTAATTCTAAATTAATTCGTTCGCGCGAATTAAAATCTAATTTTAATTCCGCGTCGAAATCCAATTTCGATTAATATATCAAATATTAATTCCTCGATTAATTCCAAATTAATGTTTCTCTCTTTAATCGATATTTTATCCTAGATAAAATATCTCCGCAATTAATCCCAGATTAATTTTCTCTCTCATCATATTTCCCATATTAATTAAAGTGCGAGTCATACATCATCGGTGAATCTTTGGGAAGCGACCCATGAGATCCCCGGATATATTGGCAGTCAAATCGGTCGTCGGACTATCCGAACACGTGAGTACCAAGTACTACGTTTTACCGATTTACAAGACAAGGTTGGCTTCTAGCAAAGCACCATGCCTATCCAATTCTCCGGAAATATCCTTACAGGAATAAGGATCTATATCAAGCGTAGTATACAGTAGTATTGCGTATTTCTTTCCAGTATCGGATGATCACATGCAAGGCCTAAGGCTGGTAGAGTGTCTGCCCCGTACGAAGCATATATCGGATAACAAGCAACTAGTCTCTTTAAAATCGGATAAGCATGACCAAGTCATATTATCCCCACGGTTACAACCTTATATAGAGAACGAGTTCTGTATCCCTGCGTGATCATCAACTCCATATGACTGGAGTGACACTTCCGTCTTGACATCACACCCAACACACTACGATTCTCAATATACCCAGTATTGGCATACACAGAACCGGTTAAAGCCATGGACGACCGTAACCAAAGTATATTGATTGTCGCAAGTATTAGCGGTGCAAGTCTCAGGTTAAGACCAAATACACCTACCCTGATTTCGGACTTCCATATACACGTAGTCATACTACCAATGGAATTCCGAGGGGGTCTAATCCAGAGCGAAGCTGTTTCCCGTACCATCGGTGAAACACAACCTCCTATTACACTTGTATGAGTATCCAATACCCAAATATATGAGAACTATGTCGTTGTGCTCTCACAACGCGCACAAGTGTAATACTAGTCTTTTACTCATTCATCGATGTCCAATCTCGATAATGCTCTGACCAGGGATGTTTAATGATTTATCCTTCATGGACTGATACTGTCTCATATCATTCTCCGTCCAGGAACAAATCATAGGGACCTCTTATCATTTATATATCTAGGTGATCTAATCATAAATGATACGAGTGCAATCTCCTATGTCACATAGTTAATTGTACAACAACACCGTGATCTGTACAAATAGTGACGCTATTGGTCATAATTGTCCAACAATCTCCCACTTGGCCTATAGCCAGTCACTCGAGTGTCTGAGACCCGAACTATGTACGATTGGCTCAAACTGCTGAGAAAATCTTTCGTCAGCGGATTTGCATGAATATCATCTTGATGCGATTTATTCGATCATCACATCGCCACAATGTATGATCCGAACGAATCAGATGAATATGTAAGTATGTATCTGGATCGTTGATGAGACCATTAATTCTTTAGCCTGTGCTGATGCCTAGCTCAGCTGCTAATCGAACTATATCTAATCTAATTAGATATGTATCGACCCAAATGACTTCTATTGCTGCCTCAGCTGCTGCAATTAACCCGTATTTGTTGTTTATTCGGTAACAGTATCTTGCTTGGAAAATCTCCAGCTTACTGCACCATTATTCAAACTATATAGTACCGTTTGCGACTTTTAGTCATCCTTTTGGTTATAGGAAACTTGCTACAGTGATCCCAGTCACTTCAAGTTCTCCTTCTCCAGAGACTAAGACAGCATCCTTAGTTCTCTAAAATACTAACGGATGTCCTTAACATCAATCCAGTGACTATCACTCGGATTAGCCTATTTGTGAATCCATATGCTCAAAGCGTATGATACACCAGGTCTAGTACACTTTTCAATGTACGGTTCCACGGAGAGTATTTCGAAAACCAAGCTTTCGCCGACATTTATTTTATGGGAATATCATTTTCAAGAAATGACATATTATCATTATTTTATAGGACAACCACTGTCAGTGCGCTCCCACTAACCCTCTTATTTATACAAGAATCATTTTCGTTTTGAATTAAATCATATACCATTATGATTGCATCAAAACGATAATTCCAAGAACACCAATGCTTGTATCAGCAAGCATTATACAAATCGATTTACCGTGGCAACAGGTAAAAGGTTGAATCGTAATCAACACAATGTCGATAACGATACCTTTCGTTAAAAGCCTAGCTTTATACGTTGGTATGTTGCCATCCATGTACGTCTTCCTTGAAGACTTGTAAAGTACCAATAGGCACAATGCCTTGTGGTACATCAACTAGTCTCCAAATTGTTGATATATATGGAATCCATTTCGGACTCATGACACTTTGTCTAATAGGGAGTCGATACCTCGTATCACTTCCTTAGTTCTCGTGTATTCGAAGATTAATGGTATAGTTTCATTCATTGATGAACTATATATGTTCCATTAAGATTCAGTGCCTTGAACATATTACTCTGATTTTCATCGAGTATACTATCCTCTCACTTACCACTGCATATCGGTATTCCTCTTAGGAAAACCGCACGGTGAGCAACAATCTAATTGTTCTCATGTGAGGTTATATAAGCACAATACTTATGGTATCCCTAGGATATCCTACAATTGGCACTTATCCTATTTGGGTTTTAGATTGGTATCATCCAAACATATGCCAAGCATACCCAAATGATCAGGAATGAGAAACCCGATTTCTTTCCCTTTCATATCTAATATGATATCTGTCAAACAGATTATTATGGAACCTTATTCAAAATAAGTTCTTGCACTGTTTAAAGCTTATCCGTTGAAGGAAATGGTAGCTCAGAGCGACTCGTGATTAACCTTATTATGTCTAACAAAATTCGGTTAATGCTGTTCGGACACACCGTCAAACTGACGTGTTCTGGGAGGAGTCCTCATTAAAAGAATACTATACTCTTTCAAGTATACGAGAAACTTATTGCTTAATTATTTTCCATTACGGTTTTTCCGTGACGGTATAATACTATAGCGATCTGTTTGTCTATTTCGTGTCGAAACTATAAAAGTTTCTGATTTGTGTTCTTCAAAGAAACACATAACCATTTCGCGATGCACATCCGTATAGGTCACGTAATATTCATATCCACCTCTAGCCTAGCTAGACACGGGCCCACTTGCTTCACTATGAACTATGGCTAACAGATCAGTGGTATTTTCACTTTTACCGAGTAAAGGTGTTTTAAGCACTTTGCTTAATAAACTAGATTCGTAGACTTTATTTGAATAGAATCAAAACGGTCCAAGTACCCACTCTTCGAAAGTGTGGATATACGAGTCTTGTTTTGATCGTGTCCCAGACAACAATACCACAATAGTTTCTTAACTGATCAAATCAGTTTGAGCTATTTATTGTCATGTTATATATTTGAGATATTATTTATATTCAAAATATAAATTCTGTTATTCACATCTAATGTGTTTATCTCAATATCATTTTTATATAATAAAACACTTAGTGTTCTAGAATATAAAGGTACACCCGCAACGGGTTATGCACTGATATAAAGATAATGTTCTAGTCAAAATAGTTACATTATGACAGTTCCTTAATTTAAGTACATACCCGAGGGTAATTCCTAAAGTTAGGTATCTACGGTTAATACAGCGACTATCGTCCCGTTTCAATTCGCAGAGCAATCTCATCTGAAGTTAGTATCCTGCTTAAAGCAGATTCTGCACAACAGTACATATTTATGTATCACACTAAGTATTTAAAATCAATTTCAATACTAGTTGTGAACATAATTACGACAAACATATTTGAAGTAAGAGCCTTGCTCGTCTTCAATTCCTCTTAGGATATATCATTTTTGTCTTCCCAAAAGATTATAACGATTTTACCTTTGCCAATTTCAACATTCCAGTAGCCTTTGGCCAAGCCTCGGGTTTCTAGAATATCGAAGTAAGGTGCGCCTTGCGCTACTTGCCTATTGCAAACTTTGACTTTGTCTCCTTGAGAATAGTTATTAATTCTCCAAGAATTATATATTGCAATTTAGTATTTCAAAGATTTAAAATAGATCCATGAAAATCCTTCAATTCTTTATCATACTTTAAGGATCCAATCCTTAATTCTGATTCAGAAATTAAGGAGTCTACTTCGACAAGCTTAATGGATTAAGCGCTAAAGTTATCATTATACGAATATTCCAAATATCATATTCCACTTATTTGCTTAACTCCGGGCTTTAGGCATAATTCATTATTTTATCAAATAAAATAACTTATTAATTTCCAAGACCATCTTGAAATTATTCCCAATTTGAAAATTAAAGTCGTTTAAATTATTTTCACCCAGGATTATGTTTTTAAACACTAATCTTTCATTTCTATCTTGATTTTAATAGTCCAACTACTTAATCAACGATTTGTGGTACTATGGATTATAATGATTATAAGTCCAACTATATAATCAAATATAATTTAAATTAATTAACCTCAATTACATTGATTACTATAATCCAATTATAAAATCATCTGTAAACTGAAATTAATTAATTCAAATATATTGATTAATATAATCCAATTATATATAATCAACTGTAATACAGTCTAGCTGTTTATTAAAACAACAATTTAAATATTAGTCCAACTAACATTTAATCTAACGACGAAATAATTTGAATGAGCGCGTATGGCGAGTAATTGAACGAGTATTGCAAATTCAATCTTGCCTCCCACTATTTTCGGCGAGCCTCTAACCCTCTGTTGAGTACTCGGAAACCGTGTTTCCTAGTGGGCTAGGATCCCATTAAATATCACACAATCTTGAGTTTGGCCAACAAATTGTATGATAATTAACTAGGTAGATCTCTAAGATCAATTGGATCCAATCCAATTCCTAGATCCGGTAGGAGGACGTCCAAGTCCGAAACATATATCTTATATATGCCAATACATCCAATGTATTACCTAACCTTTTTCCTCTGAATCAACTAAGCCTTGGCTTTGGCACAACAAGCTTAATGATCCCAGTTAAGCGCGACCCATTGACCATGGAAAGCTTCGTAATCAATGTCGATGGACAAGAAGTGGTCTTGACTTTGGCCAACAAACCATAACTTGGACATGACACTGACATGTAACAAAGCCTTCGTGATTCAAACACATCTTCGACAGACAAAGGCCTTGACTTTGGCCAACAAACCAATACAGTCTCGGATCTTGAGTGAGAATCACTCAATGGAAGGAAAGACGCTTAATAATATTTGAGGGTTTTTCACGTGCAAATTGGCAACCAATTTATTATCTTTGTTAAGGTCTCGTCATCATACACCCTTAACATGCATTCTAAACACATAATAAAGCGCATATGAAATAAAATAATAATGATATGCGGATGGATACTTTACATTGATCCTAGATCAAATTTCTCATTTTCTCTCTCCAAAGCTAGCACTTGTATTTACTTCTACCCGTTACACTACACTTCTAAAGAAACCTTATTTACATTGAGGGGAATAGGTGAGAAGAGAATACAAAGAGTATAGAGGTGATAAGGCTGGACTCGCAGGTCCAATTAATAAATCAAATTTATTACAATTTCTAAAATTGTCCCACTCGACTAATATCCATCTGATATACATTATTCATGCATCGCAACCATGTATTCACTGAAGCATGTTATCAATCAATCTAATCCAATTAATTAATATGATAATTAGTGATCATCCAATATTCAAACAACGATTTGATTTTTTTCGAGTCAAACTCGTTTTTGCGAGTAAGTACTTAAAGTACGAACTCTCGAATTAAATTAAACTACATAATTAAATCCAATTTAATGTGTATTTAATACTAATCCAATTATTTAATTCCAAATTAAATCTTACACTTTATTTACGAACCTTACGACTTAAATTCCAAATTTAATCGTTTCGGGTCTCAAAGCCCGATGAATATCCAATATTAATTTAATTAAAGTGTAATGGGCTTTTAATTAATTTCTTAAGGCGTGGAATTTTGGTCAACTCGAGTCAAACCGAATAACCAAAATCCAATCCGGGAGTTACCCCATAAGCCTAGAAATCAATCTTGGCCCATTAGGCCCAATTAAACTTTAAAGGTCCATTAGTCGTATTTGGGCTTTGGTAGCGGTTTTGGCCCAATTGGATCCAACCAATTTTGCCTAAACTCAACTTCTACAACAAAGTCCAATAAGCCCATTTACAACATGACAAGACCAAATCCAATTTTAAGCCCAATTAATTAAATCATAAAATCCAATTTCAAAATCTAATTAATTCCAAAGTGCGTATCATGATTAATCACCTAAATATTATTTCCAAAACACAAATTAGGCTAATTAATCATGCTCAATTTCATCATCACATGTCCAACACATTAAGATTAAAATCAAACCCATTACATGCTTTGCTACTCTCGGCAATTTGGACTAATTTTATGTCAATTCGAATTCAATCCAATTAAATCCAAATTAACATTAATTCAACATCCTAATCGTTTCAAGTCATCGAATGATCAACGAAACAAAATTACCAAGATTTAGGGCATACTCCTATTCGGCCAACACATCAAAATTGGGGAAATTTGTTCCAAACAATATTTAATCAAATTGATCCAACCAATCATCAATTAAACATGTATTAAGCATACTTAATCATCCAATTTCATAATTGCATGCTCAATTTCATTTTACCAAATTTCAAGCTTTATGACATACTTGGCAATTTGGGGATTTTACGTCCTAATCGAATTCAATCCAATGGATTCCGCAATCGACATTAAATCATCATCCCGAATGATTTCCAACACATCCAATTGTCAAAAATCAAAAATCCCAAGACATTAAAGAGCAACATATTTTCGGCCAAGGAGGAAATTTGGGGGAAAGATGATCCAATTATATTTTCTTCAAATTGACCCAATCAATCTTCAATTCAAACATAATTAAGCATACAAATCCATCCAATTTAATTTATCATGCTCAAAATCAAGTTTGCCCAAATTTTATCCCAAACTTTTTCATGCTTTTAACCTAAGCTCATGATGCCATTGTTGGAGTTTTTAAAGGTCCCAAGATCAAAACTCAAGCATGAATCATAAGTGAATACAACGACGGAAGTGCGGAATACTTACATCGAGCGGTTGAGCGATGATTTGGGCAACAAAAATTCGAATTCTGCTCACTTTTTCAAGGCAGTGGGCTGCTATGAATAGTGAATTTCGCCCCTTGTCTTCATGATTTGAAGCTCCAAGCTTCACCGTAGTGGTTCCCGGCTCATGGGTATACTTCCCTATCACCTTGGCATGATCCCGAAGTGTGCTAGCACTCTTGTTTTGCCACAAAACTCACTTGCTTCCCTCCATATTCCTTTATCAAACTCTCGGCAGTTCACTGCCTTATGAAAAGGGAAATGGCGTGAAGATGACAAGAATAAGAAGAGGAGAGAGAGGAGGAAAGTGAGTCTTTTTGTGTATACGGTTTTTGTGTTAATTTATGCATCAAATGCACTTGAATTTCATTTGAAATTCATTTCACACACATTTGGTTTAATTCCCAACCACACACATCACCTTTATCCATCAAGTCACAATCACATCACTTATTAATCCAATCAATTGTCACATCAATCACATCAATCAATCAATCCAATCAATTGTCACATCACTCAAAGTGACATGATTTGACGCTTGATGCGACTAGCGACTTGACGTTTGATTTGACGCGCCATACTCGAATTCCAAATATGAATGCGCTCGCAAATAATCTCGGGCTCGGGTTCGCTAATTCCAAATTAACGAATTTTCCGTTGCATCGTAATTAAATGATTACGCCAGCGAAATCACAATTCACGTCGCTAACGAATTAATTCTAAATTAATTCGTTCGCGCGAATTAAAATCTAATTTTAATTCCGCGTCGAAATCCAATTTCGATTAATATATCAAATATATTAATTCCTCGATTAATTCCAAATTAATGTTTCTCTATCTTTAATCGACATTTTATCCTAGATAAAATATCTCCGCAATTAATCCCAGATTAATTTTCTCTCTCATCATATTAATCCCAGATTAATTAAAGTGAGAGTCATACGTCATCGGTGAATCTTTGGGAAGCGACCCATGAGATCCCCGGATATGTTGGCAGTCAAATCAGGTCGTCGGACTATCCGAACACGTGAGTACCAAGTACTACGTTTTACCGATTTACACACAAGGTTGGCTTCTAGCAAAGCACCATGCCTACCAATTCTCTGGAAATATCCTTACAGGAATAAGGATCTAGATCAAGCGTAGTATACCGTAGTATTGCTATTTCTGTCCAGTATCGGATGATGACATGCAAGGCCTAGGGCTGGTAGAGTGTATGCCCCGTACGAAGCATATATCGGATAACAAGCAACTAGTCTCTTTAAAATCGGATAATCATGACCAAGTCATATTATCCCGACGGTTGTAACCTTATATAGAGAACGAGTTCTGTATCCCTGCGTGATCATCAACTCCATATGACTGGAGTGACACTTCCGTCTTGACATCACACCCAACACACTACGATTCTCAATATACCCAGTATTAGCTTACACAGAACCGGTTAAAGCCCTGGACGACCGCAACCAAAGTATATTGATTGTCGCAAGTATTAGCGGTGCAAGTCTCAGGTTAAGAACAAATACACCTACCCTGATTTCGGACTTCCATATACACGTAGTCATACTACCAATGGAATTCCGAGGGGGTCTAATCCAGAGCGAAGTGTTTCCCGTACCATCGGTGAAACACAACCTCCTATTACACTTGCATGAGTATCCAATACCCAAATATATGAGAACTATGTCGTTGTGCTCTCACAACGTGCACAAGTGTAATACTAGTCTTTTACGCATTCATCGATGTCCAATCTCGATAATGCTCTGACCAGGGATGTTTACTGATTTATCCTTCATGGACTGATACTGTCTCATATCATTCTCCGTCCAGGAACAAATCATAGGGACCTCTTATCATTTATATATCTAGGTGATCTAATCACAAATGATACGAGTGCAATCTCCTATGTCACATAGTTAATTTGTACAACAACATCGTTATCTGTACAAATAGTGACGCTATGGGTCATAATTGTCCAACACATGTGACATCAAATGTCACATCACATGTCACCTTTATTCATTTTTGGTTGATGTGTTTTGGTGGAGTTGGTGGTGACTTAAACACACTCCAAAGTCCAGGCATGATAGACTTTTACCAAACCAGGATTTGGATTATCATTAATTTGTTTTTGAAAACAAATACATAAGTCTTCTTTTCTCTCTTGGTTGGCCGAATGCAGTAAGTATTTTCTCTCCCCTTTGTTCTTCATCTTGGCCGAAATTTTGAGAGAACAAAATCAAAATTGTGGCAATTTTGAGAGCTAGCACTCATCAAGGAATCATTCAAGGTGTTAGGGAAACCCATTCAAGAGCTCGGAATCAATAAAAGCTTGGAGCTTGGTCACTTCCATCTTTGGTCTACCTTGGCCGAACCTTGAAGGATTTTATGGGCATTTGACGGATCCAAAAACCGATCAATGTAAGTGTGTTTCCACCACTCTTCCTTGTTATTCATTCACATTTCTATGCTTATTTGATCTTGGGAATTAACCTAGAAACCCAAAAATGGTATCGAGCCAAAATGAGCATGAAAAGAATTAGGGTAAAATTTGGGTAAAATCAATTTGAGCATGATTTGATAAAATTGATTGATTGAGTATGCTTGAATGATGATATATTGAGGTTTTATTGGATCAATTTCTTGAAATACTGATTGGATCAATTTGATGCCCAAAACATGGCTTGGCCGAATGTATAGCCTACCCTAGGTTCTTGGTAATTTTTTTTTCGTTCATCATTGGATGACTTGAAATGATTGGAAATGTTGATTTAAATTCAATCGGATTGAAAAATGAAATCGGACATTAAAACCTACCATGGCCGAGAGCATGAAAGCATGTAATGGACTTGATTTTTTGATTCAAGAATGTTGAACATTAGTTGAACAATAGGATACATAATTAATTAGTTAAATTGTATTTTGGAAATATTGATTTAGTTAATTAATTGATGTAATACACTTGGTTAATTAAATTATAAAATTTGGAATTTTAAAATTTGATTAATGGGCTTAATTTTGAATTGGGCTTGGAAATGTTATATTTGGGCATAATGGGCTTGGTTGGGCCAAGTTGGTTTAGGCTAATTGGATTGGATCCAAATTGGGCCTAAATCATTTCATTAAGTCCAAATGTAATAAATGGGCTTTAAAAGTTTAATTGGGCCTTAGAGGCCAAAATTGGTTTTATGGCAAATAAGGGTGATTCCTTAATTGGGCTTGGTAATTGGGTTTGACCCATATTGACCAAAGCTCATGCCTTATGAAATCAATTGAAAGCCCATCGGACTTTAATTAAACAAATATTGGATGTTAATTTGGAATCTAAGTCATTAAAGCGCATTAAAAGGTATAATTTTATTTAATTTGGAATTAAATAAATGAATTAGTAATGAATACAAATTAAATTAGATTTAACGAGCAGTTCGATATAATTCAGAATGCGTACTTTAAGTATTTATTCTCAAAACGAGTTGGACTCGCCCAAAATCAAATCGTTGTTTGAACATTGGATGATCACATAATTAAAGACTAATTAATTGCATTAGATTGGTTGAATTGCATGCTATGAATGAATATATGGATGTGTTGAATGAATAGAGTATATCAGATGGATATTAGAAGGGAAAGGGCAATTTTAGAAATTATTGTAAATTGAAATTTATAAATTAGACCTGCGTGTCTAGCCTTATCTCTCATTATTTCTTTGTTTTCCCTCTCACATAATTCCCCTCAATGTAATGAGGTTTCTATTATTATATTATGTAATTGGGTAGAAGTAGAATAGTGCTAGCCGAGGAGAGGAAAGGGAGTGATATGTTCTAGGAACAATCTTTAAATATCCATCTGCATATCGTTATTAATTTACTTTTCATGCCTTATTATGCTTTTAGAATGCATGCTTAAGGATGTGTTGAGACCTTAACAAAGATAATAAATTGGTTGCCAATTTACGCAAAAAACCCTCAAAAGATATTAAACGTTTTTCCTTCCGTTGAGTGATTCTTACTCAAGATCTAAAGTTGGCATTGGTTTGTTGGCCAAATTCAAGGCCTTTGTCAATTGCGGATGTGTTTGAATCATGAAGGCTTTTTTCCACATCAGTGACTTATCCAAGTTTTGATTTATTGGCCAAAGTCAAGATCACTTCTTGTCCATCGACATTGATTACGAATCTTTCCAAGTCAATGGGTTCCGCTTAACTGGAATCATTAAGCTTGTTGTGCCAAAGTTGAGGCTTAGTTGATTCAGAGGAAAAATGTTAGGCAAATATATTGGATATATTGGCATATATATTGTATATATGTTTCGGACTTGGATTTCCACCTACCGGATCTAGGAATTGGATGAGATCTACCTAGTTAAATATCATACAGCTTGTTGGCCAAAGACAAGGTTGTGTGTTATTTAACGGGATCCTAGCCCACTAAGAAACTATGTTTCCTGAGTACTTGACAAAGGGTTAGAGGCTCGTCGAAAAATAGTTGGAGGCTAGTATTGAATTTGCAATTTCGTTCAGATACTTAGCTTTACGCGCTTTCAAAATTATTTCGTCAAAATTATTTTATTCATTGGACTAATATAATGTTATTTTTCTTGTAACAGTTAGACTGTACCAAAATATCGTTGATTAGATAGTTGGACTATCGTAATCAAGATGACAGGAAAGGGAAATATCCGAGATATTATCATGGGCACGAACTTTACCGATTCGGAAATGAATCTGAGGATAGTCCTTGGAGCCGAGAGGCTGTTATATACTATACAGACACCTCTTGGGCCTAAACCCAAACCTGATCAGTTACTTGAGCTGGAGCTTTGGAAGACTCACAGCGATGATAATGATACTACTCAGTCAATTATGTTTGCTGCTATGACCCAGCATTTCCGTCGACAGAATAGGGACTTGGTGTTGGACAATTATGACCCATAGCGTCACTATTTGTACAGATCACGGTGTTGTTGTGCAATTAACTATGTAATAAAGGAGATCGCACTCTTATCATTTGTGATTAGATTGCCTAGATGTATGAATGATGAGAGGTCCCTATGATTTGTTCCTGGACCGAGAATGATATGAGACAGTATCAGTCCACGAAGGATAAATCGTTAAATATCCCTAGTTAGAGTATTATCGAGATTGGACATCGATAAATACGTAAAAGACTAGTATTGCACTTGTACGCGTTTGTGAGGACACAGCGGCATAGTTCACATATATTTGGGTATAGGATACTCATGCAAGTGTAATAGGAGGTTGTGTTTCACCGATGGTACGGGAAACAGCCGCGGAATCGCATTGGTAGTATAACTATGTGTTTATGGGAGTCTGCAATCAGGGTAGGTGTATTTGGTCTTAACTTGAGACTTACACCGCTAATACTTACGATAATCGATATACTTTAGTTGAGGTCGTCCAGGGCTTTAACCGGTTCTGAGTACGCCAATTCTGGGTAGATTGAGAATCGTAGTGTGTTGGGTGTGATGTCAAGACGGAAGTATCACTCCATTCATAGTGGAGATGACGGTCACGTAGGATACGGAACTCGTTCTCTTAAATGCTCGAGCTATCGGGATATTATGACTAGGTCATGTTTATCCGATTATAGAGACTAGTTACCAGACATCCGATATGTGCTTCGTACGGGGCAGACACAATTCCAGCCGCCCCAGGCCTAGCACGTGATCATCCGATACTGGACAAAATACGCAATACTTCGGTATACTACGCTTGATATAGATCATATATTCCTGTAAGGATATTTCTGGTGAATTGGGTAGGCATGGCGCTTTCCTAGAAGCCAACCTTGTCTCGTAAATCGGTATAAACGTAGAACGAGGTACTTACGTGTTCGGATAGTCCGACGACCGTATTTACTGCCAACATATCCAGGGATCTCATGGGTCGCTTCCCAAAGATTCACCGATGATGTATGACTCGCACTATAATTAATCTGGGATTAATTCTATGAGAGAGAAAATTAATTAGGGATTTATTACGGAGATATTTTATCTAGGATAAAATATTAATTAAAGAGAGAGAACGATTAATTTGGAATTAATCGATAAAATAATATATTCGATATATTAAACGAAATTAGATTTTGACGCGGAATTAAAATTGGATTTTAATCGGGCGAATGAATTAATTTAGAATTAATTCGTTAGCGACGTGAATAGTGATTTCGCTAGGCGTAATCATTTAATTACGACGCGACGGAAAATTCGTTAATTTGGAATTAGTGCACCCGAGCCCGAGAGTGATTGCGAGCGCATTCACATTTCGAATTCGAGCGCGGCACGCATGTCACATCAAGCGTCAAATCACTAGTCGCATCAATTGTTAAATCACTTGTCACTTTGAGTGATGTGATGTGACATGACATGTTGTCACTTTAATAAAGTGACTTGATGTGAAAAGTAAAAAGTGATGGGAATAAAGTTGATATGACTTGTACCTTTTGCTTTTGCTTTTGACCTTTTGACTTTGCTTTTTGAAAGTAAAGTGGTATATGTTTTATTTTTGTTTATTTACTTGGAAAATAATAATAAAATAAATGATATACAAAAAGGCATTCTCTCTCTCTCCTCTTCCTGCTCTCTCCTCATATGGCTTCTCCCTCTCTTTCCCTCCTTCTTCCATTCACGGTTTGGAACCGTTTTTCATCCTAAAAATTCTGGTCATGGCCGAAATGAAAAGGAGAAGTAAGGATGGAGAGAAGTGCTAGCACACCTTGAGTGATACATGGGTGATAGGGTAGCGAACACATGAGCTTGGATTTATTTTTGGAGCTTGAAGCTTTGAGCTTCTATGGAGTTCATCAATGGACGAAAATTCTAGGAACCACAAGGGCCAAAACCGACCACTCTACTCCCTTGGAAGAGCCTTGGCCGAACCTCCAACAAAGAGGAAAATGGGTTTTGTTCTTCCTAGCATCAAACCAATCATTGTGAGTATATGTTTCCGCCATTATTCCTTGATGTATTCATCATGTGTTTTCTTGCTTGAATTTGTTGATCTTGGGACCTCTAGAAGAAACCAACAATGTATCTATGAGCTTAGTTCAAGCATGAAAAAGTTAGGGTTAAAATTGGGTAAACTCAATTTGAGCATCAAATGGTTAAATTGTTTGATATAGTATGCTTGAATGAGGTTGAATTGATGTTGTGCATGATCAATTTCAAGAAATTGGTTGGATCCATTTTTCCCCAAATTTGGGCATGACAAATTGGGTAAAATCAATTGAAGCATGATTTGGTTAAATTGATTGATTAAGTATGCTTATATGTTGATGAATTGAAGTTGTGTATGTTCAATTTCATGAAATTTGGTTGGATCCATTTTTCCCCAAATTGTGTGTTGGCCAAAATTGAAAAATTTGGGTAAACTTGATTTTGAGCATGTTTGATGAAATTGGATGATTTAGAATGCTTAAAGTATGTTTAATTGAGGATTGATTGGATCAATTTGATGAAATTAGTTTGGAACAATTTTCCCCAAATTGCTTATGTTGGCCGAATACATATAACCAATATTGTCTTGGAATTTTTTGATTTTTGAACATTAGATGTGTTGGAAATCAATTCGGGAATATGATTTAATGTCGATTGTGAAATTAATTGGATTGAATTCGAATCGGACGTAAAATCCACAAATTGCCGAGAGACTTTAAAGCATGTAAAATGGGTTTGATTTTAATAAATTGTGTTGGACACTATTTGGTTGTAAAGTGCATGATTAATTATGCTAATTGATGTTTTAGAAATGTTAATTGGGTAATTAATTGTTTATTACACTTAGGTTAATTAATCATGGAATTTGGAATTTTATAAGTTAATTAATTGGGCTTGTTTTTGGAAATTGGGCCTTATAGGTTGTAATTGGGCTTTTGGGCTTTCTTGTACAAAGTTGGGTTTAGGCTGATTGGTTGGATCCAATTAGGCCCAAAACCGCATCCATAAAGTCCAATTATGACTTAATGGACCTTAATTATTTAATTGGGCCTAATGGGCCAAAATTAATTTAAAGGCTTATGGGGTAACTCCCGGATTGGATTTTGGTTATTTGGTTTGACCCGAGTTGACCAAAAGTCCACGCCTTAAGAAATTAATTAAAAAACATTGGACTTTAATTAAATAAACGTTGGACGTTAATTGGGCTTTGAGACCCATAACGATTGAATTTGGAATTTAAATCGTAGAAGGTTCGTTAATGAAAGTGTAATATTTAATTTGAATTAAATAGAGAATTAGAATTAAATGCGTATTAAATTGGATTTAATTATGTAGTTTAATTTAATTCGAGAATTCGTACTTTGAGTACTTATTCGCAAAACGAGTTTGACTCGAGCAAAAATCAAATCGTTGTTTGAACATTGGATGATCACTAATTATCAGATTAATTAATTGGATTAGATTGATTGATAACATGCTTGTATGAATACATGGTTGCGATGCATGAATAATGTATATCGGATGGATATTAGTCGGGTGGACAATTTTGGAAATTGTAATAAATTTGATTTATTATTGGACCTGCGTGTCCAGCCTTATCACCTCTATACTCTTTATATTCTCTTCTCACCTATCACCTCATATCATTATTATTTTATTTCATATACGCTTTATTATGTGTTTAGAATGCATGTTTAAGGGTGTATGATGATGAGACCTTAACAAAGATAATAAATTGGTTGCCAATTTGCACGCGAAAAACCCTCAAATAATATTAAGCGTCTTTCTTTCCATTGAGTGATTCTTACTCAAGATCTAAGACGGCATTGTTTTGTTGGCCAAAGTCAAGGCCTTTGTCTGTCGAAGATGTGTTTGAATCACGAAGGCTTTGTTTCATATCAGTGTCTTGTCCAAGTTGTGGTTTGTTGGCCAAAGTCAAGACCACTTCTTGTCCATCTACATTGATTACGAGGTTTTCCATGGTCAATGGGTTCCACTTAACTGGGATCATTAAGATTGTTGTGCCAAAGCCAAGGCTTAGTGATTCAGAGGAAAAAGGTTAGGTAATACATTTGATGTATTGGCATATATAAGATATATGTTTCGGACTTGGACGTCCTCCTACCGGATCTAGGAATTGGATTGGATCCAATTGATCTTAGAGATCTACCTAGTTAATTATCATACAATTTGTTGGCCAAAGTCAAGATTGTGTGATATTTAACGGGATTCTAGCCCACTAGGAAACACGATTTCCCGAGTACTCAACAGAGGGTTAGAGGCTCGCCGAAAAATAGTGGAATGCAAGAATTGAATTAGCAATACTCGTTCAATTACTCGCCATACGCGCTCATTCAAATTATTTCGTCGTTAGATTAAATGTTAGTTGGACTAATATTTAAATTGTTGTTTTAATAAACAGTTGGACTGTATTATAGTTGATTATATATAATTGGATTATATTAATCAATATATTTGAATTAATTAATTTCAGTTTACGTTGATTTTATAATTGGATTATAGTAATCAATGTAATTGAGGTTAATTAATTTAGATTATATTTGATTATATTGTTGGACTATTTTAATCATTATAATAAATAGTACCACAAATCGTTGATTAAATAGTTGGACTATTAAAATCAAGAAAGAAATGAAAGATTAGTGTTTAAAACATATCCTGGGTGAAAATGTATTTAAACGACTTTAATTTTCAAATTGGTAATAATTTCAAGATGGTATTGGAAATTAATAAGTTATTTTATTTGATAAAATAATGAATTATGCCTAAAGCCCGGAGTTAAGCAAATAAGTGGAACATGATATTTGGAACATTCATGTAATGATAACTTTAGTGCTTAATCCATTATACTTGTCAAGTAGACTCCTTAATTTCTGAATCAGAATTAAGGATTAGATCCTTAAAGTATGATAATGAAATTGAAGGATTTTCATGGATCTATTTTAGATCTTTGAAATACTAAATTGCAATAAATAATTCTTGGAGAATTAATGACTATTCTCAAGGAGACAAAGTCAAACTTTGCAATTAGGCAAGTAGCGCAAGGCGCACCTTACTTTGATATTCTAGAAACCCGAGGCTTGGCCAAAGGCTACTATAATGTTGAAAAAGGCAAAGGAAAAATCATTATAATCTTTTGGGAAGATAAAAGGATATATCCTAAGAAGGAATTGAAGGCGAGCAAGGCTCTTACTTCAAATATGTTTGTCATAATTATGTTCACAACTATATTGAAATTGGATTTTAAATACTTAGTGTGATACATAAATATGTACTGTTGTGCAGAATCTGCTTTAAGCAGAATACTGACTTCAGATGAGATCATCTGCGAATTGAAAACGGGACGATAGTCGCTGTTTTAAACCGTAGATACCTGAATTTAGGAACTACCTTCGGGTGTGCTTAAATTTAGAAACTGTTATAATGTAACTAGTTTGACTAGAAACATTATCTCTATATCGCGTATAACCCGCTACGGGTGTACCTTTATATTCTAGAACACTAAAGTGTTTTTTATTATAAAGATGATATTGAGATAAACACATTAGATGTGAATAACAACATTTATATTTTGAATATAAATAATATCTCAAATATATATAACATGACAAATAAATAGCTCAAACTGATTTGATCAGAAGAAACTAATTGTGGCATTGTTGTCTGGGACACAATCAAACAAGACTCGTATATCCACACTTTCGAAGAGTGGGTACTAGGACTCATTTGATTCCATTCAAATAAAGTCTACGAATCTAGTTTATTGGGCAAAGTGCCTATAGCACTATTTACTTGGTAAAAGTTTAAATGCCAATGATCTGTTAGCCATAGTTCATAGTGAAGCAAGTGGGCCCATGTCTAGCTAGGCTAGATATGGATATGAATATTTCGTGACCTGTACGGATGTGGCATCGCGTTATGGTTATGTGTTTCTTTTAAAACACAAATCGAAAACTTTCACAGTTTCGACACGAAATAGACAAACAGATCAGCTAAAGTATTAAACCGTCACAGTAAAACCGTAATGAAAATACTTAAGCAGTAAGTTTCTCGTATACTTGAAAGAGTATAGTATTCTTTCAATGAGGACTCCTCCCGGAACACGTCATTTTGACGGTGTATCGGAACAGGATTAACCGAATTTTGTTAGACATAATAAGGTTAATCACGAGTCGCTCTGAGCTATCATTTCCTTCAACGGATAAGCTTTAAATAGTGCAAGAACTTATTTTGAATAAGGTTCCATAATAATCTGTTTGACAGATATCATATTAGATATGAACGGGAAAGAAACCGGGTTTCTCATTCCTGACCATTTGGGTATGCTTGGCATATGTTTAGATGATACAAAACTAAAACCCAAATAGGATAAGTGCCAATTGTAGGTCATCCTAGGGATACCATACGTATTGTACTTATATACCTCACATGAGAACAATTAGATTGTTGCTCACCATGCGGTTTTTCCAAGAGGAATAACGATATGCAGTGGTAAGTGGGAGGATAGTATAACTTGATGAAAATCGGAGTAATACTGTTCAAGGCACCAAATCATAATGGAACATAAATAGTTCATCAAGGATGAAACTATACCATTAATCTTCGAATACACAAGAACCGCGTAGATCAGAGAGAGTCAGAAAACAACCTGGGGTATGGGTTTCTGATCTCACCACATAAAGATGTCTATCTTATTAAGGAATACCAACTGGCTACGTATAAGGAAGTGATACAAGGTATCAACTCCCTTAATATGGCAAAGTGCCATATAATCCGAAATGGATTCCATGTATATCAACCAGTTTGGATACTAGTTGATGTACCATAAGGCATTGTGCCTATTGGTATCATATAAGTCTTCAAGGAAGACGTGCATCGATGGCAACATACCAACGTATAAAGCTAGGCTTTTAACGGAAAGGTATCGTTATCAACATTGTGTTGATTACGATTCAGCCTTTTACCTGTTGTCACGGTAAATCCATTTGGATAATGCTTGTTATTCGATCCATGATTGGATTGAAGCAAGCATTAGGTTCTTGGAATTATCGTTTTGATGTAATCATAATGATTTAAGATTTAATTCAAAACGAAAATGATTCTTGTGTAAATAAGAGGGTTAGTGGGAGCGCACTGACAGTGGTTGTCCTATAAAATAATGATAATACATCATTTCTTGGAAATGATATTCCCATAAAATAAATGTCGGCGAAAGCTTGGCTTTGGAAATACTCTCCGTGGATTGTACATTGAAAAATGTACAAGACCTGGTGTATCATACGCTTTGAGCATATAGATTCACAAACAGGCTAATCCGAGTGATAGTCACTGGATTGATGTTAGGAACATCCGTTAGTATCTTAGAGAACTAAGGATCCTGTCTTAGTCTATGGAGAATGAGAACTTGAAGTGACTGGGATCACTGTAGCAAGTTTCCTATAACCGATAAAGAAGACTAAAAGTCACAAACGGTACTATACAGTTTGAATAACGGTGCAGTGAGCTGGAAATCTTCCAAGCAAGATACTGTTACCGAATAAACAACAAATGCGGGTTAATTACAGCAGCTGAGGCAGCAATAGAAGATATTTGGGTCGATACATATCAAATTAGATTAGATATAGTTCTGTTAGCAGCTGAGCTAGGCATCAACACAGGCTAAAGAATTAATGGTCTCATCAACGATCCAGATACATACTTACATATTCATCTGATTCGTTCGGATCATACATCATGGCGATATGATGATCGAATAAATCGCATCAAGATGATAATCATGCAAATCCGCGGACGAAAGCTTTTCTCAGCAGTTTGAGCCAACCGTATATAGTTCGGGTGTCAGACACTCGAGTGACTGGCTATAGGCCAAGTGGGAGATTGTTGGACAATTATGACCCATAGCGTCACTATTTGTACAGATCACGGTGTTGTTGTGCAAATTAACTATTTAATAAAGGAGATTGCACTCTTATCATTTGTGATTAGATCATCTAGATGTATAAATGATGAGAGGTCCTTATGATTTATTCCTGGATGGAGAATGATATGAGACAGTATTAGTCCACGAAGGATAAATTGTTAAATATCCCTAGTCAGAGTATTATCGAGATTGGACATCGATAAATACGTAAAAGACTAGTATTGCACTTGTGCGCGTTTGTGAGGACACGACGGCATAGTTCTCATATATTTGGGTATATGATACTCATGCAAGTGTAATAGGAGGTTGTGTTTTACCGATGGTACGGGAAACAGCTTCGCTCTGGATTGACCTCGCGGAATCCCATTGGTAGTATGACCGTGTGCCTATGGGAGTCTGCAATCAGGGTAGGTGTATTTCGTCTTAACCTGAGACTTGCACCGCTAATACTTTCGACAATCGATATACTTTAGTTGAGTTCGTCCAGGGCTTTAACCGGTTCTGAGTACGCCAATTTTGGGTATATTGAGAATTGTAGTGTGTTAAGTGTGATGTCAAGACGGAAGTATCACTCCAATCATAGTGGAGATGATGGTCATGTAGGATACGGAACTCGTTCTCTTAAATGCTCGACCTATCGGGATATTATGACTAGGTTATGTTTATCCGATTATAGAGACTAGTTACCAGACATCCGATATGTGTTTCGTACGGGGCAGACACAATTCCAGCCCCAGGCCTAGCACGTGATCATCCGATACTGGACAGAAATATGTAATACTTCGGTATAATACGCTTGATATAGATCATATATTCCTGTAAGGATATTTCCGGAGAATTGGGTAGGCATTGAGCTTTGCTAGAAGCCAACCTTGTCTCGTAAATCGGTATAAACGTAGTACGAGGTACTTACGTGTTCGGATAGTCCGACGACTATATTTACTGCCAACATATCCGGGGATCTCATGGGTCGCTTCCCAAAGATTCACCGATGATGTATGACTCGCACTATAATTAATCTGGGATTAATTCTATGAGAGAGAAAATTAATCTGGGATTAATTACGGAGATATTTTATCTAGGATAAAATATTAATTAAAGAGAGAGAACGATTAATTTGGAATTAATCGATAAAATAATATATTCGATATATTAACGAAATTGGATTCGACGCGGAATTAAAATTGGATTTTAATTCGGGCGAACGAATTAATTTAGAATTAATTCGTTAGCGACATGAATAGTGATTCGCTAGACGTAATCATTTAATTACGACGCGACGGAAAATTCGTTAATTTGGAATTAGCGAACCCGAGCCCGAGAGTGATTGCGAGCGCATTCGCATTTCGAATTCGAGCGCAAGCGTCAAATCGCTAGTCGCATCAATTGTCAAATCACTTGTCACTTTGAGTGATGTGATGTGACATGACATGTTGTCACTTTAATAAAGTGACTTGATGTGAAAAGTAAAAAGTGATGGGAATAAAGTTGATATGTCTTGTACCTTTTGCTTTTGCTTTTGACCTTTTGACTTTGCTATTTGAAAGTAAAGTGGTATATGTTTTATTTTTGTTTATTTACTTGGAAAATAATAATAAAATAAAGGATAAACAAAAAGGCATTCTCTCTCTCTCTCCTAAGAATACGCATATGGCTTCTCCCTCTCTTTCCCTCCTTCTTCCATTCACGGTTTCGAACCGTTTTTCATCTTAAAAATTCTGGTCATGGCCGAAATGAAAAGGAGAAGTAAGGATGGAGAGAAGTGCTAGCACACCTTGAGTGATACATGGGTGATAGGGCAGTGAACACATGAGCTTGGATTATTTTTGGAGCTTGAAGCTTTGAGCTTCCATTGAGTTCATCAATGGCCGAAAATTCTAGGAACCACAAGAGCCAAAACCGACCACTCTACTGTTAGGTTTGTTTCTAGGTCCCAAGATCAAACAAGACATGAAAACAATGTGTGAACACATCAACGGAGGTAGCGGAATACTCACATCGATTGGTTGTGAGACGCGGCAAGCAACAAAACTTGAAAATCCTCACTGCAATGGGCGTGAACTGCAATGAATTTACTCACTGTTTTGGGCGTGAAAGTGGTCCTTCATCAAGCTCCAAGCTTCGTCGAACGGATCCCGCCTCACGGGTGAACCTCCCTAACAACTTCGCAACTCTCGTAAGTGTGCTAGCATTTGTGGTTTTGCAACAAAAACCACTCATTGCTCCCCTTGAAGCTCACGGCAGAGAGCTGTGTTGGAGAAGAGAAAACAGCCCCTTGGACGTGAGAAAGAGAGAAGAATTTGGTGGAGTTGTGTAATGGTTAACTTATCAAATGAATTACAAAAATGTTTTATATATTTTTCCAAAAAATAATAAGCATTTACCATTTAAAAATATCAAATAAAGTAAATGGTAATCAATTACACAACCACCAAACACTATTCCAACAACACCCATCACTATTCAATGTCACTTTATTAAAGTGACTTGATGTGTGTCTATCAATCAATCAACTCAATCACATCAATCAATCACATCACTCAAAGTGACTTTTGATTTGACGCTTGATGTGATAAATGATTTGACGTTTGATGTTACTTGCGTTGCCGCACTCGAATTCGAAATACGAATGTGCTCACAATCACACTCGGGCTCGGGTTCGCTAATTCCTAATTAACGAATTTCCCGTCACGTCGTACTTTAATGATTACGCCTAGCGAATTCACTATTCACGTGGCTAACGAATTAATTCTAAATTAATTCGTTCGCCCGAATTAAAATCTAATTTAAATTTCGCGTCGAAATCTAATTTCGTTTAATATATCGAATATATTAATTTAATGGATTAATTCCAAATTAATCATTTTCTCTCTTTAGACAATATTTCATCCTAGATAAAATATCTCCGTAATTAATCCCAGATTAATTTTCTCTCTCTCTTCTATATAATCCCAGATTAATTATGAGTGCGAGTTATACGTCATCGGTGGATTATCGGGAAGCGACCCATGAGATCCCCGGATAAGCTGGCAGTAAATACAGTCGTCGGAGTATCCGAATCACGTACGAACCAAGTACTACATTCTACCGATTTATGAGACAAGGTCGACTTCTAGCAAAGCACCAAGTCTACCCAATTCTCCGGACATATCCATATAGAATATACAAGGATCTATATCAAGCGTAGTATAGCAAGTATTATGTATATCGGCCCAGTATCGGACTGTCACGTGCTAGGCCTGGGGCTGGAGTTGTGTCTGCCCCGTACGAAGCACATGTCGGATGTCTGGCAACTAGTCTCTATAATCGGATATACATGACCTTGTCATAATATCCCGATGGCCGGCCAGCACTTAAGAGCACTAATACCGTATCATACGTGACATCATCTCCAGTATGACTGAAGTGATACTTCCGTCTTGACATCACACCCAATACTCTACGATTCTCAATATTCCCAAAATCGGCGTACCAGAACCGGTTAAAGCCCCTGACGACCTCAATCAAAGTATATTGATTTTCGTAAGCATTAGCGGTGCAAGTCTCAGGTTAAGACCATAAACACCTACTCTGATGTCGGACTCCCATAGACACATAGTCACAATACCAATGGGATTCCGAGGGGTCTATCCAGAGCGAAGCTGTTTCCCGTACCGTCGGTGAAACACAACCTCCTACCGCACTTGCATAAGTATCCAATACTTAAATATATGAGAACTATGCTGTTGTGCCCTCACAACGCGCACAAGTGCGATACTAGTCTTTTACGTATTTATCGATGTCCAATCTCGATAATACTCTGACTATGGATATTTAATGATTTATCCTTCGTTGATTGATACTGTCTCATATCATTCTCAATCAATGAACAAATCATAAGGACCTCTCATCATTTATATATCTTGGTGATCTAATCACAAATGATAAGAGTGAAATCTCCTTTGTCACATAGTTAATTTGTACAACAACACAATGATCTGTACAAATAGTGACGCTATGGGTCATAATTGTCCAACAATCTCCCACTTGGCCTATAGCCAGCCACTCGAGTGCCTAACACCCGAACTATGTACGGTTGGCTCAAATTGCTGAGAAAAGCTTTCTTCAGCGGATTTTTATGATTATCGTATGACGTGATTTATACGATCATCACATCGCCACGATGTATGATCCGAACGAATCAGATGATTGGTCGAAGTATGTATCTGGATCGTTGATGAGACCATTAATTCTTTAGCCTTCGCTGATGCCTAGCTCAGTTGCTAACAGAACTATATCTAATCTAATTAGATTTATTATTGACCCAGATGGCTTTTATTACTGCCTCAGCTGCTGCAATTAATCTGTATTTGTTGTTTATTCGGTAACAGTATCTTGCTTGGAAGATTTCCAACTTACTGTACCGTTATTCAAATTGTATAGTTCCTTTTGCGACTTTCAGTCGTTTTATCGATTTGGAAACTTGCAGTAGTGATCCCAGTCACTTCAAGTTCTCCTTCTCCACAGATTAAGATAGCATCTTTAGTTCTCTGAGATACTAACAGATGTTCTTAACTTCAATCCAGTGACTATCACTTGGATTGACCCGATTGTGACTCCATATGCTCGAAGCGTATGAGACACCATATCTAGTACATTTTAAATGTACAATTTCCCAGAGAGTGTTAACAACTCCAAATCTATCCCAGTAGATCTTTATTCCTTGAATAAAGGTTGTTACTCCCAAGAATTCTACTGAGAATTTTCTTCGAAAACCAAGCTTTCGCCGTTTGTTTTATGGGAATATCATTTCCAAGAAATAATATATCATCATTATATTATTCAGGACTTTTATTGTCAGTGCACTCCCACTAACCTCCTTATATACACAAGAATCATTCTCGTTTTGAATTGAATCATAGACCATTATGATTACATCAAAACGATGATTCCAAGAACCTAATGCTTGCTTCAATCCAAACATGGATCGAATAACCTGCAAACCTTGTTTACTGGTTTTAGTACGACAAAATCGTCAGGATGTTATAAACATCCTCCAAAGGGTTTCCGTTTAAGGAAAGCGATTTTGATCTTTAACTGACACATTTCATAAATGAAACGTGCAGCTACTGCAAGCATTATCCAAATGGATTTGTCGTGGCAACAGGTAAAAGGTTGAACCGTAATCAAGACAATGTTGATAATGATACCTTTCGGCTACAAGCCTAGCTGTATACGTTGGTATGTTGCCTTCCATGTATGTCTTCCTAGAAGACCTTTACAGTATCGATAGACACAATGCCTTGCGGTACAACAACCAGTGTCCAAAATAGTTGTTATGCATGGAATCCATTTCGGACTCATGGCACTTTGCCATGAAGGGAGTCGATACCTAGTATCACTTCCTCAAAAAGTAGTCGGATGGTATAACTCCATAAGATTGACATCTTTATGAGGTGAGATCAGAAATCCGTACCCTGGGTTGTTTTCTGACTCTCTCCGATCTACGAGGTTCTTGTGTATTCGAAGATTAATGGTACAAATTTATCATTTGATGAACTGTTAGTGTTCCATTAAGGACTTCGTGCCTTGAACAGTATTACTCCGATTTTCATCGATTTTTACTGTCCTCCCACTAACCACTGCATATCGGTATTCCCCTTAGGAAAACCGCATGGTGAGCAACAATTACATTGTTCTCTTGTGAGATGTTTAAGTACTATACTTATGGTTTTCCCTAGGATAACCTACATTTGGCACTTATTCGATTTGGGTTCTAGTTTGGTATCATCCAAACGTAAGCCTAGCATTCCCAAATCTTCTGGAGTGTGAAACCCTGTTTCCTTCCGATTCATATCCAATATGAAGTCTGTCAAACAGAATTTAATGGAACCTTATTCTAAATAAATTCTGCACTGTTAATGCTTATCTTTGAAGAAAAAGTAGCTCAGAGCGACTCATGATAAACCTTATCATGTCCAACAAAATTTGGTTTCTCCGTACAGACACACCGTCAAACTGACGTGTTCCAGGAGGAGTCCTCATTTGAAAGAATACTATACTCTTTTAAGTATATTTGAAACTTATTGCTTAAGTATTTTTCCATTTACGGTCTTACCGTGACGGTTTAATACTTTTGCCGATCTATTTGTCTTTTTCGTGTCGAAACTCTAAAATTTCCGATTTGTGTTCTTTAAAAGTGTGGATATACGAGTCTTGTTTAATTGTGTCCCAGACAACAATGCCACAATTAAGTCTCTGCTTGATCAAATCAGTTTGAGCTATTAATTTGTCATTTTATATGTTTGAGATTTTATTTATATTCTAAATATAAATTCTGTTGTATACATCTAATGCGTTTATCTCAGTATCATCTTTATATAATGAAACACTTAATGTTCTAGAATATAAAGGTTTATCCACAATGGATTAAACACTGATATAGAGATAATGTCTCTACTCAAACTAGTTACATTATAACAGTTCCTAATTTAAGTACATGTCCAAAGGGCAGTTCCTAAACTTAGGTATCTACGGACGAAACAGCGACTTTCGTCCCGTTTCCGATTCGCAGAGAAATCTCGGCTTGAAGTCAGTATCCTGCTCATAGCAGATTCTGAACATCAATACATATATTTTATGTACCACACTAAGTATTTAAAATCTAATTTCATAACTAGTAGTGAACATAACTTTGACAAACATTTCTTAAAGTCAGAGCCTTGCTCTTTCTTTAATTCCTTCGTGTCAGCCATATCCAAACGGCAGTCACTTTGGGATGTGTTCATTATCCTTTTCAATATTTCACAAACCTTTAGGCAGGCCTTGGGTTTTAGAATATTGAAATGATGTGCACCTTGTGCAATATGCCCAATTGCAAACTTTGACTTTTCTCCTCTAGAATAGTCACTAATTCTCCAAGAATTACATATTGCAATTTTAATACCTTTTAAATCTAAAGATAGATTTATGACAAGTATATTAAATTAAGCACTAAAGTCATCATCACATAAATCTTCCAAAGATCTTATGCTCTACATTTGCTTAATTTTGGGCTTTGGTATAATAAGTTATTTTATCAAATAAAGTAACTATTATTTATTCCCAATTGAAAATTAAATCATTTAAAACATTTAATCCAAGGATTATATATTTTAAATATTCAACTTTTCAATTCTTTCTTGATTTCAATAGTCCAACTATTTAATCAATTTATTATAGGTACTATTTATTATAATGATTACAATAATTCAATTATTTAATCAACTATAATATTAATTCAATTATATTGATTACTATAATCCAATTATAAAAATCAACTATTTATTGAATTTATTTGAATATAGTCAAACTATATTATTTAAAAAACAATATTAAATATTAGTCCAACTAATACTTTTAATTATTTGACGAGTGATATTTGTTTGAGCGCGTATGGCGAGTAATTGAACGAATATAGCAAATTCAATTCTTGCCTCCCACTATTTTTCGTCGAGCCTCTAACCCTCTGTCGAGTACTCGGGAAACCGTGTTTCCTAGTGGGCTAGGATCCCGTTAAAGTATCACACAATCTTGACTTTGGCCAACAAATTGTATGATAGTTAACTAGGTAGATCTCGAAGATCAATTGGATCCTATCCAAATCCTAGATCCAGTAGGTGGACATCTAAGTCCGAAACATATATCTTATATATGCCTATATATCGAATATATACCCTAACCTTTTTCCTCTGAATCAACTAGGCCTTGGCTTTGGCACAACAAACCTAGTGATCCCAGTCAAGCGTGGACCCATTGACCATGGAAGCTTCGTAATCAATGTCGATGGACAAGAAGTGGTCTTGACTTTGGCCAACAAACCACAACTTGGACATGACACCAATATGGAACAAAGCCTCGTGATTCAAACACATCTTCGACGGACAAGGGCTTGACTTTGGCCAACAACCCATGCCAATCTAGGATCTTGAGCAAGAATCACTCAATGGAAGGAAAAGACGCATGATATTTGATGAGGGCTTTTCGCGTGCAAATTGGCTACCAATTTAATTATCTTTGTTAAGGTCTCATCATCATACACCCTTAAACATGCATTCTAAACACATAATAAAGCGAGTATGAAAATAAAATAATAATGATATGCGGATGGATACTTAACACATTGATCCTAGATCAAATCTCTCCCTTTCTCTCTCAAGCTAGCACTTGTATTACTTCTACCCGTTACACTACACTCTAAAGAAACCTCATTACATTGAGGGGAATAGGTGAGAAGAGAATACAAAGAGACTAGAGGTGATAATGCTGGACACGCAGGTCTAATTTAATAAATCGAATTTATTACAACAATTTCCAAAATTGCCCCACCCGACTAATATCCATCCGATATACATTATTCATTCATCACAACCACGTATTCACACATAAGCATGCTATCAATCAATCTAATCAAATTAATTAATCTGATAATTATGTGATCATCCAATGTTCAAACAATGATTTGATTTTGCTCGAGTCGAACTCATTTTGCGAATAAGTACTCAAAGTACAAATTCTCGAATTAAATTAAACTACGTCATTAAATCCAATTTAATATGCATTCAATTCTAATTCGTTATTTAACTCCAAATTAAATATCACATTTTACTAATAAACCTTTTACGACTTAAATTCCAAATTTAATCGTAACGCATCTCAAAAACTGATCAACGTCCAACGTCAATTCAATTAAAGTCTAATTGGCTTTTAATTGATTTCATAAGGCGTGGACTTTTGGTCAACTCGGGTCAATCCGAATAACCAAAATCCAATCCGGGATTTACCCCATAAGCCCATAAATCAATCTTGGCCCATTAGGCCCAATTAAACTTTAAAGGTTCATTAAGTCGCAATTGGGCTTAACGGAAGTGGTTTTGGGCCCAATTGGATCCAATCCATTTGGCCTAAACCCAACTTGATAAAATCAAGCCCAGTAAGTCCAATTACAACATTAGAAGCCCAAATCCAATTTAAGTCCTAAATAACTAAATCACATGAATCCATTTCCGCAATTTAATTACCTAAAGTGCATTACATGATTAATTAACTAAATCAATACTTCCAAAACACCAAATTAGTCCAATTAATCATGCTCATTATCATTATCACATGTCCAACACATAAATGAAAAAATCAAACCCATTACATGCTTTAAAGCTCTCGGCCAAAGGAGGGATTTTGTGTCCGATTTGGTTTCAATCCAATCAAACCCACAATCGACATTAAATCAACATCCTTAATGATTTCATACACATCCAATGTCCTAAAATCAAAATGTACCAAGATATTAGGGCATAATTACATTCAGCCAAGGTGATAACATTTGGGGATTTTATGTTCAATTCAAAATCCAATCCAATTAGTTTCAAATTAACATTATCCTTAATGATTCCAACTCATCAAACGAATCAAAATCAAAAATTCCAAGAACCCAAAAATCAAAACACATTGGTCCAAGATGAAAAATTTCACATTTTGTTGAAATTGATCAAATCAATCTTCAATATAACATATATTAAGCATGCTCAAACATCCAATTTCATTAAATCATGCTAAAAACAAAATACCCAATTTTAAGCCCTACATTTTCATGCTTGAACCTATAGCTCTTGATGCCATTGTTAGGTTTGTTTCTAGGTCCCAAGATAAAACAAGACATGAAAACAATGTGTGAACACATCAACGGAGGTAGCGGAATACTCACATCGATTGGTTGTGAGACGCGGCAAGCAACAAAACTTGAAAATCCTCACTGCAATGGGCGTGAACTGCATTGAATTTACTTACTATTTTGGGCGTGAAAGTGGTCCTTCGTCAAGCTCCAAGCTTCGTCGAACGGATCCCGCCTCATGGGTGAACCTCCCTAACACCTTCGCAACTCTCGTAAGTGTGCTAGCACTTGCGTTTTTGCAATAAAAACCACTCATTGCTCCCCTTGAAGCTCACGGCAGTGAGCTGTGTTGGAGAAGAGAAAACAGCCTCTTGGGCGTGTGAAAGAGAGAAGAATTTGGTGGAGTTGTGTAATGGTTAACTTATCAAATGAATGACAAAAATGCTTTATATATTTTTCCAAAAAATAATAAGCATTTACCATTTAAAAATATCAAATAAAGTAAATGGTAATCAATTACACAACCACCAAACACTATTCCAACAACACCCATCACTATTCAATGTCACTTTATTAAAGTGACTTGATGTGTGTCTATCAATCAATCAACTCAATCACATCAATCAATCACATCACTCAAAGTGACTTTTGATTTGACGCTTGATGTGATGAATGATTTGACGCTTGATGTGACTTGCGTTGCCGCACTCGAATTCGAAATACGAATGCGCTCGCAATCACACTCGGGCTCGGGTTCGCTAATTCCTAATTAGTGAATTTTTCGTCGCGTCGTAATTTAATGATTACGCCTAGCGAATTCACAATTCACGTCGCTAACGAGTTAATTCTAAATTAATTCGCTCGCCCGAATTAAAATCTAATTTTAATTTCGCGTCGAAATCTAATTTCGTTTAATATATCGAATATATTAATTTAATCGATTAATTCCAAATTAATCATTTTCTCTCTTTAGACAATTTTCATCCTAGATAAAATAACTCCGTAATTAATCCCAGATTAATTTTCTCTCTCTCTTCTATATAATCCCAAATTAATTATGAGTGCGAGTTATGCATCATCGGTGGATTATCGGGAAGCGACCAATGAGATCCCCGGATAAGCTGGCAGTAAATACAGTCATCGGAGTATCCGAATCACGTACGTACCAAGTACTACGTTCTACCGATTTACGAGACAAGGTCGACTTCTAGCAAAGCACCAAGTCTACCCAATTCTCCGGACATATCCATATAGAATATACAAGGCTCTATATCAAGCGTAGTATACCAAGTATTGTGTATATCGGCCCACTATCGGACTGTCACGTGCTAGGCCTGGGGCTGGAGTTGTGTCTGCCCCGTACGAAGCACATGTCGGATGTCTGGCAACTAGTCTCTGTAATCGGATATACATGACCTTGTCATAATATCCCGATGGCCGGCCAGCACTTAAGAGTACTAATACCGTATCCTACGTGACATCATTTCCAGTATGACTGATGTGATACTTCCGTCTTGACATCATACTCTACGATTCTCAATATTCCCAAAATCGGCGTACCAAAACCGGTTAAAGCCCATGACGACCTCAATCAAAGTATATTGATTGTCGTAAGCATTAGCGGTACAAGTCTCAGGTTAAGACCATACACACCTACCCTGATGTCGGACTCCCATAGACACATAGTCACAATATCAATGGGATTCCGAGGGGTCTATCCAGAGTGAAGCTATTTCCCGTACCGTCGGTGAAACACAACCTCCTACCGCACTTGCATAAGTATCCAATACTTAAATATATGAGAACTATGTCGTTGTGCCCTCACAACGCGCACAAGTGCGATACTAGTCTTTTACGTATTTATCGATGTCCAATCTCGATAATACTCTGACTAGGGATATTTAATGATTTATCCTTCGTTGATTGATACTGTCTCATATCATTCTCAATCAAGGAACAAATCATAAGGACCTCTCATCATTTATATATCTTGGTGATCTAATCACAAATTATAAGAGTGCAATCTCATTTGTCACATAGTTAATTTATACAACAACACAATGATCTATACAAATAGTGACGCTATGGGTCATAATTGTCCAACATCTACTCCCTTGGAAGAGCCTTGGCCGAACCTCCAACAAAGAGGAAAATGGGTTTTGTTCTTCCTAGCATCAAACCAATAATTGTGAGTATATATTTCCGCCATTATTCCTTGATGTATTCATGCGTTTTCTTGCTTGAATTTGTTGATCTTGGGACCTATATTAGAAACCAACACTTGGATCCCTACAATATATTGGTCAGGTTGCACGATCTTCACCGATCTAACCGAAGATCAGAGAGATATGAGTTGCAGAAAAAGCTCTTCCATGCACGTATGTCAGAAGGCATGTATGTTTAGTCCCATATGGCACAGATGATAGCTGACATTGACCAGCTGACTTAGATAGGGATAGTCTTAGAGGCTGAGACTACCATAGATGTGATCTTGCAGTCTCTCCCCAATACTTGGAGAGGGTTCATCATAAACTATAACTTGATGAACCAAGATGATACTCTTGGAGAGCTATTGTCAATTCTCAAGGAAGCTGAGAAGGAGCTTCTTAAGGGAAATAAGCGCGAGGCACACTTTGCTTCGACATCTCAGACACCGAGGGTTGGGCCCAAGGTGACTAGAGGTGTAAAGAAGAAGAAGCATAAGAGAAAGGGAAAGGCCAAATCGTTAAAGGCTTCTGGGAAGCCAAATGACAAATCTCAGGATGTATACCTCCAATGCGGCAAGCGGGGTCACAGGAAGCGTGACTACCGCGAGTACAAGGTGCTCCAGAAAGAGATTAAAGCGGGCAAGGAACCGGTTACAGGTATGTTTGTTATTGAAATAAACATGACTACTTCTAGTTTTAAAAATTGAATTTTTGATTCTGGTTGTGGTACTCACATATGTACTGATGTGCAGGATCTGCGGATTAGCAGGAGACTGGCCTTAGGGGAGATTGATCTACGCGTCGGAAATGGGGCACCAGTCGCCGTTTTGGCCGTTGGCACTTTTGTTTTGGAATTTCCCTCGGGGCATGTACAAGAACTTACAGACTGTTATTATGTACTTAGTTTGACTATGAATATTATTTCTGTATCTATGTTAACCCAATGTGGGTACACTTTTGTATTTATAAACACCGGGTGTTTTATTTATAAAATGATATAGAAATTTGCACTGCTATCGCAAATAATGGTCTTTATATTTTGAATATAAATCAATCACAAACATATAATATAACAAACAAAAAGCTTAAAATGAGTAATAAAGATGAAACATATATGTGGCACTGTCGTTTGGGACACATAAACAAGACTCGCATATCCACACTTTCGAAGAGTAGGTACTTGGACGTATTTGATCCAAATTCATATGATGTCTACGAATCTTGCTTATTAGGCAAAATGCCTAAATCACCTTTTAGCAGTAAAGGTGAATGCGCCACCGAACTGTTAACCCTCATTCACAGTGATGTATGTGGGCCCTTGTCTAGCCAGGCTAGAAGTGGATACGAATACTTTGTAACCTTTACGGATGATGCACCGTGTTATGGTTATGTGTATCTTATGAGACACAAGTTGGAAACTTTTGAGAAATTCAAAGAGTTTCGACACGAAGTAGAAAAACAGACCGGTAAGAGTATAAAGACATTACAGTCAGACCGTGGTGGCGAATACTTGAGCAATGAGTTTCTTGATTACCTGAGAGAATATGGTATTCTTTCACAGTGGACTCCTCCTGGAACACCGCAATTAAACGGTGTGTCCGAACGGAGCTACCTATTTCCTTCTGGGGATATGCATTAAACAGTGCAATTCTTATTTTGAATAAGGTTTCATCAAAGTCTGTTCAACAGACTCCGTATGAGATATGGATAGGAAAGAAACCGGGTTTCTCATTCCTGAAGATTTAGGGATGCTGGGCATACGTCAAATGTTTGGAAGGTACCAAACTTGAACCCAAATCGGATAAATGCTTATTCGTAGGATATCCTAGGGAAACCAAAGGATATTATTTCTATCACCCACGAGAGAACAAAGTATTTGTTGCTCTACATGCGGTTTTCCTTGAGAAGGAATTCCTAAATGCATTGGTTAGTGGGAGGAAAGTAGAACTCGATGAACATCGGGGTGATACTATTCCTGGCATATAATCCTTAACGGAATAAGAACAGTCCATCCGGGATGAAACTGTACCACAATCTTCTATTACACAGGGACCGCGTAGGTCGGAGAGAGTCAGAAAACAACCTGAGAGGTATGGGATTATGATCTCACCTCATGTAGATATTAATATTATTGAGGATAAAGAACCGGCTACATATGAGAAATCGATACAAGATATCGATTCCACTTTATGGCAAGAAGCCATGAAGTTCGAAATGGATTCCATGTACACCAACCAAGTTTGGACACTAGTTGATGCACCAGAAGGCGTAAAGCCTATTGGTTGCAAATGGGTCTTTAAGAAGAAGACCGACATGGATGGAAAAGTGAAAATATACAAAGCTATGCTTATAGCGAAGGGTTATCGTCAACGACATGGTGTCGATTACGAAGAAACTTTCTCACCCGTTACCATGATTAAATCCATTCGGATAATGCTTGCTATTGATGTATATTTCGATTACGAGATATGGTAGATGGACATTAAAACTACTTTCCTTAACGGAAACCTTTTGGAGGATGTTTACATGCAACAGCCTGACGGTTTTATCATGCCTAAACTTGCAAACAAGGATTGTAAGTTAAATCGGTCCATTTATGGACTGAAGCAAGCATCACGGTCATGGAACCAACATTTTGACGAGATCATAAGAGAATATGATTTCATTCAAAATGAAGATAACCCTTGAGTATATAAGAAGGTTAGTGGGAGAGCACTGACTTTCATTGTCCTTTATGTTGACGATGTATTGCATATAGGCAATGAATTTCCCATGTTAACATCGGTGAAAGCTTGGCTTTCATTGAAATTCTCCATGAAAGATCTGGGAGAAGCAGCCTTTATTATGAGAATAAAGATCTACCGGGATAGATCTAGAAAGCTGCTTGGACTTTCCCAGAGTACATACATTGACAAAGTGTTGAAGAGATTCAACATGGATCAGTCTAATAGGGGACTGTTGCCAGTGTCACATGGCGTCTATCTATCTAAGGACATGTGTCCTAAAACTCAAGATGAGAGAGACAACATTAGTCGGATACCGTTCGCCTCGGCAGTCGAATCGATCATGTATGCCATGATATATACGTGACATGATGTCTCCTATGCTATGAGCATGTGTAGTCGCTATCAGGCCGATCCAGGTGAAGGTCACTGGATGGCGGTTAAGAATATCCTTAAGTATCTTAGACGAACTAAGGATGCCTTCTTAATCTATGGAGATGGAGAACTTGAGGTAACGGGGTATACCGATGCAAGTTTCCAAACCGACAAAGACGACTGTAAGGCGCAATCAGGGTACATATTTTTTTGAATAACAGAGCAGTAAGCTGGAAATCTTCCAAGCAAGAGACTATTGCCGATTCAATAACAGAAGCGGAGTACATTGCTGCAGTTGAAGCAACAAAAGAGGCAGTTTGGATACGAAAATTCCTAATTGGATTAGGAGTAGTTCCGTTAGCAGCTGAGCCCGTTCCATTGTATTCTGACAATAACGGGGCTATAGCGCAGGCTAAGGAACCACGGTCTCATCAACAATCCAAGCATTTTCTTCGAAATTTTCATCTGATTCGTGAGATCATACATCGTGGTGATGTGAAGGTCGAGAAGGTCGCATCAGATGACAACATGGCAGATCCGCTGACAAAAGCTATTCCTCAGCAAAAGTTTGAGCGCCATATACATAGTTCAAGTATTAGATGCTTGAGTGCCTTTATAGGCCAAGTGGGATATTATTGGACAGTTATGACCCATAGCGTCATTGTTTGTAAAAGACATTGTGTTTTTGTACAAAATTAACTATGTAGTAATAAAATTGCCTTTTTCCGTTTTGTATTTATTACTTTAATATATAAATGGTAGAAGTCCTTATGATTAGTTCCAGATTGAGATGATATGAGACAGTATCAATCCATAAAGGTTTAATCATTAAACATCCCTAGTCGTAGTATTATCGAGACTGGACATCGATAATGCGGAATAGACTAGTATTGCACTTGTGCGTGTTTTGAGGGCATAACGGCATAGTTCTCATATATTTAAGTATTGGATACTTATGTAAGTGCGGTAGGAGGTTGTGTTTTACCGATGGTACGGAAAACAGCTTCGCTCTGGATAGGCCCCGCGGAATCCCATTGGTAGTATGTATATGTTTCTATGGGAGTCCGCTTTAGGGTAGGTGTATTTGGTCTTAACCTGAGACTTGCATCGCTAGTACTTGCGACAATCAATACGCTTTGGTTTTGGCCGTCCAGGACTTTAACAGGTTCTGCGTACGCCTCTTCTGGGTTTATTGAGAATCATAGTGTATTAGATGTGATGTCAAGACGGAAGTATCACTTCAGACATATGGAGATGATGATCACGCAAGGATTCGGAACTGGTTCTCTATTGTGTTGCAACCATCGGGATAATATGACAAGGTTAGGATTATCTGATTCAAAGAGACTAGTTTCTTGATATCCGATATGTGCTTCGTACGGGGCAGACATTATTCCAGCCCCAGGCCTTGCACGTGACATCCGATACTGGATCACAATAGGCAATACTACGGTATACTACACCTGATATATATCATATATTCCATTAAGAATATTTCTAGATAATTGGGTTGGCACGGCGTTTTGCTAGAAGCCAACCTTGTCTCGTAAATCAGTAAAAATATAGTACAAGGTACGTATGTGTTCGGATAGTCCGACGACCGTATTTACTACCAACATATCCAGGGATCTCTTGGGTCGCTTCCCGAGGATACACCGATGAAGTATGATTCGAGCTTAATTAATCTGGGATTAATTACGGAGAGACTTCATCTTGGATAAAGTACTATTTGAAGAGAGAGAAAGATTAATTTGGAATTAATCGATAAAATAATATATTCGATATATTAAACGAAATTAGATTTCGACGCAGAATTAAAATTAGATTTTAATTCGGGCAAATGAGTTAATTTAGAATTAATTCGTAAGCGACGTGAATAGTAATTTTACAGGGCATAATTATTTAATTAAATTCGATTTAATTACGTCGCAACGGAAGTTTGTTAATTTGGAATTAGCAAACCCGGGCTCAAGAGTGTTTGCGGGCCACTCACATTTGGAATCGAGTGGGGCCCACATGTCACATTAAGTGTCACATCACATGTCACATTTATTCACTTTTGGTTGATGAGTTTTGGTGGAGTTGGTGGAGACTTAAATCACACTCCAAAGTCAAGTCATGATAGACTTTTACCAAACAAGGATTTGGTATATCATTAATTTGTTTTTGAAAACAAATACACAAGTCTTGGTTGGCCGAATGCAGTAAGCATTTTCTCTCCCCTTTGTTCTTCATCTTGGTCGAAATTTTGAGAGAACAAAATCAAAATTGTGGCAATTTTGAGAGCTAGCACTCATCAAGGAATCATTCAAGGTGTTAGGGAAACCCATTCAAGAGCTTGGAATCAACAAAATCTTGGAGCTTGGTCACTTCCATCTTTGGTCTACCTTGGCCGAATCTTGAAGGATTTTATGGGAATTTGACGCATCAAAAAATCGATCAATGTAAGTGTGTTTCCGCCACTCTTCCTTGTTATTCATTCACATTTCTATGCTTATTTGATCTTGGGAATTAACCTAGAAACCCAACATCTCCTGGATCCTTCATGGAGAATTTTAAGGAAAGCCAAGCTTTCACCGATTGTAGCATAGGAATGTCATTGACAATAAGTAACACATCATCAAAGTAAAGGATAATGAATGTCAGTGCGCTCCTACTAACCTTCTTATATACACAAGGATCATCCTCGTTTTGAACAAAATCATATTCTTTTATGATCTCATCAAAACATTGGTTCCAAGAACGTGATGCTTGCTTCAATCTGTAAATGGATCGATTTAACTTACAAACCTTGTTTGTAAGTCTTGGTACGACAAAACCGTCAGGCTGTTGCTTATAAACATCCTCCAAAAAGTTTCCGTTAAAGAAAACGATTTTGACGTCCATCTGCCATATCTCGTAATCAAAATATGCAGCAATAGCAAGCATAATCCGAATGGATTTAATCATGGCAATGGGTGAAAAAGTTTCATCGTAATCGACACCATGTCGTTGACGAAATACCCTTTCGCTATAAGCCTAGCTTTGTACATTTGTACGTTGCCATCTATATTGGTCTTCTTCTTGAAAATCCATTTGCAACTAGTAGGCTTTACGCCTTCTAGTGCATCAATCAGTGTCAAAACTTGGTTGGTGTACATGGAATCCATTTCGTGTTGGAGTTTGCAAAGGGCCCAAGGATCAATAAACAAGTGTGATTTAAGTGCGAATACAAGTCGAGGAAGTTACGGAATATTTACATCGAGCGGTTGAGCGATGCGGTAACGAAAAAAACTCATTTTCTGCCCATATGGACTGCTCGGCAGTGAGCAGAATTTTATCCTCCATTTTTCAGTTTTGAGCCAAGTTCCAAGCTCCAAGCTTGCATGAAACGATTCCCGGCTCATGGGTAGATTTCCCTATCACCTTCGCATGTCTCTTGGAGTGCTAGCTCTCTTGATTTTTGCCACAAAAATCCACACTATTGCTTCCCTCATTCACGGTTTTACAGCAGAAAACAGTGAAGAAAATGCCCTCCATGGGCGTGAAGAAGAGAGGAAAGATGGAGGGGAGAGAGAGAGATAAAAGTGTTAAGTGAAATTGGTAATTGATTTCTAAAATCAATTACACAATTTTGGTTCCAAAAGTCAAAGCAATCAATGCCCACAAATGCCAACCACACACATCACTCAATCACATTAATCAAGTTTTCAAGTCACATCACTCAAGTTGTCAAGTCACATCACTCAAAGTGACAAGTGATTTGACGCTTGAAGTGACTAGCGATTTGACATTTGATGCGACTAATGTTTTGACACTTGATTTGACTTGTGTGCCACACTCGAATTCGAAATGCGAATGCGCTCACAAATAATCTCGGGCTCGGGTTTGCTAATTCCAAATTATCGAATTTTCCATTGCGTCGTAATTAAATCTAATTTAATTAAATAATCATACCTAGCATAATTACTATTCACGTCACTAACAAATTAATTCTAAATTAATTCGTTTGCCCGAATTAAAATCTAATTTTAATTCCGCGTCGAAATCCAATTTCGTTTAATATATCAAATATATTAATTTACCGATTAATTCCAAATTAATCGTTCTCTCTCTTTAAATGATATTTTATCCTAGATTAAATATCTCTGTAATTAATCCCAGATTAATTTTCTCTCTCTACTAATTAATCCCAGATTAATTAAAGTGCGAGTCATACGTCATCGGTGAATCTTCAGGAAGCGACCCATGAGATCCCTAGATATGTTGGTAGTAAATACGATTGTCGGACTATCCGATCACGTACGTACCAAGTACTACATTTTACTGATTTACAAGACAAAGTTGGCCTCTAGCAAAGCGCCATGCCTACCCAATTCTCCAGAAATATCCTTACATGAATAAAGGATCTACATCAGGCGTAGTATACGTGGTATTGCATAAATCGATCCAGTATCAGATGATCACATGCGAAGCCTGGGGCTGGTACAATGTCTGCCCTGTACAAAGCATATATCGGATGACAAGCAACTAGTCTCTTTATAATCGGATAATCATGACCAAGTCATATTATCCCGACGGTTGCAACCATTATAGAGAACCAGTTCTATATCCCTGTGCGATCATCATCTCTACTATGACTAGAGTGATACTTCCGTCCTGACATCACACCCAACACACTACGATTCTCGATATACCCAGCAGAGGCGTACACAGAAACCGGGTAAAGCGTTGGACGACCTAAACAAAAGTATAATGATTATCACAAGTATTAGCGGTGCAAGTCTCAGGTTAAGACCAAATACACCTACCCTGATTTCGGACTTCCATAGACACATAGTCATACTACCAATGGAATTCCGAGGTGGTTTATCCAGAGTGAAGCTTTTTCCCGTACCATCGGTGAAACACAACCTCCTATTTCACTTGCATGAGTATCCTATACCCAAATATATGAGAACTATGATGTTATGCCCTCAAAATACGCACAAGTGTAATACTAGTCTTTTACGTATTTATCGATGTCCAATCTAGTTAATACTCTGACTAGGGATATTTAATGATTTATCCTTCGTGGAATGATACTGTATCATATCATTCTCAATCCAGGAACAAATCATAAGGACCTCCTATCATTTATATATCTTGGTGATCTAATTACAAATGATAAGAGCGCAATCTCCTTTGTCACATAGTTAATTTGTACAACAACACCATGATCTTTACAAATAGTGACGTTATGGGTCATAACTGTCCAACAATCTACCACTTGGCCTATAGCCAGTCACTCGAGTGTCTTATGTTGTTTATTATCTAGGTCACAAGATCATCAAACAAGCATGAAGATGTGTGAAATACATATCAAAGAAGTTACGGAATACTTACATTGATTGGTTTAGACGAAACGACGAACAAAACTTCAATTTTGTCCTTCAAAGTGGCGCCCACTGCATGCAGTCCACTGCTCAAAAAAATCAGTTTTGAGTCTTCAAGAATCCAGATTTGAGCTCCGAATCTTCATCGAACGATTCTGGCTCGTGGGTGAGTTTCCCTAACACCTTCGTACAACTCTCGGTGTGCTAGCACTTGTGATTTTTGCCACAAAATCAACTCAAAAAGACCGCCTCACAATTCGACCACGTGTGTGACAGTTCACTGCCATGGCGTGAACTAAGTAGAGAGAAAGAGAATAGATGAAAGAGATATGAGTTGTGTTGGTTAGGTTTAAATCATTTCCAAAATGGTTTATATATTTTCCATAAAATATATTAAACATTTACCAATAAAAAATATCAAATAATTAAATGGTAAATCTTTTCCCAACCACTAACACTATTCCAACAACTTACATCACTCAAAGTGTCAAGTTGTCTTTCAATCAATCATCATCATCATCCAATCAAATGTCACATCACTCAAAGTGACGTTTGATTTGACGCTTGATGTGATGAATGATTTGAAGATTGATGTGACTTGCGTGCCGCACTCGAATTTGAAATACGAATGCGCTCGCAATTACACTCGGGCTCGGGTTCGTTAATTCCAAATTAACGATTTATTTGTCGCGTCGTAATTAAATGATTACGCCTAGCAAATTCACTATTCACATCGCTAATAATTAATTCTAAATTAATTCGTTCGCCCGAATTAAAATCCAATTTTAATTCAGCGTCGAAATCCAATTTCGTTTGATATATCAAATATATTAATTTACCGATTAATTCCAAATTAATTGTTATCTCTCTTTTATTGATATTTTATCCTAGATAAAATATCTCTGAAATTAATACTAGATTAATTTACACTCTCATCGAATTAATCCCAGATTAATTAAAGTGCGAGTCATACATCATTGGTGAATCATTGGGAAGCGACCCATGAGATCTCCAGATATGTTGGCAGTAAATACGGTCGCCGGACTAGCCGAACACGTACGTACCAAGTACTACATTTTACCGATTCACAAGACAAGGTTGGCTTCTAGCAAAGCGCCATGCCTACCCAATTCTCCGGAAATATCCTTACAGGAATATGTGATCTATATCAGGCGTAGTATACATCGTAGAGTGCATATCGGTCCTATATCGGATGGTCACGTGCTAGGCCTGGGGCTGGAGCTGTGTCTGCCCCGTACGAAGCACATGTCGGATGTCTGGTAACTAGTCTTTATAATCGGATATACATGACCTAGTCATAATATCCTGATGGCCGTACACACTTAAGAGTACTAATACCGTATCATGCATGACATCATCTCCACTATGACTGGAGTGATACTTCCGTCTTGACATCACACCCAATACTCTACGATTCTCAATATACCCAGTATCGGCGTATGCAGAACCGGTTAAAGCCCTGGACGACCTCAACCAAAGTATATTGATTGTCGTAAGCATTAGCGGTGCAAGTCTCAGGTTAAGACCAAATACACCTACCCTGATGTCGGACTCCCATAGACACATAGTCAAACTACCAATGGGATTCCGAGGGGTCTATCCAGAGCGAAGCTGTTTTTCCGTACCTCGGTGAAACACAACCTCCTACCGCACTTGCATAAGTATCCAATACTTAAATATATGAGAACTATGTCGTTGTGCCCTCACAACGCGCACAAGTGCGATACTAGTCTTTTACGTATTTAACGATTGTCCAATCTCGATAATACTCTGACTAGGGATATTTAATGATTTATCCTTCGTTGATTGATACTGTCTCATATCATTCTCAATCAAGGAACAAATCATAAGGACCTCTCATCATTTATACATCTTGGTGATCTAATCACAAATGATAAGAGTGCAATCTCCTTTGTCACATAGTTAATTTGTACAACAACATAATGATCTGTACAAATAGTGACGCTATGGGTCATAATTTTCCAACAATCTCCCACTTGGCCTATAGCCAGTCACTCAAGTGTTTAACACCCGAACTATGTACGGTTCGCTCAAATTACTGAGAAAAGATTTTTGTCAGCGGATTTCCATGATTATCGTCTGACACGATTTATACGATCATCACATCGCCACGATGTATGATCCGAACGAATCAGATGAATAGTCGAAGTATATATCTGGATCGTTGATTAGACCATTAATTCTTTAGCCTGTGCTGACGCCTAGCTCAGCTGCTAACAGAAATATATCTAATCTAATTAGATTTATTATCGACCCAAATGGCTTCTTTGCTGCCTCAGCTGCATTAATGATCCGCATTTGTTGTTTATTCGGTAACAGTATCTTGCTTGGAAGATTTCCAGCTCACTGTTCCGTTATTCAAACTGTATAGTACCGTTTGCGACTTTCAGTCATTTTATCGGTTTAGAAACTTGCAGTAGTGATCCCAGTCACTTCAAGTTCTACTTCTCCACAGATTAAGACAGCATCCTTAGATCTCTAAGATTCTAACGGATGTTCTTAACATCAATCCAGTGACCATCACCTGGATTGGCCTGATTGTGAATCCATATGCTCAAAGCGTATGAGACACCAGGTCATGTACATTTTTCAATGTACAAGTTCTCGCAGAGTTTTAACAACTTAATCTATCCCAGTAGATCTTTATTCCTAGAATAAAGGTTGTCACTCCCAAGAATTCTACGGAGAATTTTCTCGAAAGCCAAGCTTTTGCCGACTGTTATATATGGGAATTTCATTTCCAAGAAATGAATATGTTATCATTATTTTATTAAAGACATTCTTGTTTGTGCACTCCCACTAACCTCCTTATATACATAAGAATCATTTTCGTTTTGAATTAAATCATAGACCATTATGATTACATCAAAACGATGATTCCAAGAACCTAATGCTTGCTTCAATCCAAACATGGATCGAATAACCTGCAAACCTTGTTTACTGGTTTTAGTACGACAAAATCGTCAGGATGTTATAAACATCCTCCAAAAGGTTTCCTTTTCAGGAAAGCGATTTTGATCTTAACTGACACATTTCATAAATGTACAGTTTCAGCAAGCATTATCCAAATGGATTTATCATTGCAACAGGTAAAAGGTTGAACCGTAATCAACACAATGTTGATAACGATACCTTTCCGCTACAAGCCTAGCTTTGTACGTTGGTATGTTGCCATCCATGTATGTCTTCCTTGAAGACTTATACAGTACCTATAGGCACAATGCCTTATGGTACATCAACTAGTGTCCAAACATAGTTGTTATACATGGAATCCATTTGGACTCATGGCACTTTGCCATAAACGGAGTCGATACCTTGTATCACTTCCTCATACGTAGTCGTTGGTATACCTAACAAGATTGACATCTTTATGAGGTGAGATCAGAAACCCTACCCCAGCCCCATGTGTTTTCTGATTCTCTCCGATCTACGCTTTCTTGTGTATACGAAGATTAATGGTATAGTTTCATTCTTGATGAACTATTTGTGTTCCATTAAGGACTTCATGCCTGAAACAGTATTACTCCGATTTTCATCGAGTTATACCATCCTCCCACTTACCACTGCATATCGGTAATCCTCTAAGGAAGACCGCATGGCGAGCAACAATCACAATTGTTCTCAGTGAGATGTATAAGTACTATACTTATGGGTTTCCCTAGGATAACCTATATTTGGCACTTATCCGATTTGGGTTCTAGTTTGGTATCATCCAAACGTAAGCTCGGCATTCCCAAATCTTCCGGAGTGTGAAACCCTGTTTCCTTCCGGTTTATATCTAATATGAAGTCTGTCAAACAGAATTTAATGGAACCTTATTCTAAATAAGTTCTGCACTGTTTATGCTTATCTTTGAAGGAAAAGATAGCTCAGAGCGACTCATGATTAACCTTATCATGTCCAACAAAATTTGATTTCTCCATACGGACACATCGTCAAACTGATGTGTTCCAGGAGGAGTCCTCATTTGAAAGAATACTATACTCTTTCAAGTATATGTGAAACTTATTGCTTAAGTATTTTCCATTTACGGTATTACCGTGACGGTTTAATACTTTAGCCGATCTGTTTGTCTATTTCGTGTCGAAGCTCTAAAAGTTTCCGATTTGTGTTCTTTAAAAGAAACACATAACCTTAACGTGATGCCACATCCGTATAAGTCACGAAATAGTCATATCCACATCTAGCCTAGCTAGATATGGGCCCACTTACTTCACTATGAATGGGGATAACAGATCGGTGGCACTTACACTATTACCAAGTAAATAGTGTTTTAGGCACTTGCCTAATAAACTAGATTCGTAGACTTTATTTGATTAATCAAATAGTCCTAGTACCCACTCTTCAAAAGTGTGGATATACGACTCTTGTTTAATTGTGTCCCAGACAACAATGCCACAAATTAGTTTCTATCTGATCAAATCAGTTGAGCTATTAGTTTGTCATATTATATGTTCGAGATTTTATTTATATTCAAAATATAAATACTGTTATTCACATCTAATGTGTTTATCTCAATATCATCTTTATATAATGAAACACTTTAGTGTTCTAGAATATAAAGGTTATCCGCAACGGATTAAACACTGATATAGAGATAATGTTTCTAGTCTAACTAGTTACATTATAACAGTTTCCTAATTTAGGTACACACCCGAAGGGTAGTTCCTAAACTTAGGTATCTACGGTCGAAACAGCGACTTTCGTCCCGTTTCCGATTCGCAGATTAACCTCAGCTTGAAGTCAGTATCCTGCTCACAGCAGATTTGAACATCAATACATATATTTTATGTACCATACTAAGTATTTTAAAATCCAATTTTAATACTAGTAATGGACATAATTTGACAAACATCCTTAAAGTCAGAGCCTTGCCCTTTCTTTAATTCCTTTGTGTCTGCCATATCCAAACGACAGTCACTTTGGGATATGTTCTTTATCTTCCCAGAAGATCATAATGATTTTGCCTTTACCCTTTTTCAATATTTCAGAAGTCTTTGGCCAAGCCTTGGATTTCTAGAATATTACGTAAAGTGCGCCTTGCGCTACTTATCTAATTGCAAAGTTTGACTTTATCTCCTTGAGATTAGTCATTAATTCTCCAAGAATTATTAATTGCAAATATAATACTTCTTAAATCTAAACATAGATTTATTACAAGTATATTGAATTAAGCACTTTAAGTCATCATACATAATTCTTCCAAAGATTATGCTCCACTAATTTGCTCAATTTAGGTTAAGGCATAATAGGTTATTTTATCCATAAAAGTAACTTATTATTATTTCCAGGACCATCCTGAAATTTCATTCCCAATTTGAAAATTTAAACCATTTAAATATTGTAATCCAAGATTATATTTAAATGTCCAATCTTTCAATGTTTCTTGATTTTAATAGTCCAACTATTTAATCAATTATTTCAGGTACTATTTATTATAATGATTACAATAATACAATTATTTAATCAACTATAATATTAATTCAATTATATTGATTACTATATCCAATTATAAAATCAACTATTTATTGAATTTATTTGAATATAGTCTAACTATATTAATTAAAACAACATTAAATATTAGTCCAACTAATACTTTTAATTATTTGACGAGTGATATTTGTTTGAGCGCGTATGGAAAGTATTTGAACGAATATTGCAAATTCAATTCTTGCCTCCCACTATTTTTCGGCGAGCCTCTAACCCTCTGTCGAGTACTCGGGAAACCGTGTTTCCTAGTGGGCTAGGATCCCGTTAAATGTCACACAATCTTGACTTTGGCCAACAAATTGTATGATAATTAACTAGGTAGATCTCTAAGATCAATTGGATCCAATCCAATTCCTAGGTCCGGTAGGTGGACATCCAAGTCCGAAACATATATCGTATATATGCCTACATATCCAATATGTAGCCTAACCATTTTCCTCTGAATCAACTAGGCCTTGGCTTTGGCACAACAAACCTAATGATCCCAGTCAAGCGCGACCCATTGACCATGGAAAGCTTCGTAATCAATGTCGAGTGACAAGAAGCGGTCTTGACTTTGGCCAACAAACCACAACTTGGACAAGACACCGATATAGAACAAAACTCTCGTGATTCAAACACATCTTTGACGGATAAAGGGCTTGACTTTGGCCAACAACCCAATGCCAATCTCGGATCTTGAGAAAGAATCACTCAATGGAAGGAAAAAACGCATGATATTGAGTGAGGGTTTTTTCGCGTGCAAATTGGCTACCAATTTATTATCTTTGTTAAGGTCTCATCATCATACACCCTTAAACATGCATTCTAAATACATAATAAAGCGCATATGAAAATAAATAATAATGATATGCAGATGGATACTTAACACATTGATCCTAGATCAAATCTCTCCCTTTCTCTCTCAAGCTAGCACTTGTATTACTTCTACCCGTTACACTACACTTCTAAAGAAACCTCATTTACATTGAGGGGAATAGGTGAGAAGAGAATACAAGAGAATAGAGGTGAAAGGCTGGACACGCAGGTCCAATTTAATAAATCAAATTTATTACAATAATTTCCAAAATTGCCCCCACCCAACTAATATCCATCCGATATACATTATTCATTCATCACAACCATGTATTCACACAAAGCATGTTATCAATCAATCTAATCAAATTAATTAATCTGATAATTAGTGATCATCCAATGTTCAAACAACGATTTGATTTTGTTCGAGTCAAACTCATTTTGTGAATTAGTACTCAAAGTACGAATTCTCGAATGAATTAAACTACGTCATTAAATCCAATTTAATATGCATTCAATTCTAATTCGTTATTTAATTCCAAATTAAATATTACACTTTAATAATAAACCTTTTACGACTTAAATTCCAAATTTAATCGTAACGCGTCTCAAAGACCGATTAACGTCCAACGTCAATTCAATTAAAGTCTAATGGGTTTTAATTGATTTCTTAAGGCGTGGACTTTTGGTCAACTCGGGTCAAACCGAATAACCAAAATCCAATCCGGGATTTACCCCATAAGCCCATAAATCAATTTGGCCCATTAGGCCCAATTAAACTTTAAAGGTTCATTAAGTCGCAGTTGGGCTTAACGGAAGTGGTTTTGGGCCCAATTGGATCCAATCCAATTTGCCTAAATCCAACTTTGTACAACAAAGCCCAATAAGCCCATTTACAACTTTAAAAGCCAAATCCAATTTTAAGGCCCAAATAATGAATTTACCAAATTCCAAATTTCCAATTTAATTAACCTAAAGTGTATATCATGATTAATCACCTAAATTAATATTTCCAAAACATTAAATTAGTCCAATAAATCATGTTTTTATCATCATCACATGTCCAACATACTTTGATGAAAAATCAAACCCATTTACATGCTTAAAGTGTCTCGGCCAAGGAGGGACTTTTTATCCGATTCGAATTCAATCCAATTAATTTCACAATCGATATTAAGTCCTTATCCCGAATGATTTCCAACACATCCAATGAATTAAAAAATCAAAATTCCAAGACATTCTAGGGCATAAGCAATTTGGCCAACATAAGGAATTGGGGTTTTTTGTTCAATTCAAAATTTAATCCAATTCAATCTCAAATTAACATCATCCTGTTGAGTTTCAATCAAGTTGCTGCCTCCCTCGAAGCTCGGCAATGACATAAACTGCATCTCATTTTCGGCTTTGGGTGGTCCTCCATTGATGCTCCAAGCTCCAAGCTTCACAAGGTGATTCCTTGCTCACAAACTCACTTCCCTATCACCTAGGATGCCTCCAAGAGTGTGCTAGCACAAAGATCTTGCAACAAGATCTTTTCTTCTCCTTTATTGATCGGTCAAACCAGAAAAATGATGAAGAAATCGGTCAAGACCGAGAGAGGAGAAGAAGGAGAAGTTTTGGCTCCAAAAAGAGCAAAAAACGTGTTCTGTCTATTAGAGAGAGAGAGAGAGAGCGAATTGGTTGGGAGGGAAAAAGAAAAGTTGTAATTGGTTTTTATAATTTCCAAAATTATTAAACCATTTTTACCAATTTTCAATTTTCAAAAGTCAAAAGTACAAGTCTTTTCAACTTTATTCCCATCACTAATTAATTTTCACATCAAGTCACTTTAATAAAGTGACAAAACATGTCATGTCACATCACATCACTCAAAGTGACAAGTGACTTGTGACAATTGATGCGACTAGCGATTTGACGCTTGATGTGACTTGCGTGTCGCGCTCGAAATCGAAATGCGAATGCGTTCGCAATCACTCTCGGGCTCGGGTTCGCTAATTCCAAATTAACGAATTTTCCGTTGCGTCGTAAATAAATGATTACGCCTAGCGAATTCACTATTCACGTCGCTAACGAATTAATTCTAAATTAATTCGTTTGCCCGAATTAAAATCTAATTTCAATTCCGCGTCGAAATCTAATTTCGTTATAATATATCGAATATATTTATTAATCGATTAATTCCAAATTAATCGTTCTCTCTCTTTAACGATATTTTATCCGAGATAAAATATCTCTGTAATTAATCCCAGATTAATTTTTCATCTCTCATCGAATTAATCCCAGATTAATTAAAGTGCGAGTCATACGTCATCGGTGAATCTTCGAGGAACCGACCATGAGCATCTCCGGATATGTTGGCAGTAAATACGATCGTCGGACTGTCCGAACACGTAAGTACCTCGTACTACGTTTATACCGATTTACAAGACAAGGTTGGCTTCTAGCAAAGCGCCATGCCTACCCAATTCTCCAGAAATATTCTTACAGGAATATATAGATCTATATCAAGCGTAGTATACAATGTATTGTGCGTATCGGCCCAGTATCGGATAGTCACGTGCTAGGGCTGGGGCTGGATAAGTGTCTACCCCGTCCGAAACACATATCGGATGTCTGGTAACTAGTCTCTATAATTGGATATTCATGACCTGGTCATAATATCACGATTGGATGCGCATCACTTAAGAGCACTAATACCTTATCCTGCGTGACATCATCTCCACTATGACTGGAGTGATACTTCCGTCTCGACATCACACCCAATACTCTACGACTCTCTGATAACCCCAGAAGTGGTGTACACAGAACCGGTCAAAGCCCCAACCACCAAACCAAAGTTTATCGATTATCGTAAGTATTAGCGATGCAAGTCTCAGGTTAAGACTATAACACACACCTACCTTGATTTCGGCCTCCCATAGACACCTAGTCATAATACCAATGGTATTCCGAAGGGTCTATCCAGAGCGAAGCTGTTTCCCGTACCATCGGTGAAACACGACCTCCTATCGCACTTGCATAAGTCTCCAACACTTATATATATGAGAACTATGCGGTCGTGCCCTCACAATGCACACAAGTGCAATACTAGCCTATTCTGCATTATCGATGTCCATTCTCGATAATACTACGGCTAGGGATATTTAATGATTAATCCTTCGTGGACTGATACTGTCTCATATCATCTCAATCCAGGAACTAATCATATGGACCTCTCTTCATTATATATCTAGGTGATCTAATCAAAAATGATGAGAGTGCAATTTTTTGTTACATAATTAATTTGCTACAGCAACACAATGATCTGTGCAAATAGTGACGTTATGGGTCATATTATCCAACAATCTCCCACTTGGCACGTAGCGAGTCACTCAAGTGTTCCAACACTTGAACTATGTAAGGTTCGCTCAAATTGCTGAGGAATGAGAAAGTTTTTCGTCAGCGGATTTGTTGATTATCGTCTGACGCGATTTACATGATCATCACATCGCCACGATGTATGATCCGAACGAATCAGATGATATAGAAGTATATATCTGGATCGTCGATGAGACCTTTAATTCCTTAGCCTGTGCTGACGCCTAGTTCAGCTGCTAACAGAACTATATCTAATCTAATTAGATTTATGTTCGATCTAAATGGCTTCTTTTGCTGCCTCAGCTGCAGCAATAATCCGCTTTTGTTTTTTATTCGGCAACAGTTATCTTGCTTGGAAGATTTCCAGCTCACTGTCCCGTTATTCAAACTTTATAGTACCGTAGTATTTAATTGTTTGGAAACTTGCAGCGGTGATCCCAGTCACTTCAAGTTCTCCTTCTCCATAGTTTAAGACAACATCTTTAGTTCTCTCAGATACTAATAGATGTTCTTAATCTTTAATCCAGTGACTATCACTGGATTAACCTGATCGTGACTCCATATGCTCGAAGCGTATGAGACACCCTATCAAGTACATTTTAAATGTACAATTTCCCAGAGAGTTTTAACAACTCCAAATCTATCCCAGTAGATCTTTAATCCTTAATATAAGGTTGTACTCCCCAGAATTCTACGGAGAATTTGTATTGAAAGAATATCTATGAAAGCCAAGCTTTCACCTATTGCTTTATGGGAACTTCACTGTTAGTGCGCTCTCCCACTAACCTCCTTATATACACAAGAATTATTTCGTTTTGAGTCAAAATCATAAACCATTATGATTATTTCAAAACGACAGTTCCAAGAACCTTATGCTTGTTTCAATCCAAACATGGAATCGAAAACCGCAAACCCTGTTTGTTGGTTATACAAAATCGTCAGAATGTTGTAAACATTCTCCAAAAGGTTTCCTTTTCAGGAAAGCGATTTTGATTTGTAACTGACACATTTCATAAATGAAATATACAGTTATCATCAAGCATCTTCAAAATGGATTTACCATGGCAACAGGTAAAAGGTTGAACCGTTATTAACACAATGTCGATAACGATACCTTTCGGTCAAAAGCCCAGCTTTGTACGTTGGTATGTTGCCTTCCATGTATGTCTTCCTTGAAGACGTTTAATGTACCAATAGGCACAATACCTTATGGTACAACAACTAGTATCCAAAATAGTTGTTATACATGGAATCCATTTCGGATTCATGGCACTTTGCCATAATAGGGAGTTGATACCTCGTATCACTTCCTCAAAACGTAGTCGGATGGTACACCTCCATAAGATTGAGATCTTTATGAGGTTAGATCAGAAACCCATACCCTAGGTTGTTTTCTGACTCTATCCGATTTATGAAGTTCTTGTGTATTTGAAGATTAATGGTACAGATTCATCATTGATGAACTATTTGTGTTCCATTAAGGACTTCGTACCTTGAACAGTGTTACTCCGATTTTCATCGAGTATCACTATCCTCCCACTGACCACTGCATATCGGTATTCCTCTCAGGAAAACCGCATGGTGAGCAACAATTACATTGTTCTCAGTGGGATTTATAAGTACTATACTTAAGGTTTCCCTTAGGATAACCTATATTGGCACTTATCCAATTTGGGTCTTTTAGTTTGGTATCATCCAAACTTATACCTGGCATACCCAAATTATCAGGAATGAGAAACCCTGTTCCTTTCCTGTTCATATCCTATATGATATCTGTCAAACAGATTTATATGGAACTTATTCTAAATAAGTTTTGCACTGTTAATACATATCCTATTGAGGAAAAAATAGCAGCTCAGAGCGACTCGTAATAAACCTATCCATGTCCAACAAATTTGGTTTTAGTTGAGACACACCGTCTAACTGACGTATCTCGAAAGGAGTCCTCATATGAAAGAATACCGTACTCTTTCATGTACATTTGAAACTTACTGTTTAAGTATTTCCATTACGGCTTTACCGTGGCGGAATAATACTATAGCCGATCTGTTAATTTACTTTGTGTCGAAACTTCAAAAGTTTCGATCTGTGTTCTTCAAAAGAAACACATAACCATAACGAATGCCACATTCGTTAAGGTCAAGAAATATTCATGTTCATATCTAGCCTAGCTAGATATGGGCCCACTATCTTCACATGAATAATGGGCTAACAGATCGGTGGCCATTTTACTATTACCAAGTAAATAGTATTTTAGGTTTTACCTAATAACTAGATTCGCAGACCTTATTTGAATAGTCAAATCAGTCCTAGTACCCACTCTTCAAAAGTGTGGATATACGAGTCTCGTTTAATTGTGTCCCAGACAACAATGCCACAAATAAGTCTCGATTGATCAAATCAATTTGAGCTATTTATTTGTCATTTTATATGTTTGAGATTTTATTTATATTCAAAATATAAATTCTGTTATTCACATCTAATGTGTTTATCTCACTATCATCTTTATATAATAAAACACTAAGTGTTCTATAATATAAAGGTTTTATCCGCAACGGATTAAACGCTGATTTAGAGATAATGTCTCTAGTCAAACTAGTTACATTATAACAGTTCCTAATTTAAGTACATACCCAAAGGTTAGTTCCTAAACTTAGGTATCTACGGTCGAAACAGCGACTTTCGTCCCGTTTCCGATTCGCAGAGAATCTCGGCTTGAAGTCAGTATCCAGCTCACAGCGGATTCTGAACATCAATACATATATTTTATGTATCACACTTAGTATTTAAAATCCAATTTCAATACTAGTAGTGAACATAACTTTGACAAATATTTTTAAAATTAGAGCCTCGCCCATTCTTTAATTCCTTCGTGTCTTCCATATCCAAATGGTAGTCACTTTGGGATATGTCAATTATCTTTTCAATATTTCACAAACCTTGGCCAAGCCTGGGTTTTGGAATATCGAAACGATATGCACCTTGTGCCACATGCCCAATTGCAAACTTTGACTTTTCTCCACTAGAAGAGTCAATTAATTCTCCAAGAATTATTAATTGCAACTTTAATACTTTTAAATCTAAAGATAGATTTATTATAAGTATATTAATTAGCACTAAAGTCATCATCACATAAATCTTCCAAAGATTTTATGCTTTACTATTTGCTTAATTTGGGCTTAGTCATAATAAGTTATTTTATCAAATAAATTAACCTATTATTAATTCCCAATTGAAAATTAAATCATTTAAAATATTTAATCCAAGATTCTATTTTAATATCCAACTTTTCAATTTTTTATCTGATTTAATAGTCCAACCCTTAATCAACGATTAGTGGTACTATTTATTATAATGATTATACAAGTCCAACTATATTAATCAAATATAATCCAAATTAATTAACCTCAATTACATTGATTACTATAATCCAATTATAAAATCAACTGTAAACTGAAATTAATTAATTCAAATATATTGATTAATATAATCCAATTATATATAATCAACGATAATACAGTCCAACTGTTTATTAAAACACAATTTAAATATTAGTCCAACTAAACATTTAATGATATGGACGAATAATTTGTTTGAGCGCGTATGGCGAGTAATTGAACGAATTTTGCAAATTCAATACTTGCCTACCACTATTTTTCGTCGAGCCTCTAACCCTCTGTGGAGTACTCGGGAACCGTGTTTCCTAGTGGGCTGGGATCCTGTTAAATAACATACAACCTTGACTTTGGCCAACAAGCTGTATGCTATTAGCCAGGTAGATCTCACAGATCAATTGGATCCAATCCAATTCCCAGATCCGGTTAGGTGGACATCCAAGTCCTAAACATATTACTTATGCCAATGTATCTAATGCATTTTCCTAACCTTATCCTCCGAATCATCTAGGCCTTGGCTTTGGCACAACACCTAATGACTCCAGTTAAGCGGGACCCATTGACAAGGAAAGTTTCGTAATCAATGTCGTTGGACAAGAAGTGATCTTGACTTTGCCAACAAATCACAACTTGGACAAGACCGATATGGAACAAAGCTTTCATGATGCAAATACATCTAATTGACAAGGTCTTGACTTTGGCCAACAAACCAATGCCAATTGGATCTTGAACAGAATCATTCAATGGAAGGATAATCGCTTAATATAAAACGAGGGTTTTTCGCGTGCAAATTGGCTACCAATTTAATTATCTTTGTTAAGGTCTCATCATCATACACCCTTAAACATGCATTCTAAAAACATAATAAGCGAGTATGAAAATAAATAATAATGATATGCGGATGGATATTTTACACATTGATCCTAGATCAAGTCTCTCACTTTCTTCTCCCCGCTAGCACAAATATTTCTTCTACCCGTTACACTACACTTCTACGAAACCTCATATGCATTGAGGGGAATATGTGAAAGAGAATACAAAGAAATAGGAGATAAGGCTGGACTCGCAGGTCCAATTAATAAATCAAATTTATTACAATTTCCAAAATCGTCCCCACCCGACTAATATCCATCCGATATACATTATTCAAACATCACACAACCATGTATTCATACAAGCATGTTATCAATCAATCTAATCAAATTAATTAATCTGATAATTATGATCATCCAATGTTCAAACAAAGATTTGATTTTGTTCGAGTCAAACTCGTATTGTGAACATGTACTCAAAGTATGATTTCTCAAATAAAATTAAATTACATAATTAAATCCAATTCAATACGTATTTAATTCTAATTGATTATTTAATTCCAAATTAAATATTACACTTTATAAAATAAACCTTTTCGACTTAAATTCCAAATTTAACCGTTACGGGTCTCAAAGCCCGATTAATATCCAATATTAATTTAATTAAAGTCCAATGGGCTTTTAATTAATTTCTTGAGGCGTGGACTTTTGGTTAACTCGGGTCAAACCGAATAACCAAAATCCAATCCGGGAGTTACCCCATAAGCCCATAAATTAATTTAGGCCCATTAGGCCCAATTAAACGTTAAAGGTTCATTAGTCGCATTTGAGCCTTTTGGAAGCGGTTTTGGGCCTAATTGGATCCAACCAATTTGGCCTAAACCAACTTTGTACAACAAAGTCCAATAAACCCATAACAACTTTAAAAGCCCAAATCCAATTTAAGCCCAATAATTTAATTCCAAAATTCCAAATTTGCCAATTAAATTACCTAAAGTGTATAGCATTATTAATTACCCAAATCAAAGTTTCCAAAACACTAAATTTGTACAATTAATCATGCTTAACATCAATGAATCATGTCCAACATAATTTGATCAAAATCAAACCCAATTTCATGCTTCAAGTGTCTCGGCCAAAGAGGGAAATTATGCCCAAATCAAATTCAATCCAATTGAACCAAATTAAACATAAATTCAACATCCCCAAATGATTTGCAAGTCATCCAATGAACAAAAAATCAAAAATCCAAGACATTATTAGGGTTCATATTTTCGGCCATCACAAGCAAATTGGGGAAAAATGTTCCAAACACTTTTTCATCAAATTGATCTAATCAATCATCAATTAAACAACATTTAAGCATTCTAATTCATCCAATTTCATTAAACATGCTCAAAATCAAGTTTACCCAAATTAAAGTCTTGGCCAACAATAAGCAAATTGGGGAAAATCAATCCAATTAATTTTTCTTTAAATTGATTACATATAACTCTAAGTTATTCATATACAAACATTCTTAAACAAACAATTTGTCAAAATCATGCTTAAATCAAAAAGCCCCAAATTTGCTAAGAACCCTAAAATCGTTTTATGCACAAATGGCTCTAGATACCATTGTTGTTTCAATCAAGTTGCTGCCTCCCTCGAAGCTCGGCAATGACAGTAAACTGCATCTCATTTTCGGCTTTGGGTGGTCCTCCATTGATGCTCCAAGCTCCAAGCTTCACAAGGTGATTCCTTGCTCACAAACTCACTTCCCTATCACCTTAGGATGCCTCCAAGAGTGTGCTAGCACAAAGATCTTGCAACAAGATCATTTCTTTCTCCTTTATTGATCGGTCAAACCAGAAAAATTGATGAAGAAATCGGTCCAAGACCGAGAGAGAAGAAGGAGAAGTTTTGGCTCCAAAAAGAGCAAAAACGTGTTCTGTCTATTAGAGAGAGAGAGAGAGCCGAATTGGTTGGGAGGGAAAAAGAAAAGTTGTAATTTGTTTTTATAATTTCCAAAATTATTAAACCATTTACCAATTTTCAATTTTCAAAAGTCAAAAGTACAAGTCTTTTCAACTTTATTCCCATCACCAATTAATTTTCACATCAAGTCACTTTAATAAAGTGACAACATGTCATGTCACATCACATCACTCAAAGTGACAAGTGACTTGACAATTGATGCGACTAGCGATTTGACGCTTGATGTGACTTGCGTGTCGCGCTCGAATTCGAAATGCGAATGCGTTCGCAATCACTCTCGGGCTCGGGTTCGCTAATTCCAAATTAACGAATTTTCTGTTGCGTCGTAAATAAATGATTACGCCTAGCGAATTCACTATTCACGTCGCTAACGATTAATTCTAAATTAATTCGTTCGCCCGAATTAAAATCTAATTTCAATTCCGCGTCGAAATCTAATTTCGTTATAATATATCGAATATATTTATTTATCGATTAATTCCAATTAATCGTTCTCTCTCTTTAACGATATTTTATCCGAGATAAAATATCTCTGTAATTAATCCCAGATTAATTTTTCATCTCTCATCGAATTAATCCCAGATTAATTAAAGTGCGAGTCATACGTCATCGGTGAATCTTCAGGAACCGACCCATGAGATCTCCGAATATGTTGGCAGTAAATACGATCATCGGACTGTCCGAACACGTAAGTACCTCGTACTACGTTTATACCGATTTACAAGACAAGGTTGGCTTCTAGCAAAGCGCCATGCCTACCCAATTCTCCAGAAATATTCTTACAGGAATATAGATCTATATCAAGCGTAGTATACAATGTATTGTGCGTATCGGCCCAGTATCGGATAGTCACGTGCTAGGGCTTGGGCTGGATTAGTGTCTACCCCGTCCGAACACATATCGGATGTCTGGTAACTAGTCTCTATAATCGGATATTCATGACCTGGTCATAACATCACGATTGGATGCGCATCACTTAAGAGCACTAATACCGTATCCTGCGTGACATCATCTCCACTATGACTGGAGTGATTATACTTCCATCTCGACATCACACCCAATACTCTACGACTCTCTGATAAACCTAGAAGTGGTGTACACAGAACCGGTCAAAGGCCCCAACCACCAAAACCAAAGTTTATCGATTATCGTAAGTATTAGCGATGCAAGTCTCAGGTTAAGACTATACACACCTACCTTGATTTCGGCCTCCCATAGACACTTAGTCATAATACCAATGGGATTCCGAAGGGTCTATCCAGAGCGAAGCTGTTTCCCGTACCATCGGTGAAACACGACCTCCTATCGCACTTGCATAAGTCTCCAACACTTATATATATGAGAACTATGCGGTTGTGCCCTCACAACGCACACAAGTGCAATACTAGCCTATTCCGCATTATCGATGTCCAGTCTCGATAATACTACGGCTAGGGATATTTAATGATTAATCCTTCGTGGACTGATACTGTCTCATATCATCTCAATCCAGGAACTAATCATAGGGACCTCTCTTATTTATATATTCTAAGGTGATCTAATCACAAATTATGATAGAGTGCAATTTCCTTGTTACATAGTTATTTGCTACAGCAACACAATGATCTGTGCAAATAGTGACGCTATGGGTCATATTATCCAACACATCCAACATCATTTAAAACTCATCCAATGAATCAAAATGAAAAATTCCAAGAATTCCAAAAACGCTTTACATTCGGCCAAGCTCCAAAAAATTGGGGAAATTTGATCCAATCATCATTTCATGAAATTGATCCAATCAAACTTCAATTAAACATCATTTAAACATGCTCAATCAAACAATTTAACCAAATCATGCTCAAAATCAATTTACCCAATTTTAAGCCCTAAAAGTTTCATGCTTGAACCTAGGCTCTGATACCATTGTTGTTTATTATCTAGGTCAGAAGATCATCAAACAAGCATGAAGATGTGTGAAATACATATCAAAGAAGTTGCGGAATACTTACATTGATCGGTTGAGACGAAAGGACGAACAAAACTTCAAGTTTTTGTCCTTCAAAGTGGCGCCCACTGCTCAAAAAATCAGTTTTGAGTCTTCAAGAATCCAAGATTTGAGCTCCGAATCTTCGTCTAAGGATTCCCGACTAGTGGGTGAGTTTCCCTAACACCTTCGTACAACTCTCGGTGTGCTAGCACTTGTGATTTTTGCCACAAAATCCACTCAAAAAGCCTCATAAAATTCGGCCAAGCTGTGACAGTTCACTGCATTGGCGTGAACTAAGTAGAGAGAAAGAGAATAGATGGAAGAGAGATGAGTTGTGTTGGTTAGGTTTAAAATCATTTCCAAAGGTGGTTTATATATTTTCCATAAAAATATTAAAGATTTACCAAATAAAATATCAAATAATTAATTGGTAAATCTTTTCCCAACCACTAACACTATTCCAACAACTTACATCACTCAAAGTGTCAAGTTGTCTTTCAATCAATCAATCACATCAATCAATATAATGTCACATCACTCAAAGTGACGTTTGATTTGACGCTTGATGTGACGAATGATTTGACGCTTGATGTGACTTGCGTGCCACAATCAAATTCGAAATACGAATGTGCTCGCAATCACACTCGGGCTCGGGTTCGTCAATTCCAAATTAACGATTTATCCGTCGCGTCGTAATTAAATGATTACGCCTAGCGAATTCACTATTCACGTCGCTAACGAATTAATTCTAAATTAATTCGTTCGCCCGAATTAAAATCCAATTTTAATTCCGCGTCGAAATCCAATTTCGTTTGATATATCAAATATATTAATTTACCGATTAATTCCAAATTAATCGTTATCTCTCTTTTATTGATATTTTATCCTAGATAAATATCTCCGAAATTAATCCTAGATTAATTTTCTCTCTCATCGATTAATCCCAGATTAATTAAAGTGTGAGTCATACATCATTGGCGAATCATTGGGAAGCGACCCATGAGATCTCCAGATATGTTGGCAGTAAATACGGTCGTCGGACTATCCGAACACGTACGTACCAAGTACTACGTTTTACCGATTCACAAGACATGATTGGCTTCTAGCAAAGCGCCATGCCTACCCAATTCTCCGGAAATATCCTTACATGAATATGTGATCTATATCAGGCGTAGTATACATCGTATAGTGCATATCGGTCCTATAACGGATGGTCACGTGATAGTCCTGGGGCTGGAGCTGTGTCTGCCCCGTACGAAGCACATGTCGGATGTCTGGTAACTAGTCTCTATAATCGGATATACATGACCTAGTCATAATATCCGATGGCCACACAGCACTTAAGAGTACTAATACCGTATCCTGCGTGACATCATCTCCAATACTCTACGATTCTCAATATACCCAGTATCGGCGTACGTAGAAACGGTTAAAGCCCTGGACGACCTCAACCAAAGTATATTGATTGTCGTAAGCATTAGCGGTGCAAGTCTCAAGTTAAGACCAAAAACGCCTACCCTGATGTCGGACTCCCATAGACACATAGTCAAACTACCAATGGGATTCCGAGGGGGTCTATCCAGAGCGAAGCTGTTTTCCATACCATCGGTGAAACACAACCTCCTTACCGCACTTGCATAAGTATCCAATACTTAAATATACGAGAACTATGTCGTTGTGCCCTCACAACGCGCACAGTGTGATACTAGTTTTTTACGTATTATCGATGTCCAAACTCGATAATACTCTGACTAGGGATATTTAATGATTTATCCTTCGTTGATTGATATTGTCTCATATCATTCTCAATCAAGAACAAATCATAAGGACCTCTCATCATTTATACATCTTGGTGATCTAATCACAAATGATAAGAGTGCAATCTCCTTGTCACATAGTTAATTTATACAACAACACAATGATCTGTACAAATAGTGACGCTATGGGTCATAATTGTCCAACATCTTACACCCGAACTATGTACGGTTGGCTCAAACTGCTGAAGAAAGGCTTCATCAGCAGATTTTCTTGATTATCATCTGATACGATTTATTCGATCATCACATCGCCCCGATGTATGATCCGAACGAATCAGATGAAAAATCGAAGTATATATCTGGATCATTGACGAGGCCACTAATTATTTAGCCTATGCTGACGCCTAGCTCAGCTACTAACAGAACTATATCTAATCTAATTAGATTTGTTATTGACCCAGATGGCTTCTATTGCTGCCTCAACTGCTGCAATAACCGCATTTGTTGTTTATACGGTAACAGTATCTTGCTTTGAAGATTTCCAGCTTAATGTACCGTTATTCAAACTGTACAGTACCGTTATTCGACTTATAGTCGTTTTGATCTGTTTAGGAAACTTGCAATAGTGATCCCAGTCACTTCAAGTTCTCCTTCTCCATAGTTTAAGATATCATCCTTAGTTCTCCAAGATACTAACGGATGTTCTTAATATCAATCCAATCACTTGGATTGACCTGTTTGTGAATCCATATGCTCAAAGCGTATGAGACATTAGGTCGCGTACATTTTTCAATGTATGATTTCTCAGAGAGTGTTAACAATTTTAAATCTATCCTAGTAGATCTTTATTCCTAGAATAAAGGTTGTTTCTCCGAAGAATTCCACGGAGAATTTTCTTGAAAGCCAAGCTTCATCACCGACTATTTTATGGGAATATCATTTCCCAGAAATGACATATCATCATTATTTATAGGACTGCCTCTGTCAGTGCGCTCCCACTAACCTCCTTATATACATAAGAATCATTTCTTTTTTGAATTAAATCATACTCCATTATGATTACATTAAAATGATAATTCCAAAAACTTAATGCTTGCTTCAATCCAATCATGGATCGAATAACCTGCAAATCTTGTTTTCTAGTTTTGGCAAGACAAAACCGATAGGATGTTATAAACATCCTCCAAAATGTTTCATTTTCAGGAAAGCGATTTTCCCGTTTAGCTGTCATATTTCATAAATGAAACATGCAGCATTAGCAAGCATTTTCCAAATGGATTTACCGTGGCAACAGGTAAAAGGTTTCGTCGTAGTCGACACTATGTTGATAACGATACCTTTTCGATAAAAGCCTAGCTTTATACGTTGGTATGTTGCCATCCATTCATGCCTTCCTTGAAGACTTATATAGTACCAGTAGGCACAATGCCTTGCGTACAACAACTAGTGTCTAAACATAGTTGATATACATGGAATCCATTTCGGACTCATGGCACTTTGCCATTAATAGGGAGTCGACACATTGTATCACTTCCTCATACGTAGTCAGTTGGTATTCCTCAATAAGATTGACATCTTTATGAGGTGAGATCATAAACTCATACCCCAGGTTATTTTCTGACTTTCTCTGACCTACGCGGTTCTTGTGTATTCAAAGATTACTGGTACAGTTTCACCCTTGATGAACTATTTGTGTTCCATTAAGGATTCGGTGCTTTAAATAGTATTACTCCGATTTTCATCGAGTTTTACTATCCTCCCACTTACCACTGCATATCGGTATTCCTCTTAGGAAAACCACATGGCGAGCAACAATTTAATTGTTCTCTTATGAGTTGTATAAGTACAATACTTATGGTATCCCTATGATAACCTACAATTGGCACTTATCCAATTTGAGTTCTAGTTTGGTATCATCCAAACGTATGTCTAGCATGCCCAAATTATCAGGAATGAGAAACCTAGTTTCTTTCCCGTTCATCTCTATATGTAATCTGTCAAATAGATTATTATGGAACTTATTCAAAATAAGTTCTGCACTGTTTATGCTTACCCGTTGAAGGAAATGGTAGCTCAGAGGGACTCATGATTAACCTTATCATGTCCAACAAAATTCGGTTAGTCAGTTCGGACACACCGTCAAAATTACGTGTTCCAGGAGGAGTCCTCATTTGAAAGAATACTATACTCTTTCAAGTATACTAGAAAATTATTGCTTAAGTATTTTCCATTACGGTCTTACCGTGACGGTTTAATACTATAGCCGATCTGTTTGTCTATTTCATGTCGAAACTGTAAAAGTTTCCGATTTGTGTTCTAAAAGAGACACATAACCATAACGTGAAACCACATATGTATAGGTCACAAAATATTCATATCTACATCTAGCCTAGCTAGACATGGGCCCACTTGCTTCACTATGAACTAGGGCTTTCAGATTGGTGGCATTTACACTTTTACCAAGTAAATAGTGTTTTAGGCACTTTGCCCTATAAACTAAATTCGTAGACTTTATTTGATTGGAATCAAAACAGTCCGAGTACCCACTCTTCAAAAGTGTGGATATACGAGTCTTGTTTAATTGTGTCCCAGACACCAATGCCACAATAGAGTTTCATCTGATCAAATCAGTTTGAGCTACTGTTTGTCATGATCTATATTTGAGATTTATTTATATTCAAAATATAAATTCTGTGATTCACATCTAATGTGCTTACCTCAATCATCTTTATATAATGAAAACACTTTAGTGTTCTAGAATATAAAGGTTCACCCACAGCGGGTTAATCAATGATATAGAGAAAATGTATCTAGTCAAACTAGTTACATTATAACAGTTTCCAAATTTAGGTACACACCCGAAGGTAGTTCCTAAACTTAGGTATCTACAGTTGAAACAGCGATTTTCGTCCCGTTTCCGATTCGCAGATAAATCTCAACTGAAGCCAGCATCCTACTCATAGTAGATGCTGCATACCAGTATATAATTCATGTACAACACTAAGTATTTAAAATCCAATTTCAATGCTAGTAGTGAACATAATTTTGACAAACATATTTGAAGTCGGAGCCTTGCTCATCTTCACTTCCTTCATGTCTGTTTTGTCCAAACTGTTGGACTGTTATGACCCATAGCGTCACTGTTTGTAAACTACATTGTGTTTTTGTACAAAATTAACTATGTATTAATGAAATTGCCTTTTACCGTTTTTTAAATTTATTTACTTTAATATAAATGGTAGAAGTCCATATGATTAGTATCAGATTGAGATGATATGAGACAGTATCAATCCATAAAGATTTAATCATTAAATATCCCTAGTCGTAGTATTATCGAGATTGGACATCGATAATGCGGTATAGGCTAGTATTGCACTTGTGTGCGTTGTGTGAGGGCATAACGGCATAGTTCTCATATATTTAAGTATAGGATACTTATGCAAGTGCGGTAGGAGGTTGTGTTTTACCGATGGTACGGAAAACAGCTTCGCTCTGGATAGAACCCGTGGAATCCCATTGGTATATGTGTCTATGGGAGTCCACGACAGGGTAGATGTATTTGGTCTTAACCTGAGACTCGCATCGCTAATGCTTGCGACAATTGGTAAACTTTGGTTTTGGTCATCCAGGGCTTTAACAGGTTCTGTGTACGCCTCTTCTGGGTTTATTGAGAATCGTAGTGCATTGGATGTGATGTCAAGATGGAAGTATCACTTCAAACATATGGAGATGATGATCACGCAGGGATTCAGAACTGGTTCTCTATAGTGTTGCAACTATCGGGATAATATGACAAGGTCATGATTATCCGATTCAAAGAGACTAGTTGCTTGATATCCGATATGTGCTTCGTACGGGGTAGACACTATTACAGCCCCAGGCCTTGCACGTGACATCTGATACTGGATCGCTATACATTTTACTACGGTACACTACGCCTGACATAGATCTTATATTCCAGTAAGAATATTTCTAGAGAATTGGGAAGGCATGGCGCTTTGCTAGAAGCCAACCTTGTCTCGTAAAATGGTAAAAACGTAGTACTTGGTACGTACGTGTTCGGATATACCGACGACCGGATTTACTGCCAACATATCTAGAGATCTCTTGGGTCGCTTCCCGAAGATTCACCGATGACGTATGATTCAAACTCAATTAATCTTGGATTAATTGCGGAGAGACTTTATCTTGGATAAAGTACTATTTGAAGAGAGAGAAAGATTAATTTGGAATTAATCATTAAAATAATATATTCGATATATTAAACGAAATTCGATTTCGACGCGGAATTAAAATTAGATTTTAATTCGGGCAAACGAATTAATGTGGAGTTAATTCATTAGCGACGTGAATAGTAATTTTGCTAGGCATAATTACTTAATTAAATTTGATTTAATTAACGTCGCGATGGAAGTTCGCTAATTCGGAATTATCGAACCCGAGCCCGGGAGTGTTTGCGGGCCCACTCGCATTCGGAATCAAGTGGGGCCCACATGTCACATCAACCATCACATCACTTGTCTTTGTTTTACTTTATGGTGATGGGTTTTGGTGGAAGAGTGAATTACACTCCAAGTCAAGGTGATAGACCTTTGACCTTGTCATATACCAACTTTGGTATTTGATTTATTATATTTGTTTTAGAAATAAATATAAAAGGTTTTGGTAAATCATTTACACATAACATCATCTTCTCTCTTCAAAGTGGCGTGAAAACCACTATTCACAGCACTCTCAATTTTCAGTTTTTTGTTGCAAAAGCTTGAAAATTTTGTGTATGTTTGGAACATTAAATCACATACAAGGCTAGCACCATCAAGGGATCATACAAAGGTGTTATGGGAAACTAATCCTTGGGCTTGGAAGGATCAAACAAAGCTTGGAGCTTCCCCACTCACCTTGGCTGAAACCTTCACTGCACAAAGGGAAAATTTTGTTGCTCAACGGATCCACAAACCGATCGATGTAAGTGTGTTTCCGCCACTCTTCATCCTTATTTATTCTTGTTTACATGCTTATATGATCTTGGGCTTGTTTTAGAAACTCCAACACAAACGGCAGTCACGCTTCCGCAATCCCATTTGCCACAATAAAGCAGACATTTTGGGATATGTCCTTTAACTTCCCAGAAGATTATAATAATTTTTCCTTTGCCCTTTTCAACACTCCAAAAGACTTTGGCCAAGCCTCAGGTTTCTAGAATATCGAAGTAAGGTGCCATTTGCGCTACTTGCCTTATTGCAAACTTTGACTTTATCTCCTTGAGAATAGTCATTAACTCTCCAAGAGTTATTTATTGCAATTTAGTACTTCTAAAATCTAAGCATAGATTTGTAAAGATCCTTCAATTTCATTATCATACTTTAAGGATCTAATCCTTAGTTCTGATTAAGAATTAAGGAGTCTACTGTGACAAGCTTAATGGATTAAGCACTTAAGTTATCATTACATAAATCTTCCAAAGATTATGCTCGACTATTTACTTAACTCCGGGCTTAGGCCTAATATGTTATTTTATCAAATAAAGTAACTTATTAGTTTCCATGACCATCCTGAAATTTATTCCCAATTTGAAAATTAAACCATTTAAATACATTTTCGCTAGGATTATGTTTTAAATGTCAATCTTTCAATTTTATCTTGATTTTAATAGTCCAACTATTTAATCAACGATTTCGGTACTATTTATTATAATGATTACAATAGTCCAACTATTTAATCAACTATAATTTAATAGATAAATTCAATTATATTGATTACTATAATCCAATTATAAAATCAACTATAAATGAATAGTTTGAATATAGTCCAACTATTTAATAAAACAACGATTTAAATATTAGTCCAACTAACATTTAATATATTGACGAATGATATTTAAATGAGCGCGTATGGAAAGTAATTAAACGAATATTGCAAATTCAATTCTTGTCTCCCACTATTTTTGGGCGAGCCTCTAACCCTCTGTCGAGTACCCGGGAAACCGTGTTTCCTAGTGGGCTAGGATCCCATTAAATATCACACAATCTTGACTTTGGCCAACAAATTGTATGATAATTAACTAGGTAGATCTCTAAGATCAATTGAATCCAATCCAATTACTAGATCCGGTAGGGGGGCATCCAAGTCTGAAACTTATATCTTATGTATGTCAATACATCCAATGTATTTCCTAACCTTTTTCCTCTGAATCATCTAAGCATTGGCTTTGGCACAACAAACTTAGTAATCCCAGTTAAGGGCGACCCATTGATCATGGAAAGCTTCGTAATCAATGTCAATGGATAAGAAGACTTTGGCCAACAAACCACAACTTGGACAAGACATCAATATGGAACAAAGCTCTCGTGATTCAAACACATCCTGGACGGACAAAGGCCTTGACTTTGGCCAACAAGCCAATGCCAGTCTCGGATCTTGAGTGAGAATCACTCAATGGAAGGAAAACGCTTAATATTTTGCGAGGGTTTTACGTGTGCAAATTGGCAACCAATTTATTATCTTTGTTAAGGTCTCATCATCATACACCCTTAAACATACATTCTAAACACATAATAAAGCGCATATGATAAATTAATAATGATATGCGGATGGATACTTTACACATTGATCCTAGATCAAATCTCTCCCTTTCTCTCTCCTGCTAGCACATGTATTACTTCTACCCGTTACACTACACTTCTAAAGAAACCTCATTTACATTGAGGGGAATAGGTGAGAAGAGAATACAAAGAATAAGGAGGTGATAAGGCTGGACAAGTAGGTCCAATTAATAAATCAAATTTATTGCAACAATTTCTAAAATTGCCCCACCCATCTAATATCCATCTGATATACATTATTCATGCATCGCAACCATGTATTCACACAAGCATGTTATCAATCAATATAATCAAATTAATTAATCTGATAATTAATGACCATCCAATGTTCAAACAACAATTTGATTTTGCTCGAGTCAAACTTTTTTTGCGAATAAGTACTCAAAGTACGAATTCTCGAATTAAATTAAACTACATAATTAAATCCAATTCAATATGCATTTAATTCTAATTCGCTTATTTAATTCCAAATTAAACATTACACTTTAATAATAAACCTTTTACGACTTCAATTCCAAATTTAATCGTTACGGGTCTCGAAGCCTGATTAACGTTCAACGTCAATTCAATTAAAGTCCAATGGGCTTATAATTAATTTATTAAGGCGTGGATTTTTGGTCAACTCGGGTCAAACCGAATAACCAGAATCCAATCCGGGATTTACCCATAAGCCCAGAAATCAATTTTGGCCCATTAGGCCCAATTAAACTTTAAAGGTCCATTAAGTCACATTTGGGCTTTATGGAAGCGGTTTTGGGCCTAATTGGATCCAACCAATTTTGCCTAAACCCAACTTTGTACAACAAAGCCCAATAAGCCCATTTACAACATAACAAGCCCAAATCTAATTTTACGGTCCAATTAATTAAATACAAAAATCCAATTTTACATTTAATTAACCTAAAGTGTATATCATGACATCAATTTATACAATTAATCATGCTTATTTCCATCATCACATGTCCAACACATTTTGATTAAAATCAAACTCATTTCATGCTATTCAAAGTCTCGACCAAAGGGGATTATTTTGTCCAAATCAAATTCAATCCAATTAAATTCAACTCAACATTAAATCAATATCCCCAAATGATTTCCAACTCATCCAATGAATCAAAAAAAAAAAATTCCAAGACAATAAAAAAGACCATTACATTCGGCCAAGCCATATATTTTGGGCAAATTTGTTCCAAACAATTTTTAATCAAATTGATCCAATCAATCATCAATTAAAACACATTTAAGCATACTAATTCAACCAATTTTATTATACATGCTCAAAATCAAGTTTACCCAAATTTTAAGCCATAAACTTTTTCATGCTTTTCCTTGCTCTGATACCATTGTTGGAGTTTGCTGAGGTCCCAAGGATCAATAAACAAGCATGATATAAGTGTGAATACCAGTCGAGGAAGTTGCGGAATACTTACATCGAGCGGTGGTGCGATGCGACAACGAACAAAACTCATTTTCTGCCCATATGGACTGCTCGATAGTGAGCAGAATTTTGTCCTCCATTTTTCAATTTTGAGCCAAGTTCCAAGCTCCAAGCTTGCATGAAACGATTCCCGACTCATGGGTAGACTTCCCTATCACCTTCGCATGTCTCTCGGAGTGCTAGCTCTCTTGATTTTTGCCACAAAAATCCACACTATTGCTTCCCTCATTCACAGTTTTACAGCAGAAAACAGTGAAGAAAATGCCCTCCATAGGCGTGAAGAAGAGAGGAAAGATGGAGGAGAGAGAGAGATAAAAGTGTTAAGTGAAATTGGTAATTGATTTCTAAAATCAAATACACAATTTTGGTTCCAAAAGTCAAAGCAATCAATACCCACAAATGCCAACCACACACATTACTCAATCACATCAATCAAGTTTCAAGTCACAGCACTCAAGTTGTCAAGTCACATCACTCAAAGTGACAAGTGATTTGACGCTTGAAGTGACTAGCGATTTGACATTTGATGCGACTAATGTTTTAACGCTTGATTTGACTTGTGTGCCGCACTCGAATTCGAAATGCGAATGCACTCACAAATAATCTCGGGCTCGGGTTCGCTAATTCCAAATTAATGAATTTTCTGTTGCATCATAATTAAATCTAATTTAATTAAGTAATCATGCCTAGCATAATTACTATTCACGTCGCTAACGAATTAATTCTAAATTAATTCGTTCGCCCGAATTAAAATCTAATTTTAATTCCGTGTTGAAATCCAATTTCGTTTAATATATCAAATATATTAATTTACCGATTAATTCCAAATTAATCATTCTCTCTCTTTAAATGATATTTTATCCTTGATAAAATATCTCTGTAATTAATCCCAGATTAATTTTCTCTCTCTACTAATTAATCCCATATTAATTAAAGTGCGAGTCATACGTCATCGGTGAATCTTCGGGAAGCAACCCATGAGATCCCCGGATATGTTGGCAGTAAATACGGTTGTCGGACTATCCGATCACGTACGTACCAAGTACGACGTTTTATCGATTTACAAGACAAGGTTGGCCTCTAGCAAAGCGCCATGCCTACCCAATTCTCCAGAAATATCCTTACAGGAATAAAGGATCTATATCAGGCGTAGTATACGTGGTATTGCGTATATCGATCCATTATTAGATGTTCACATGCGAAGCCTGGGGCTGGTACAGTGTCTGCACCGTACGAATCATATATCGGATGACAAGCAACTAGTCTCTTTATAATCGGATAATCATGACCAAGTAATATTATCCCGACGGTTGCAACCTTTATAGAGAACCATTTCTGTATCCCTGTACGATCATCATCTCCACTATGACTGGAGTGATACTTCCGTCTTGACATCACACCCAACACACTACGATTCTCGATATACCCAGCAGAGGCGTACACAGAAACCGATTAAAGCCCTGGATGACCTAAACCAAAGTATATTGATTGTCGCAAGTATTAGCGGTGCAAGTCTCAGGTTAAGACCAAATACACCTACCCTGATTTCGGACTTCCATAGACACATAGTCATACTACCAATGGAATTTCGAGGGCTTCTATCCAGAGCGAAGCTTTTTCCCGTACCATCGGTGAAACATAACCTCCTATTATACTTGCATGAGTATCCTATACCCAAATATATGAGAACTATGTCGTTATGCCCTCATAATGCGCACAAGTGTAATACTAGTCTTTTATGTAATTATCGATGTCCAATCTCGATAATACTCTGACTATGGATATTTAATGATTTATCCTTCGTGGACTGATACTGTCTCATATCATTCTCAATCCAGGAACAAATCATAAGGACCTTCTATCATTTATATATCTTGGTTATCTAATCACAAATGATAAGAGCGCAATCTCCTTTGTCACATAGTTAATTTGTACAACAACACCATGATCTGTACAAATAGTGACGCTATGGGTCATAACTATCAAATATTTCGCACTTTATGTCCTCTTGCCATAAAGCGGAATCGATATCCTGTATCGCTTCCTCATACGTAGCCGGCTCGTTATCCTCAATAAGATTAATATCCACATGAGGTGAGATCAGAAACTCATACCTCTCAGGTTATTTTCATACTCTCTCCGACCTACGCAGTTCTTGTGTATTCGAAGATTGTGGTACAGTTTCATCCCTGGTGAACTGTTCATATTCTTCTAAGGATTCTGTGCCAGCAGCAGTATCACTCTTATTTTCATCGAGTTCTACTTTCCTCCCACTAACCACTGCATTTAGGAATTCCTTCTCAAGGAAAACCGCATGTAGAGTAACAAATACTTTGTCCTCTTATGGGTTTTCCCTATGATATCCTATAAATAGGCATTTATTCGATTTGGGTTCTAGTTTGGTACCTTCCAAACGTTTGACATATGCCCAGCAACCTCAAATCTTCAGGAATGAGAAACCCTGGTTCTTTCATGTCCATATCGCATACGGAGTCTGTTGAACAGACTTTGACGGAACCTTATTCAAAATAAGTATTGGACTGTTCAATGCATATCCCCATAAGGAAATAGGTAGCTCTATACGACTCATCATAGACCTTGTCATGTCTAACAAAGTTCGGTTTCTCCGTTCGGACACACCGTTTAATTTTGGTGTTCCTGGAGGAGTCCACTGTGAAAGAATACCATGTTCTTTCATGTAATCAAGAAACTCATTGCTTAAGTATTCGCCACCACGGTATGACCGTAATGTCTTAATACTTTTTTCGGTCTATTTTTCTACTTCGTGTCGAAACACTTTGAATTTCTCAAAAGTTTCTGACTTGTGTCTCATAAGATGCACATAATCATAACACGATCTATCATCAATAAAGGTTACGAAGTATTCATATCCACATCTAGCCTGGCTAGACATGGGCCCACAAACGTCACTATGAATAAGGGCTAATAGTTCGGTGGCACGTGCACCTTTTCCGCTAAAAGATGTTTTAGGCATTTTACCTAATAAACAAAATTCACAGACGTCATATGAATTTGGATCAAATTCGTCCAAGTACCCACTCTTCGAAAGTGTGGATATACGTGTCTTGTTAATATGTCTTAGACGACAATGCCACATATAAGTTTCATCTTTGTTACTTACTTTAAGCCTTTTGTTTGTTACATTATCTGTTTGAGATTGATTTATATTCAAAATATAAAAACCATTATCTTCATCAGCAGTGCAAATCTCCATATCATTTTTATACATAAAACACTCAGTGTTTCTAAATACAAAAGTATAGCCATATTGGACTAATAAAGATACAGAAATAATATTCATAGTCAAACTAGGTACATAATAACAGTCTGTAAGTTTAAGTACATGCCCCGAGGGCAGTTCCAAAACATAAGTGCCAACTGCCAAAACGGTGACTCGTGTCCCATTTCCAACACGTAGATCAATCTCTCTTGAGGCCAGTCTCCTACTAATCTGCAGATCCTGCACATCAGTATATATATGAGTACCACAACCAGAATCAAAAATCTAATTTTTAAAACTAGTAGTAGACATGTTTATTTCTATAACAAGCATATCTGAAGCCGGTGCCTTACCCGCTTTGATTTCCTTCATGTGTGTCTTGTACTCGCGGCAGTCATGCTTCCAATGATCCTATTTCCCGCACTCCAGACATACATCTTGGGATTTTTCCTTACCCTTCCCAGAAGGTTTTGACGATTTGGCATTGCCTTTCTTATTCTTCTTCTTCTTTACACCTCCAGTCGCCTTGGGCTAAGCCCTCGAAGACTGAGATGTTGAAGCGAAGTGCGCATCGCACTTTTTATCCTTTAGAAGCTCTTTTTCTGCTTCGCGTAGTGTGGACATTAACTCTCCAAGAGTATGGTCTTGGTTCATCATATTGTAGTTCATGATGAACCCACTTCAAGTGTCGAGCAGAGACTGTAAGATCAAATCTATATAAGTCTCAACCTCGAAGACTATGCCCATTGTCCCATTTGTTCAATGTCAGCAATCATCTGTGACACATAGTGCTCGACAAATGTACCCTCTGACATACGAGCGTGAAAGAGCTTCTTTTGCAACTAATATCTTTGCGATCTAAGATTAGATCGATGAAGATCATCCAACTTCGCCTTCATTTCATAGGGATCCAATCCTTTGTTCTGACGACGAAATTGTTAAGTCATAGTAGCAAGCATTATAGATTGAGTAGTCGAGTTGTCATCACTATGAGTCTTCCAAAGCTCTAACTCAACTATCTGATCATATATAGGCTTAGGCCCAAGAGGTCTCTCTATAGTATAGAGGAACTTCTCGGATCAAAAGACAATCATGAGATTCATGTCCCAGTCTTGAAAGTTTGCGCCATTAAAGACATTGTCGCCAATGATAATGTCTCTGACACTGTTTTTTCCTGTCATTTTAATTGCAATAGTCAACCTATTCAATTAACGATGTATGAGTACGGTCCAACTGTTACAAGAAAAAAAAAGTAAAATATTAGTCCAACTAATAAATATTTATAATGACGAAATAATTTGAAAGCGCGTAAGGTTGGGTATTTGAACGAAATTACAAATTCAATATTGGCCTCCCACTATTTTCGGCGAGCCTCTAACCGTATGTTGAGTACTCGGGAAACCTAGTCTCCTAGTGGGCTAGGATCCCGTTAAATAACACACAACCTTGACTTTGGCCAACAAGCTATATGATATTTAACTATGTAGATCTCTAAGATCAATTGGATCTCATCCAATTCCTAGATCCGGTAAGTGTACCTCCAAGTTCGAAACATATATACAATATATATGCCAATATATCCAATATATTTTCCTAACCTTTTCCTCTGAATCAACTAAGCCTTGGCTTTGGCACAACAAGCTTCATGATTCAGTTAAGCGGGACCCATTGACTTTAGAAAGATTCGTAATCGATGTCGATGGACAAGAAGTGATCTTAACTTTGGCCAATAAATCACAACTTGGACAAGACATACGATATGGAACAAGGCCTTCATGATTCAAACACATCCGCGATGGACAAAGGTCTTTACCTTGGCCAACAAACCAGTGCCAATCTTGGATCTTGAGAATGAATCACTCAATGGAAGGAAACGCTTATTATTGAGGGTTTTTCGCGTAAATTGACAACCAATTTATTATCTTTGATTAGGTCTCATCAAACACCCTTAAGCATGCATTCTAAAAGCATAAAAAGGCGCGGTAAATAAATTAATAATGATATGGGGATGGATATCTCACAAATTATTCGTAGAACAAATCACTCCTTTTTCTCTCCCCGGCAAGTACTACTCTAACTTCTACCCAATTACATAATATAATTAAAGAAACCTCATTTACATTGAGGGGAATTAGGTGAGAATAGAATTACAAAGAATCGAGAGATAAAAGCTGGACACGTAGGTCCAATTTAATATATTCTAAATTTATTATAATAATTTTCAAAATTACCCTCACCCTTCTAATATCCATCCGATATACATTATTCATACAACACATCCATGTATTCACACAAAGCATGTTATTCAATCAATCTAATCTAATTAATTAATCTTTGAATTAAGTGATCATCCAATGTTCAAACGACGATTTGATTTGCGCGAGTCCAACTCGTTTAAGAATAAGTACTCAAAGTACGAATTCTTGAATTATATCGAACTACAATTTTAAATCCAATTTAATTTGCATTCAATACTAATTCTTTACTTAATTCCAAATTAAATAATTACAGTTTTAATGTGCTTTTACGACTTAGATTCTAAATCTAATATTAATGGGTCTCAAAGCCCAATTAACATCCAATGTTCATTTAATTAAAGTCCAATGGGCTTTCAATTAATTTCTTAAGGCATGGGCTTTGGTCAATATGGGTCAAACCCAAATACCAAGGCCCAATTAAAGAATCACCCTATCTGTCAAGAAATCAATTTTGGCCCATTAGGCACAATTAAATATGGCCCATATATTATATTTGGACTTAATGGAATGGTTTAGGCCTAATTTGGATCCAATCCAATTGTCCTAAACCAACTTGGCCCAACCAAGGCCATTAGGCCCAAATACAATATTTTTAGCCCAATTCCAAATTAAGCCCAATTAATTAAATTCTAATATTCCAAATTTCATAATTTAATTAATTAAAGTGTATTGCACTAATTAATTATTTAAATTAACATTTCCAAAACATCAATTTAATTAATTAATCATGCATTAATATTTTCAATTCATGTCCAACATTATTGAAACAAAATCAATTCATTTTCATGCTTCGTTGGTCACGACAATGGAAGGATTTTATATCCGATTTTGATTTCAATCCAATTAAATCACAAATTAATATTTATCATGTATTTAAACACATCCAATGGTTTAAAAAAAAAAAATTACCATGACTTTAGGGCAATATCATATTCGGCCAAGCCTAAGATTTTGAGCAGTATTAATCCAATTAATTTTTCATAAAATTGATCATGCATAACTCTAAGTTATCAACATACAAGCATACTCAAACAAACCATTTGATTAAATCATGCTCAAATCAAGAATATAAATCCTAAGTTCAATTTCATGCTCAATAAGGTTCATGATACCATCGTTAGGTTTCTAAGATCATCTCAAGATCAAATCAAGCATAAAATAATGTGAATACTAAAAGACATATAGCAGAAAATATACTTACAATGATCAGTAGAGAGGATGTGTGTAGAATAAAACTTTTGCTTCCTTTGAAAGTCTCCAAGCTTTCCTTTTGTTTGAATGAAGTTGGTGAGCTCCAAGCTTGAGAAGGATTCCAAACTCAAATGATGGTTTCCCTATCACCTAGTATGAATCCTTTAAGTGCTAGCTTTGGAAAGTTTTGCAACAAAAATTTCCCTTAAGTTCTTGATGTTCTTGGCCAAAGAGAGAAAATGGGGAGAGAGAGAGCTTTTGATATTTTGTGTTTTGTTTTTCTAAAAAACCTAATCCAAAAAGTCTCACCAATTTTTGGTATATGCTTTTCCAAAAAGCAAAACAAAGTTTGGAGGGAAAATTACATTAATTGCTCCCAACTACTCCTATCACCAAAAAGTGACTTATCTCGCATCACTCAAAGTAGATGTGACTTCCATCACAAAAGGTGACTAATGATGTGACTTGATGTGGGCCCCACTTGATTCAAAATCTGAGTGGGCCCGCAAACACATCCCGGGTTCGGGTTCGTTAATTCTGAATTAATGAATTTTCCGTTGCGACTTAATTAAATCAAATTTAATTAAATAATTATGCTTAACAAAATTACCGTTAAAGTCACTCACGAATTAATTCTAAATTAATTCGTTCGCCCGAATTAAAATCCAATTTTAATTTCGCGTTGAAATCTAATTTCATTTAATAGATCGAATATATTATTTTTTTGATTAATTCCAAATTAATCTTTCTCTCTCTTCTAATTGAATTTTATCCCAGATAAATTCTCATCATAATTAATCCCAGATTAATTATGTTCGAGTCATACGCCATCGGTGAATCTTCGGGAAGCGACCCATGAAATCCCTAGATATGTTGGTAGCAAATCTGGACGTCGGACTATCTGAACACGTTCGTACCCTATACCACGTTCTAACCAATTTACAAGACATGGTTGGCTTCTAGCAAAGCGACGTGCCTACCCAATTCTCCAGAAATATTCTTGGAGGAATATATAATCTATAGCAGGCGTAGTATACGTAGTATTGCGTATTACGATCCAATATTGGATGTCACATGCAAGGCCTGGGGCTGGAATAGTGTTTGCCCCGTATGAAGTATATATCGGATCACTAGCAACTAGTCTTTTTAATCGGATAATCATGACTTTGTCATATTATCCCGATGGTTGCAACACATTAGAGTACCGTTTATGTATCCATGTGTGATCATTATCTCCATATGACTGAAGTGATACTTTCGTCTTGATATCACACCCAATACACAATGATTCTTAATAAACCCAGAAGAGGAGTACATAGAACCTGTTAAATTTCTGGACGACTAAAACCAAAGCGTATTGATTGTCGTAATTACTAGCTATGCAAGTCTCAAGTTAAGACCAAATACACCTACCCTGAATCGGATTCCCATAGACACATAGTCATACTACCAATGGGATTTCGAGAGGTCTATCCAGAGCGAAGCTGTTTCCGTACCATCGGTAAACACAATCTTCTATCACACATGCATAAGTATCCAATACTTAAATATATGAGAACTATGTCGTTACGCTTCCATAACACGCACAAGTGCTATACTAGTCTATTATGCATTATCGATGTCCAGTCTCGATAATACTATGACTAGGGATATTTAATTATTAAACCTTTTATGGGTTGATATTGTCTCATATCTTATAATCCGGAACTAATTATAAGGACTTTTATCATTTATATATTAAAGTAATCTAATTACGAAATGATAAATGCAATTTCCATTGTCACGTAGTTAATTTGTATAAAAACCACAATGCCTTTTACAAATAGTGACACTATGGGTCATAATTGTCCAAAACGAGAGTGCAAACACAACCTTGGAGTAACCACGTGAGGGGAGTGTGACCGAACCTAGTAAGGAAATTAAGACTAAGGGCCTGAGTGATCCCAAAAGGAGTGTGAGTGATCTTAAGGGAGAAATAAAAAGGCGAGTGAAAAAGTGCTTCTATATGGGTGAAGGTGAAGTGATGAGAGCCTTTAAAGCTAGAAAGCTTATGCTTTTGTTAGTCTACAAGGATCACCGAGTTTGTATCGCTAACACTAACCTTTTGCATTGGATTGATTTCATACCTGGTGCAGTCATTCCTAACAGACCAGCCTACGAAGCAATCCAGAGAAAACGAAGGAACTTCAGAGACAAGTGCTGGAGTTTATGGAGAAAGGGTATATCAGAGAAAATATGAGTCCATGTGCGGTACCAATTATTCTTAATCCTAAGAAAGATGGGTGGCATATGTGTGTTGATTTTCGAGCAATCAACAATATAATGGTAAATTATCGTCACCATATTCATAGACTAGATAACATGTTAGATGAATTGCATGGTTCCAAAGATTTTAATAAGATTGATTTAAAGAGTGGATACCATCAAATTCACATGAGAGACGGAGGTGAGTGGAAAACTGCATTTAAGATCAAGTATGGCTTGTATGAAAGGTTAGTTATGTCATTTTGACTTACAAACGCACCTAGCATATTTATGCAGTTGATGAATCATGTTATGCGTGTATTTATAGGTAAGTTTATTGTAGTTTATTTTGATGACATCTTAGTTTTTAGTAAAACATTAGATGAATATATACACATTTGAAGCATGTTCTTGAAGTGTTGAGGCAGGAAAAACTATATGCTAATTTTGGTAAATGCACTTTTTATGTGGATACAATTGTCTTCCTTAGTTTTGTTGTAAGTGCAGATGGCATCGAAGTTGATGTAGAGAAGGTCAAGGCAATTCAGGATTGGCCTACACCGACAACTGTGATAGAAGTCAGGAATTTCCATGGATTAGCAAGCTTCTATCGTAGGTTTGTTAGAGACTTTAGTAGTATTGCAGCACCACTGACTAAAATAGTGAAGAAAACTATTGGCTTCAAATGGGGAGAAGAGCATGAGCGTGCATTTTAGGATCTTAAAATAAAGTTGTACAGTGCGTTAATTTTGGCGCTACCCATCTTTGAGAAGACATTTGAGATTGAGTGTAACGCATCCAGGATAGGCATTAGAGTGGTTCTTATGCAAGAAAAATGGTCAATAGCTTACTTTAGTGAGAAGTTGAATGGAGCAATTTTGAGATACCCCACATACAACAAGAAGTTGGATGCGCTAGTGAGAGCCTTTGAGACTTGGTAGCATTATTTGTGGCCTCGAGAGTTTGTGATCTATACAGATTATGAGTCATTAAAGCATTTGAAGGGCCAAGGTAAGCTGAACAAACGACACGCACGATGGTTAGAGTTTGTTGAGACATTTCCTTATGTAATCTGCTACAAATAATGTAAGAAAAACATTATCGTCGATGCACTATCATGAAGGTATGCTTTACTTATTTAATTATGTGCAAGAATGCTTGGGTTTGAATTTATTAAAGAACTGTATGCAAGTGATACTGACTTTAATATTATTTGTGCTGCATATGAAAAGTCTACCTTTAGTAAATTCTTCCAACATGATGGGTTTCTATTTAGGGATAATAGATTATGCATTCATGTTTATAGTATGCGTGAGTTGTTAGTTAGGGAAGTACATGACGGAAGTTTAATGGGGCATTTTGGCATTACTAAGATCTTAGGGGTATTGAGTGAACAATTCTATTGGCCTAAAATACGGAGAGATATTGAGCGTTTGTATGATAAATGCTTAACTTGTAAATAGGCTAAATCTAAAGTTATTCTCATGGGTTGTACCCACCATTGCTTGTACCGAGGGAGCCATGGGTAGATGTTTCAATGGACTTTATATTGGTTTTACCTAGGACTAGGCAGAGTAGAGATTCCATCTTTGGAGTGGTTGATAGGTTCAGTAAGATAGCGCATTTTATAGCATGTCATAAGACTGATGATGCAACAAATATTGCTGACTTGTTCTTTAAGGAAGTAGTAAGGCTCCATGGAATTCCACGGAGCATAGTTTCAGATCGTGATGTTAAATTCCTTAGTCACTTTTAGAAAGTTTTATGGGGTAAATTAGGAACTAAACTTTGATATTCTACTACTTTTCACCCCTAAACTAATGGGCATACCGAAGTGGTTAATAGGACTTTGACTTATTTATTGCATGCTATTATCACTAAGAACTTAAAAATTGGATGATTGTTTGCCTTTTATTGAATTTGTATATAATCGTAGCATTTATTCTTCTACATCTTATTCACCATTTGAAATTATTTATGGTTTTCAGCCACTAACTTCATTAGATTTATTACCATTACCTGTTAATAAGCATGTAGAGTTAGATGGAAAAAGGAAAGCTGATTTGGTGAAACATATACATGAGAAAGTAAGAGAGCACATATAGCAGAAAAATGATCAATATGTTTCTCATACCAATAATGGAAGAAAACATGTGGTATTTCAGCATGGAGATTGAGTTTGGGTACATATACGCAAGAAGAGATTTACTGAACAACGTAAATACAAGCTACAGCTGAGAGAGGATGGTCCATTTCAAGTCTTAGAATGGATTAAAGACAATGCGTACAAGCTGAATTTACAAGGTGAGTTTAATATGTCTGCTACATTTAATATTTCAGACTTAACTCATTTTGATGCAGGTACATATTTGAGGTCAAATTCTTTTCTATAAGAAGGGAATGACAAGAATCCAGTCACTCAAGAAACATTAGATATCACAACCAGTAATATGATAGAACTTTTACAAGTGAAAATAGGGCTAATCACACGTAAAAGAACTAAGTAGATCAGAGACGCAATGACGGGACTAGCATAGAATGTCATGGTCGAGTGTAACAGACAACTCTAGGGCATATTAGCGTCATATGAGGGCTTCTGTGGAGTGGGTCCAAGCTATTCCACTGGACCCAAGTCGTACCAGATTAACGCACTAGCAATCCTAAAGTGAAGTACATTTTTTACGGATAAAGTAGATTCAAGCCCAACATCAAATAATCGGCCGAGACAAGACTTATTGGGCTTCAAAATACATCATGGAGTCTATATACATGGAAGTCACTAATTTTGGGGATGTTTTTGTCAAAAAGACAATTTAGATATGGCTTTGAAAAACTTGCCACCTTTGTTGGATTTTTGTGATTTTGTTGTTTTTCCATTATTGACTTTTTGGCAAAGTTTTTTATTAAGTTTTTATTACTTTAGACTTTTATGATAATTTTTCTAGGTTTTTAGATGACTATTAAGGGCATAGTCTTTAAGTAGCCATTGGTAAGCTATTAAGGATATTTCGATCATTTTACGTGTATTATGGTTTCTTTCTTTGTACTATATAAATTATTTTCTACTTAATGGAAAGGTAATCATCAATTTTCAAAAATTTACTTCATTCTAAGGCTTTGCTATGGCCAAAATTGCTTGAGGGAGGCATTCCCCTTATATTACGTAATTCGACTTATATAATGTGTAGCAACCTTAGTGGCGTTTCCGTGCTAGCAGAACACTACAAGGAATCATCTAAAAGAATCTCAAAGATAAGTTTTTTGTGGGTCTTCTTTGTGGCCTTGGAAAAGTTTTGTTCCTACAAAATCAAATTCACGGTGCTTGGGGTTTTATTCATTGAGAGGGGTTTTCTTGGCCTAATCATCCAAGTGAGTTCCGCGTCAACTTCGTGTAGCATACTAAATTAGAATCCAAATTTTTTTGAATAACTCATAAACTCACTTCTTATAAACACTACAACAAAAGGGACTTTTAGGGTCCAAATATTTAGCGTTGAATTTTTTTTGACGCCAATAAACCCTTTTAGCGTCGAATTTAAATTTCGATGCTAAAAGGTTAACACTTTAGTCGAATTTAAATTTCGAACCTTTAGCATCGAAATTAGATTCGTCACTAAAGGTTTATCTTTTAGAGTCGAAATAATTATTCAACGCTAAAGGTTCCACCATTTAGCATCAAAAAATTATTTGGACATTAAAGGATCCACCCTTTAGCTTCGAATTTAAATTTTAATGTTAAAGGTTCCACCCTTTAGCGTCGAAAAAATTTTAGACGCTAAAGGGTCAACCTTTAGCATCGAATCTACGTTTCGACGCTAAAAGTTAATTTTAAATTTTTCAAATTCCCCCTTCTTAAATTTGAATTTATCACCTACTAAAATTACATTTAAATTTTTGACATTTAGCGACGAATTTTCAACGCTAAAGGTTAATTTTAAAATTTTTATATTCCCACTTTCTAAAATTTGAATTTATCTTTTAATAAAATTTGATTTAAAATTTCGACTTTTAGTGACTAATTTTCGATGTTAAAAGTCAAATATTTCGACTAAAAAGGATAAATTTAAATTTTTGACATTTCCTGACGAATTTTCGAAGCCAAAAGTCAAAAATTTCGACGCTAAAGATCAAAATTTTGGCGAAAATAATTCCTGCTATTTTAAGACCTTTAGTAATGAAAACCTATTTCGTCGCTATATAGTTTTTTTTTCCTATATATTCATTTGCTTTTTCATTTTTAATATTCTCACTCTTTCTCTCATACTCTTATTTCCTCTCTAAAATTATTTTTTCCTTAAGTGTTTTGTTTTATTTTTTATATTTTATATTAACATCTAATATTTATTTATTTTTTATAGGGGAATATGAAGATGAAGAAATGATGAAAATGAAGATAATGAAGAACATGAAAAATAAATAAAAGTGAAGATGAAAAATATGAAAGCGAAGATAGAGAAAATATATAGAAAATTATATTTTATCATTTTGTTTATTATTTTATATTTTTTGTTGTGATAAATTTTGTAATTTTAGTTTTATATCAATAAAAATACCATTATTATAAATTTTTAATAACAAATTTGTAATAACTTTTCATAACGAATTTAATTACTTTTGTAATGAAATTAGTTTGAAATTAGTTTCTAATAATAATTTTTTTATACCCTTCGACTCTAAAGGTAATAAAATAATATATATTTTTAATATTATATCACATTTAGCGTCGAAAGTCAACTTTTTGGCATCGAAAATATTCGTTGCTAAATTCGTACATTAGCGACGAAATATTTTTGACGTAAAATATTGTACTTTAGCATCGAAATTTTTATTTTGACGCTATTTTTTTTTCGAATCAACGTTTTAACGTTCAAAATTTTCAATGCTAATAACCTTTAGCGTCAAATTTTTATACTTTAATATCGAAACTAAAGACATTCTTTGTACTGAAACTGTTAGTGTTCCTAGAACATGCCAAGGATCTAATAAGCAAGAACAGGTGTTCATAAATTCATTATAAGTTGCGGAATTACTTACATTGAATGGATTTGAGCTTTTAAAATTTTGAATGAAGATCTCCAAGATCCAACCTTTGTGTTGATTCCAAGCTTTGAGTTGGCTTCCCTATCACCTTAGAAGACTTCTTGAAGTGCTAGCTTTGTTGATTTTACCACAAAATCAAAGAGAAATAATGAGGAAGCTCACGCCCAAGTTGCTTAGTGTATTAGGGTTTGCTTTGTGTCAAGTGTTGTGTAATGAGTGAGAGAGATGCCTTTTGGTAAAACCAATTTATCCTTTTACCTAAACAAGGTGGTTGGGTAAACGGTTTTACCAAAACCATTCTAAGGTAGTTGGCAAGTTGGTGGCTTGACATAAATGCCAACTACCCTCCCAACTACCACATGTGAAGTGGGCCACACATTTGAATTCAAAATTCAAATGTCTCTACGAACATTTACCGCGGCTCGGATCCGTTTAATCTGATTAAATGAACTTTCGTCGCTAAATAATTAAATCTAATTTAATTAAATAACGATTCCTCGCAAATATATTACGAACGACATTTACGAATTAATTCTAAATTAATTCGTTCGTTCGTATTAAAGTCCGACTTTAATTTCGTAATGAAATCCAATTCATATTAATATATCTGATATATTAATTTTAGCCATTCGAATAAATTAAATAGAAAAATCAAATTTAAATATTAAATTTATTTTACCGATTAATTCTAAATTAATCGCATTCTCTCTCTTCCGAACACATTTAATCCCAGATTAATTAAAGCTCAATTAATCCCAGATTAATTTTCTCTCTCTAAATTAATCCCCGATTAATTCTAGTTTAAGTCAACTGTCATCGGTGAATCTTTGGGAAGCCACCCAAGAGACCTCTGGATATATTGGCAGTAAATCCGATCATCGGACTATCCGATTAAGTGCGTACCTCGTACTACGTGCTAATCGATTTACAAGACATGGTTGGCTTCTAGCAAAGCACTGTGCCTACCTAGTATTCTGTATATTACGATCCAATATCGGATGTCACATGCTAGGCCTGGGGCTGGAATTGTGTCTGCCCCATACGAAGCACATATCGGATCTCTGGTAACTAGTCTATATAATCGGATAAACATGACCTAGTCATATTATCCCGATGACTGCAGTACTTAAGAGTACTAGTTTCGTATCCTACGTGACATCATCTCCACTATGACTGGAGTGATACTTCCGTCTTGACATCACACCCAATACAGTACGATTCTCAATATACCCAGCAGAGACGTACACAGAACCTGTTAAAGCCCTGGACGACCAAACTAAAGCATACCGATTGTCGCAAGTATTAGCGATGCAAGTCTTAGGTTAAGACCAAATATACCTACCCTGATACGGATTCCCATAGACACATAGTCATACTACCAATGGGATTCTGAGGGGTCTATCCAGAGCGAAGCTATTTCCGTACCATCGGTAAACACAACCTCCTATTACACTTGCATGAGTAAACAATACCCAATATATGAGAACTATGTTGTTACGCTTCCATAACACGCACAAGTGTAATACTAGTCTATTCCATATTTTCGATGTCCAGTCTCGATAATACTAAGACTATGGATATTAATGATTAAACCTCACGTGGATTAATATTGTCTCATATCTTATTAATCTGGTACTAATCATAAGGACCTCATATCATTTATACATCTAGGTGATCTAATCACAAATGATAAGAGTGCAATCTTCTTGTCACATAGTTAATTTGTACAACAACACCATGATCTGTGCAAATAGTGACGCTATGGGTCGTAATTATTCAACAATCTCCCACTTGGCCTATAGCCAGTCATTCGAGTGTCATACACCCGGACTATGTACGGTTCGCTCAAACTGCTGAGGAAAGGCTTTCGTCAGCAGATTTGCGTGATTATCGTCTAATGCGATTTATTCGATCATCACATCGCCACGATATATGATCCGAACGAATCAGATGAATAGTCGAGTATATATCTGGATCGTAGATGAGACCATTAATTCTTTAGCCTGTGCTGGCGTCTAGCTCAGCTGCTAACAGAACTATATCTAATCAAATTATATTATTATCGACCCAAATGGCTTCTATTGCTGCCTCAGCCGCAGTAATAACCCGCATTTATTGTTTATTCGGTAACATTATCTTGCTTGGAAGATTTCTAGCTCACTGTTCCGTTATTCAAACTGTATAGTACCGTTGTTTTTATCGGTTAGGAAACTTGCAGCAGTGATCCCAGTCACTTCGAGTTCTCCTTCTCCATAGTTTAAGACATCATCCTTAGTTCTCTAAGATACTGACAGATGTTATTAATATCAATCCAGTGACTATCACTTGGATTGACCTGTTTGTGACTCTATATGCTCAAAGCGTATGAGACATCAGGTCACGTATATTTTTCAATGTACGAGTTCTCGGAGAGTGTTCACAACTTTAAATCAATCCCAGTAGATCTTTATTCCTAGAATAAAGGTTGTTTCTCCCAAGAATTCTACGGAGAATTTTCATGAAAGCCAAGCTTTCACCGATTGTAATATGGGAATATCATTTCCAAGAAATGATATATCATCATTATTTAGGACAGTCACTTTCAGTGCGATCCCACTGACCTCCTTATATACACAAGAATCGTTTCTCGTTTTGAATTAAATCATAAACCATTATGATTACATCAAAACGATAATTCCAAGAACCTAATTCTTGCTTCAATCCAAACATGGATCGAATAACCTGCAAACCTTGTTTGCTAGTTTTGATACGATAAAATCGTCAGGATGTTGTAAACATCCTCCAAAAGGTTTCCTTTTCAGGAAAGCGATTTTTCCGTTCAGCTGCCATATTTCATAAATGAAACATGCAGCATCAACAAGCATTATCCAAATGGATTTAACATGGCAATAGGTAAAAGATTTCGTTGTAATCAACACAATGTTGATAATGATACCTTTCAGCTACAAGCCTAGCTTAGTACGTTGGTATGCTGCCATCTACGTATGTCTTCCTTGAAGACTTATATAGTACCAATAGGCACAATGCCTTGCGGTACAACAACTAGTGTCCAAACATAGTTGTTATACATGGAATCCATTTCGGACTCATGGCACTTTACCATAATAGGGAGTCGATACCTTGTATCACTTCCTCATGCGTAGTCAGTTTACTCAATAAGATTGACATCTTAATGAGTCGAGATCAGAAACCCATACCTCTCAGGTTGTCTTCTGATTCTCTCCGACCTATGCGGTTCTTGTGTATTCGAAGATTATTGGTACAGGTTCATCCTTGATGAACTGTTTATGTTCCATTAAAGAATATGTGCCTGGAACAGTATTACTCTGATTTTTATCGAGTTTTACTTTCCTCTCATTTACCACTGCATTTAGGTTTTCCTTTTAGGAAAACCGCATGTAGAGCAACAATTAAATTGTTCTCTTGTGAGTTGTATAAGTACTATACTTTGGTTTCCTTAGGACAACCTACAATTAGGCACTTATCCGATTTGGGTTCTAGTTTGGTATCATCCAAACATATGCCCAGCATCTCAAATCTTCTTGAGTGAGAAAACCCAGTTTCTTTTCTGTTCATATCTAATATGAAATATGTCAAACAGATTTTCATGGAACCTTATTCAAAATAAGTGTGGCATTGTTAAATGCTTATCCTTTGAAGGAAAATGGTAGCTCAGAGCGACTCATGATTAACCTTATCATGTCCAAGAAAATTCAATTTCTCCGTTCGGACACACCGTCAAACTGACGTGTTCCGGGAGGAGTCCTCATTGAAAGAATACTATACTCTTTCAAGTATTTGAGAAACTTATTGCTTAAGTATTTTCATCTCGGTCTTACTGTGACGGTTTTAATACTTTAGCCGATCTGTTTGGCTACTTCGTGTCGAAACTCTAAAAGTTTCCGATTTATGTTTCATAAGAGACACATAAACATAACGCGATGCCAGTTCCGTAAAGGTCACGAAATACTCATATCCACCTCTAGCCTAGCTAGATATGGGCCCACTTACGTCATTATGAATGAGGGCTAACAGATCGATGGCACTTACACTTTTACCAATTAAAAGGTATTTTAGGTACTTTACCTAATAAACTAGATTCGTAGACATCATTTGAATGGAATCAAATTTGTCCTAGTATCCATTCTTCAAAAGTGTGGATATACGAGTCTTGTTTAATGTGTCCCAGACAACACTGCCACAAATAATTCTTATCTGATCAAATCAGTTTGAGCTATTTGTTCTTCATATTATATGTTTGAGATTTATTTATATTTAAAATATAAATACTGTTATTCACATCTAATGTGTTTATCTCAATATCATCTTTATAAAATAAAACACTTTAGTGTTCTAGAATATAAAGGTATACTCGCAACGAATTATACTCGATATAGAGATAATATTTCTAGTCAAACTAGTTACATTATAACAGTTTCCCAATTTAAGTATACACCCGAAGGGTAGTTCCTCAACTTAGGTATCTACGGTAAAACAGCGACTTTCGTCCTATTTCCTATTCGTAGAGTAATCTTAATCTGAAGTCAGTATCCTGCTCAAAGCGGATTCTGCACATCAGTACATATATTTATGTACCACTTTTAGTATTTAAAATCCAATTTTAATACTATTAGTGAACATGTTTATGACAAACATATTTGAAGTCGGAGCCTTGCCCGTCTTCAATTCCTTCATGTTTGCTTTGTCTAAACGACAGTCTCGCTTCCGTGATCCTGTTTGCCACAATTTAGGCAGACATCTTAGGATATGTCCATTATCTTCCTAGAAGATTTTAATGATCTTGCCTTTACCCTTTTCTACAACTCAGAAGCCTTTGGCCAAGCATTGGTCTTCTAGAATATCGAAGTAAGGTGCGCCTTGCGCTACTTGCCTTATTGCAAACTTTGGCTTTGTCTCCTTGAGAATGGCCATTAACTCTCCAAGAGTTATTAATTGCAATTTAATACTTCTAAGATCTAAGAATAGATCTATGAAGATCCTTCAATTTCTTCATCATACTTTAAGGATCTAATCCTTAGTTATGGTTAGGAAATTAAGGAGTCCTATTGACAAGTATAATGGATTAAGCACTAAAGTTATCATCACATGAATCTTCCTAAGATCATGCTCTACTATTTGCTTAACTCTGGGCTTAGGCCTAATATGTTATTTTATCAAATAAAGTAACTTATTAGTTTCCAGGACCATCCTGAAATTTTATTCCCAATTTGAAAATTAAAGTCTTTTAAACACATTTGCACCCAGGATTATGTTTTAAACACTAATCTTTCAGTTATCTTGATTCCAATAGTCTAACTATCCAATCAACGATTTCGAGTACAATCTAATGTAATGATTACTATAGTCTAAATATATAACTAATTGCAATTTTATTGGTTAAAATCAAATATATATTGATTACTATAATCCAATTATATAATCAACTATAAAGGATCGGTAAAATTCAAATATATTGATTACTATAATCCAATTATATAACCAATTATGAATGAAGGGTAAAATTCAAATATATTGATTACTATAATCCAATTATATAATCAATTATGAATGAAGGGTAAAATTCAAATATATAGATTACTATAATCCAATTATATAATCAACTATAATGAAGTAGTTTGAATACAGTCCATCTGTTTAATTAAAACACAATTGAATATTAGTCCAACTAATATATTTATTAATAAATAATGACGAAAATTGAAATGAACGCGTATTGGAAAGTATCTAAACGAAATTTACAAATTTAATACTTGCCTCCCACTATTTTTCAGCGAGCCTCTAATCCTCTGTGAAGTACTCTGGAAACCTAGTTTCCTAGTGGGCTAGGATCCCGTTAAATAACACATAACCTTGACTTTGGCCAACAAGCTGTATGATATTTAACAAGGTAGATCTCTAAGATCAATTGGATCTCATCCAATTCCTAGATCCAGTAGGTGGACATCCAAGTCCGAAACATATATCTAATATATGCCAATATATCCGATATATTCCCTAACCTTTTTCCTTTAAATCAATTAAGCCTTGGCTTTGGCACAACAAGCTTAATGATTCTAGTTAAGCGTGACCCATTGACATTGAAAGCTTCGTAATCAATGTCAATGGACAAGAAGTGATCTTGACTTTGGCCGACAAATCACGACTTGGACAAGACACCGATATGGAACAAAACTCTCATGATTCAAACAAAACCGCAATTGACAAAGGTCTTGACTTTGGCCAACAAACCAATGCCAACTTTGGATCTTGAGTAAGAATCACTCGACGGAAGGAAAAATGCTTAATATGTTTTGAGGGTTTTTCGCGTAAATTGGCAACCAATTTTTTATTTTTAATTAGGTCTCATCATACACCCTTAAGCATGCATTCTAAAAGCATAATAAGGCATGATAAATAAATAAATTAATAATGATATGTGGATGGATATCTCACAAATTATTCCTAGAACAAATCACTCCATTTCCTCTCCCCGACTAGAACTATTCTAACTTCTATCCAATTACATAATACAATAAAGAAACCTCATTAACATTGAGGGGAATTGGTGAGAAGAGAATTACAAAGAGTAAAGAGATAAAAGGCTGGACACGCAGGTCCAATTTAATAAATTCTAAATTTATTACAATAATTTCCAAAATTACCCTCACCCTTCTAATATCCATCTGATATACATTATTCATGCAATACATTCATGTATTCATACAAATCATGTTATTCAATCAATCTAATCCCATTAATTAATCTTTGAATTAATGACCATCCAATGTTCAAATTACGATTTGATTTGCGTGAGTCAAACTCGTTTAAGAATAAATACTCAAAGTAAGTATTCTTGAATTATATTGAACTACAACTTTAAATCCAATTTATTTGTATTCAATACTAATTTCAAATTTAATTCCAAATTAAATATTTACACTAACTTATAAGCCTTAAAGACTTGGATAGACTTGGATTCCAAATCCAATCTTAATGGGTCTCAAAGGCCCAATAACATCCAATGTCATTTGAATTAATGTCCAATGGGCTTTTAATTAATACTAAAGGCATAGGCTTTGGCCATAATGGGTCAAACCAAAATGCCAAGGCCCAATAGGAATCACCCTATTGCATACAAATTAATTTAGGCCCATTAGGCCCAATTAAATTATTTAAAGGGCCAAGTGATATATTCGGACTTTATGGAATTGATTTTGGGCCCAATTGGATCCAATCCAAAATTCCAAAACCAAACTTGGTCAAACCAAGCCCATTAAGCCCAAATACACACTTTTAGCCCAATTCATAATTTAAAGGCTTATTAACATAATTATAATATTCCAAATATCACAATTATTTTAATTAAAATGTATTAGCCATGATTAATTAATTAAACTCAATATTTCCAAAATACCAATTAACTTAATTAATCATGCTTAATTCATCAATTTATGCTCAACACAAATTGAAGCCAAAACGCATCATTTCATGCTCAACATGCTCTTGAATTTAACATAAACATTATTGATTTTGATTCTAATCTAATCAAACCAACAATCAACATTTAATTATGCATTTAAACACATCCAATGGTGTAAAATTGAAATATTTCAAGTGCAGTCCACTGCAGTGAAATTCGGCCATGCTAAGGGGGATTTAAAATTTTGATCCAATCAATATTTCTCAAATCTAATCATGCACAACTCTAAGTTAACATAATCTAAGAATGCTCAAATCATCAATTTGAAGAAATCATGTTCAAAATATAAAAGCCCCAAATTTTAGACTCATAAACCCTAAAATTTTCATGCTTAAAATTGGTTCTGATACCATTGTTAGTGTTCCTAGAACATGCCAAGGATCTAATAAGCAAGAAAAGGTGTTCATAAATTCATTATAAGTTGCGGAATTACTTACAATGAATGGATTTGAGCTTTTAAAATTTTGAATGAAGATCTCCAAGATCCAACCTTTGTGTTGATTCCAAGCTTTGAATTGGTTTTCCTATCACCTTAGAAGACTTCTTGAAGTGCTAGCTTTGTTGATTTTGCCACAAAATCAAAGAGAAAGAATGAGTAAGCTCACGCCCAACTTGCTTAGTGTATTAGGGTTTGCTTTGTGTCAAGTGTGTGTAATGAGAGAGAGAGATGCCTTTTGGTAAAACCAATTACCCTTTTACCTAACAAGGTGGTTGGGTAAATGGTTTTTCCAAAACCATTCCAAGGTAGTTTGAAAGTTGGTGGCTTGGCATAAATGCCAACTACCCTCCCAACTACCACATGTGAAGTGAGCCCCACATTTGAATTCAAAATTCAAATATCTCTACGAACATTTACCGCGGCTCGGATCCGTTTAATCCGATTAAACAACTTTCGTCGCCAAATAATTCAATCTAATTTAATTAAATAACGATGCCTCACAAATATATTACGAACGTCGTTTACGAATTAATTCTAAATTAATTTGTTCGTTCTTATTAAAGTCCGCTTTAATTTCGTAATGAAATCCAATCATATTAATATATCCGATATATTAATTTTAGCCCATTCAAATAAATTAAATAGAAAAATCAAATTTAACTATTAAATTTATTTTACCGATTAATTCCAAATTAATCACGTTCTCTCTCTTCCGAACACATTTAATCCCAGATTAAATAAAGCCTCAATTAATCCCAGATTAATTCTAGTTTAAGTCAACTATCATCGGTGAATCTTTGGGAACTGACCCAAGAGAACTCTAGATATGTTGGCAGTAAATCCGGTCATCGGACTATCTGATTAAGTACGTACCTCATACTACGTGCTAACCGATTTACAAGACATGGTTGGCTTCTAGCAAAGCTCCGTGCCTACCCAAATCTCCAGAAATATTCTTACTGGAAAATACAATCTTTGTCAGGCGTAGAATACATAGTATTCTGTATTACGATCCAGTATCGGATGTCACATGCTAGGCCTGGGGCTGGAATTGTGTCTGCCCCGTACGAAACACATATCGGATCTCTGGTAACTAGTCTCTATAATCGGATAAACATGACCTAGTCATATTATCCTGATGACTGCAGTATTTAAGAGTACTAGTTATGTATCCTACGTGACATCATCTCCACTATGACTGGTGTGATACTTCCATCTTGACATCACACCCAATACACTACGATTCTCAATATACCCAGAAGAGGCGTACACAGAACCTGTTAAAGCCCTAGACGACCAAAACTAAAGCATACCGATTGTCATAAGTGTTAGCGATGCAAGTCTCAGGTTAAGACCAAATACACCTACCCTTATACGGATTCCCATAGACACATAGTCATACTACCAATGGGATTCTGAGGGGTCTATCCAGAGCGAAGTTATTTCCGTACCATCGGTAAACACAACCTCCTATTACACTTGCATGAGTATCCAATACCCAAATATATGAGAACTATGCTGTTACGCTTCCATAACACTCACAAGTGTAATACTAGTCTATTCCGTATTATCGATGTCTAGTCTCGATAATACTACGACTAGGGATATTTAATGATTAAACCTCACGTGGATTAATACTGTCTCATATCTTATTAATCCGTTACTAATCATAAGGACCTCCTATTATTTATACATCTAGGTGATCTAATCACAAATGATAAGAGTGCAATCTCCTTGTCACATAGTTAATTTGTACAACAACACCATGATCTGTACAAATAGTGACGCTATAGGTCGTAATTATCCAACAATCTCTCACTTGGCCTATAGCCAGTCACTCGAGTGTCATACACCCGAACTATGTACGGTTCGCTCAAACTGCTGAGGAAAGGTTTTCGTCAGTGGATTTGCGTGATCATCATATGATGCGATTTATTCGATCATTACATCGCCACGATATATGATCCAAACGAATCAGATGAATAGTCGAAGTATATATCTGGATCGTTGATGAGACCATTAATTCTTTAGCCTATGCTGACGTCTAGCTCAGCTGCTAATAGAACTACATCTAATCTAATTAGATTTATTATCGACCCAAATGGCTTCTATTGCTACCTCAGCCGCAGCAATAACCCACATTTATTATTTATTCGGTAATATTATCTTGCTTGGAAGATTTCCAGCTCACTGTTCCGTTATTCAAACTGTATAGTACCGTTGTTTTTATCGGTTAGGAAACTTGCAGCAGTGATCCCAGTCACTTCAAGTTCTCCTTCTCCATAGTTTAAGACATCATCCTTAGTTCTCGAATATACTAACGAATGTTCTTAATATCAATCCAGTGACTATCACTTGGATTGACCTGTTTGTGACACCCTATGCTCAAAGCATTTGAGACATCAGGTCACGTATATTTTTCAATGTACGAGTTCTCGGAGAGTGTAAACAACTTTACATCTATCCCAGTAGATCTTTATTCCTAGAATAAAGGTTGTTTCTCCCAAGAATTCTACGGAGAATTTTCATAAAAGCCAAGCTTTCACTGATTGTAATCTGGGAATATCATTTCCAAGAAATGACATATCATCATTATTTAGGACAGTCACTTTCAGTGCGATCCCACTAACCTCCTTATATACACAAGAATCATTTCTCGTTTTGAATTAAATCATAAACCATTATGATTACATCAAAACGATAATTCCAAGAACCTAATGCTTGCTTCAATCCAAACATGAATCGAATAACCTGCAAACCTTGTTTGCTAGTTTTGATACGACAAAATCATCAGGATGTTGTAAACATCCTCCAAAAGGTTTCCTTTTCAGGAAAGCGATTTTTTCGTTCAGCTGCCATATTTCATAAATGAAACATACAGCATCAACAAGCATTATCCAAATGGATTTAACGTTGCAATAGGTAAAAGATTTCGTTGTAATCAACACAATGTTGATAACGATACCTTTCCGCTACAAGCCTAGCTTAGTACGTTGGTATGCTGCCATCTACGTATGTCTTCCTTGAAGACTTATATAGTACCAATAGGCACAATGCGTTGCTGTACAATAACTACTGTCCATACATAGTTGTTATACATGGAATCCATTTCGGACTCATGGTACTTTGCCATAATAGGGAGTCGATACCTTGTATCACTTCCTCATGCGTAGTCAGTTTCCTCAATAAGATTGACATCTTCATGAGGTGAGATCAGAAACCCATACCTCCTAGGTTGTCTTCTGATTCTCTCCAACCTACGCGGTTCTTGTGTATTCGAAGATTATTGGTACAGGTTCATCCTTGATGAACTGTTTATGTTCCACTAAAGAATTGGTGCCTGGAACAGTATTACTCTGATTTTTATCGAGTTTTACTTTCCTCCCACTTACCACTGCATTTAGGTATTCCTTTTAGGAAAACCGCATGGAGAGCAACAATTAAATTTTTCTCTTGTGAGTTGTATAAGTACTATACTTTGGTTTCCTTAGGACAACCTACAATTAGGCACTTATCCGATTTGGGTTCTAATTTGGTATCATCCAAACATATGCCCAGCATCTCAAATCTTCATGAGTGAGAAAACCCAGTTTCTTTCCTGTTCATATCTAATATGAAATCTTTCAAACAGATTTTCATGGAACCTTATTCAAAATAAGTGTGGCACTGTTAATGCTTATCCTTTGAAGGAAAATGGTAGCTCAGAGCGACTCATGATTAACCTTATCATGTCCAACAAAATTCGGTTTCTCCATTCGAACACACCGTCAAACTGACGTGTTCCGGGAGAAGTCCTCATTGAAAGAATACTATACTCTTTCAAGTATTTGAGAAACGTATTGCTTAAGTATTTTCATCTCGATCTTACAATGACAGTTTTAATACTTTAGCCGATCTGTTTGTCTACTTCGTGTCCAAACTCTGAAAGTTTTCGATTTGTGTTTCATAAGAGACACATAAACATAATGCGATGCCACTTTCGTAAAGGTCACGAAATACTCATATCCACCTCTAGCCTAGCTAGATATGGGCCCACTTACGTCACTATGAACGAGGGCTAACAGATCGATGGCACTTACACTTTTACTAAGTAAATGGTATTTTAGGTACTATACCTAATAAACTAGATTCGTATACATCATTTGAATGGAATCAAATCCGTCCGAGTAACCATTCTTCAAAAGTGTGGATATACGAGTCTTGTTTAATGTGTCCCATAAAACACTACCACAAATAATCAGTTTAAGTTATTTGTTTGTCATATTATATGTTTGAGATTTATTTATATTCAAAATATAAATACTGTTATTCACATCTAATGTGTTTATCTCAATATCATCTTTATAAAATAAAACACTTTAGTGTTCTAGAATATAAAGGTATACTCGCAACGAGTTATACTCGATATAGAGATAATATTTCTAGTCAAACCAGTTACATTATAACAGTTTCCCAATTTAAGTATACACCCGAAGGGTAGTTCCTCAACTTATGTATCTACGATAAAACAGCGACTTTCGTCCCATTTCCTATTCGTAGAGTAATCTCAATCTGAAGTCAGTATCCTGCTCAAAGCAGATTCTGCACATCAGTACATATATTTATGTACCACTTTTAGTATTTAAAATCCAATTTTAATACTATTCGTGATAATGTTTATGCAAACTCATTTGAAGTCAGAGCCTTGCCCGTCTTCAATTCCTTCATATCTGATTTGTCCAAACGGCAGTCTCGCTTCCGCGATCCCGTTTGCCACAATTTAGGCAGATATCTTAGGATATATCCATTATCTTCCTAGAAGATTATAATGATCTTGCCTTTTCCCTTTTCTACAACTCAGAAGCCTTTGGCCAAGCCTTGGTCTTCTAGAATATCGAAGTAAGGTGCGTATTGCGCTACTTGCCTTATTGCAAACTTTGGCTTTGTCTCCTTGAGAATGGCCATTAACTCTCCAAGAGGTATTAATTGCAATTTAATACTTCTAAGATCTACGAATAGATCTATGAAGATCCTTCAATTTCTTCATCATACTTTAAGGATCTAATCCTTAGTTCTGATTAGGAAATTAAGGAGTCATATTGACAAGTATAATGGATTAAGCACTAAAGCTATCATCACATGAATCTTCCTAAGATCATGCTCTACTATTTGCTTAACTCTGGGCTTAGGCCTAATATGTTATTTTTTCAAATAAAATAACTTATTAGTTTCCAGGACCATCCTGAAATTTTATTCCCAATTTGAAAATTAAAGTCGTTTAAACACATTTTCACCCAGGATTATGTTTTAAACACTAATCTTTCAGTTATCTTGATTCCAATAGTCTAACTATCCAATCAACGATTTCGGGTACAATCTAATGTATTAGATTACTATAGTCTAACTATATAACTAATTACAATTTTATTGGTTAAAATCAAATATATATTGATTACTATAATCCAATTATATAATAAACTATAAATGATCGGTAAAATTCAAATATATTGATTACTATAATCCAATTATATAACCAATTATGAATGAAGGGTAAAATTCAAATATATTGATTACTATAATCCAATTATATAATCAATTATGAATGAAGGGTAAAATTCAAATATATTGATTACTATAATCCAATTATATAATCAACTATAAATGAAGTAGTTTGAATACAGTCCAACTGTTTAATTAAAACAACAATTGAATATTAGTCCAACTAATATATTTATTAATAAATAATGACGAAAATTGAAATGAACGCGTATTGGAAAGTATCTAAACGAAATTTACAAATTTAATACTTGCCTCCCACTATTTTTCGGCGAGCCTCTAATCCTCTGTGAAGCACTCTGGAAACCTAGTTTCCTAGTGGGCTAGGATCCCGTTAAATAACACACAACCTTGACTTTGGCCAACAAGTTGTATGATATTTAACAAGGTAGATCTCTAAGATCAATTGGATCTCATCCAATTCCTAGATCCAGTAGGTGGACATCCAAGTCCGAAACATATATCCAATATATGCCAATATATCCGATATATTCCCTAACCTTTTTCCTTTAAATCAATTAAGCCTTGGCTTTGGCACAACAAGCTTAATGATTCTAGTTAAGTGTGACCCATTGACATGGAAAGCTTCGTAATCAATGTCGATGGACAAGAAGTGATCATGACTTTGGCCGAAAAATCATGACTTGGACAAGACACCGATATGGAACAAAACTCTCATGATTCAAACACATCCGCAATTGACAAAGGTCTTGACTTTGGCCAACAAACCAATGCCAACTTTGGATCTTGAGTAAGAACCAATCAACGGAAGGAAAAACGCTTAATATTTTTTTAGGGTTTTTCGCGTAAATTGGCAACCAATTTATTATCTTTAATTAGGTTTCATCATACACCCTTAAGCATGTATTCTAAAAGCATAATAAGGCGTGATAAATAAATTAATTAATAATGATATGTGGATGGATATCTCATAAATTGTTCCTAGAACAAATCACTCTATTTCCTCTCCCCGACTAGAACTATTCTAACTTCTATCCAATTACATAATACAATAAAGAAACCTCATTAACATTGAGGGGAATTGGTGAGAAGAGAATTACAGAGAGTAAAGAGATAAAAGGCCGGACACGCAGGTCCAATTTAATAAATTCTAAATTTATTACAATAATTTCCAAAATTGCCCTCACCCTTCTAATATCCATCTAATATACATTATTCATGCAATACAAATCATGTTATTGATACAAATCATGTTATTCAATCAATCTAATCCAATTAATTAATCTTTGAATTAATGACCATCCAATGTTCAAACAACGATTTGATTTGTGTGAGTCAAACTCGTTTAAGAATAAATACTCAAAGTAAGTATTCTTGAATTATATTGAACTACAACTTTAAATCCAATTTATTTGTATTCAATACTAATTTCAAATTTAATTCCAAATTAAATATTTACACTTACTTATAAGTCTTAAAGACTTGGATAGACTTGGATTTCAAATCCAATCTTAATGGGTCTCAAAAGCCCAATAACATCCAATGTCATTTGAATTAAAGTCCAATGGGCTTTTAATTAATTCCTAACGCATGGGCTTTGGCCATAATGGGTCAAACCCAAAATGCCAAGGCCCAATAGGAATCACCCTATTGCATACAAATTAATTTAGGCCCATTAGGCCCAATTAAATTATTTAAAGGGCCAAGTGATATATTCGGACTTTATGGAATTGATTTTGGGCCCAATTGGATCCAATCCAAAATTCCAAAATCAAACTTGGTCAAACCAAGCCCATTAAGCCCAAATACACACTTTTAGCCCAATTCATAATTTAAAGGCTTACTAACATAATTATAATATTCCAAATATCACAATTATTTTAATTAAAGTGTATTAGCCACGATTAATTAATTAAACTCAATATTTCCAAAATACCAATTAACTTAATTAATCATGCTTAATCCATCAATTTATGCTCAACATAAATTCAAGCGAAAACACATCATTTCATGCTCTTGAATTTAACATAAACATTATTGACTTTGATTCTAATCTAATCAAACCAACAATCAACATTCAATCATGCATTTAAACACATCCAATGGTGTAAAATTGAAAACTTCCAAGTGCAGTCCACTGCAGTGACATTCGGCCATGCTAAGGGGGATTTAAAATTTTGGTCCAATCAATATTTCTCAAATCTAATCATGCACAACTCTAAGTTAACATAATCTAAGCATGCTCAAATCATCAATTTGAAGAAATCATGTTCAAAACACAAAAGCCCCAAATTTTAGTCTCATGAACCCTAAAATTTCCATGCTTAAAATTGATTCTGATACCATTGTTAGTGTTCCTAGAACATGTCAAGGATCTAATAAGCAAGAAAAGGTGTTCATAAATTCATTATAAGTTGTGGAATTACTTACATTGAATGGATTTGAGCTTTTAAAATTTTGAATGAAGTTCTCCAAGATCCAACCTTTGTGTTGATTTCAAGCTTTGAGTTGGTTTTCCTATCACCTTAGAAAACTTCTTGAAGTGCTAGCTTTGTTGATTTTGCCACAAATTCAAAGAGAAAGAATGAGGAAGCTCACGCCCAAGTTGCTTAGTGTATTAGGGTTTGCCTTGTGTCAAGTGTTGTGTAATGAGAGACAGGGATGCCTTTTGGTAAAACCAATTTACCCTTTTACCTAAACAAGGTGGTTGGGTAAATGGTTTTACCAAAACCATTCCAAGGTAGTTGGAAAGTTGGTGGCTTGGCATAAATGCCAACTACCCTCCCAACTACCACATTTGAAGTGGGCCTCATATTTGAATTCAAAATTCAAATGTCTCTACGAACATTTACCGCGGCTCGGATCCGTTTAATCTGATTAAATGAACTTTCATCCCTAAATAATTAAATCTAATTTAATTAAATAACTATGCCTCGTAAATATATTACGAACGTCGTTTATGAATTAATTCTAAATTAATTCATTCGTTCGTATTAAAGTCCGACTTTAATTTCGTAATGAAATCCAATTCATATTAATATATCCAATATATTAATTTTAGACCATTCCAATAAATTAAATAGAAAAATCAAATTTAACTATTAAATTTATATTACCGATTAAGTCCAAATTAATCATGTTCTCTCTCTTCCGAACACATTTAATCCCAGATTAAATAAGCCTCAATTAATCCCAGATTAATTTTCTCTCTCTAAATTAGTCCCAGATTAATTCTAGTTTAAGTCAACTGTCATCGGTGAATCTTTGGGAAGCGACCCAAGAGACCTCTGGATATGTTGGCAGTAAATCCGGTCATCGGACTATCCGATTAAGTGCGTACCTCATACTACGTGCTAACAGATTTACAAGATATGGTTGGCTTCTAGGAAAGCACCGTGCCTACCCAATTCTCCAGAAATATTCTTAGTGGAATATATAATTTTTGTCAGGCATAGAATACGTAGTATTCTGTATTACGATCCAGTATCGGATGTCACATGTTAGGCCTGTGGCTGGAATTGTGTCTGCCCCGTACGAAACACATATCGGATCTCTGGTAACTAGTCTCTATAATCGGATAAACATGACCTAGTCATATTGTGGTGACACAAGGAAACCTGGGCGACGCATGCTGTTCCGGGCTCGCAGCCCAGTTGGGAGTACGGAGTAGCCACGGGGGACTAAACCGGAGAATGATGGAGTCACCACCCGATGTGAACCGGGAAAATGAGATTTAAGGCCGCACTCACCCCTCGCAAGGGAAGACCTCAAAACGTTGGGTTCGGAATGGTCCCTTACTTATGTCACTTGTAATGAAAGGATTTGTGTAATAATTTAATCAAGCCTAAATAACACTTATTTCCAAGAGTGCACCATAATCCTAAGTTCACAAGCATGAAGATAAAGTCTTTTTCAATAGCAAGCATATTACATCATAAGAGTTCAATCATTCATGCCAACATAAACACAAACAACCATGGCAATATTTGTCATGCAATATAAAGGAAATCAAAATAACAGCGAACATCTTATGTTATAAGTGCATTATAAAGGCATTTGAAACAAGATCAAAGTAACCGCATAATAAACAAAATCAACATAAGCGCATAACTTGAAGAGATTAAGAAAGATGCAAATTTAAACACGCAAAAGATAAACCACTAAAGATGCACTCGTACATTAAAGATAAACGTGCCATGATATAATGCCAAAGAGTGTGATTAATCATGATTGGAAGAAGAAAAAATGCAAAGAATGAGAGAGATGCAAGTGCGCACATGTGGACACTACAAATTTCTGATTAAGCATGTTATATGTGATGCGAAAGATGATAACTAATATGGGCACAAACATGCATGTGAATACTTTTCCAAGTGGTACGTGGAATTGTATCCCAAGTACAGACCACACTACCGTCCATTCGGAATCGGCTACGGAATTTACGTCTGGGTTTCCATCCGATATACCTCAAGAAATAATGTCCACACGCCTTCACAACATGGGTGCATAAATTGTAATACATCAAACCAAGACTAAGGTAGATGATGCAACTATATGGAATTTCATAATACATGCATGAATAAGGCAATGATGTACAAGAGAATCAGTGACATGACAGGAAGCGCGGTGAAGCATCGTGGTAAAGGATCTTATCCCCGTGAAACGGAGGGCCTTTAATCCGACTTACTAAGCCCATGCGCAATGAACACATAATATGCATAAAATAAAGGCGTAATAAAAAAGACAAGATATTGGACTTCGTATATCCGATTGAACATATCTCACGTCCAATTGAATGTACGTCATCCGGCGCGGCGAAGCATCGTGGTAAGGATCTTATCCCCGTGAACGGAGGGCCTTTAACCCGACTTACTAAGCCCATGCACAATAAACATAAAATATGCATAAAAAATGACAAAAGTAAACATAAAAATACTAGGCGCGGCGAAACATCGTGGTAGGGATCTTATCCCCGTGAAACGGAGGGCCTTTAACCCGACTTACTAAGCCCATGCGCAATAAACATAAAATATGCATAAATAAAGACAAAAGCAAACACAAAAATACTAGGCGCGGCGAAGCATCGTGGTAAGGATCTTATCCCCGTGAAACGGAGGGCCTTTAATCCGACTTACTAAGCCCATGCGCAATGAACACATAATATGCATAAAATAAAGACAAAAGCAAACACAAAAATACTCGGCGCGGCGAAGCATCGTGGTAAGGATCTTATCCCCGTTAAACGGAGGGCCTTTAACCCGACTTACTAAGCCCATGCGCAATAAACATAAAATATGCATAAATAAAGACAAAAGTAAACACAAAAATACTAGGTGCGGCGAAGCATCGTGGTAAGGATCTTATCCCCGTGAAACGGAGGGCCTTTAATCCGACTTACTAAGCCCATGCGCAATGAACACATAATATGCATAAAATAAAGACAAAAGCAAACACAAAAATACTCGGCACGGCGAAGCATCGTGGTAAGGATCTTATCCCCGTGAAACGGAGGGCCTTTAATCCGACTTACTAAGCCCATGCGCTTTTCTCATCATTACATAAATAATAACGTGCAGAAAATTAAATGGCGGAATAATTAAACAACTCAAAATTAAACAAAAGAACGTGCCGTGTACTCAAGTGGTACGTGGAGTTGTGGCCCGAGTACAGATCATACTACCGTCCATTCGAAATCGGCTATGAAATTTACGTCCGGGTTTCCATCCGATATACCTCAAAAGGTGACATGCCTTTATTTTATCCAACGCCCACAACACACATCATATTCATAACACATACATATTTATCTACTCAAGGGCCGCAACATGTATTTAAACATCCTAATCATACAAATAATACTCAATAAATAATAAAAAAATAAAACAAAAAAAATAAGTGTGAAAAAATACCCTCAGGTCTAACCGTTTAAATCATCTTCGGACTTGCGTTTCACGGAGGTCGGAAGGGGTAAAAGCTCCTTACTCTTCCGGTTCACTAGCTTAGCGTTTCAACTCGTCGTTCCACAGTTTTTCTCGCTGTTTAGGCTTCGTTTTGCTGCTGTTTTGGATGCATTTTCTGCTCACTGTTTCAGGTCTTATTATTGCGTTTTAGGGGACTGTTTATGCGGTTTATGCTCACTGTTTTGGGTTGGTTTTGGTCGGTTAAAGGAATTATTTTGGGGACTATTTTTGTAGGGTTAGTGGAAGTGGCGTGAGTGGTTAGTCTGCATGAGGGTTTGGCTAGGGTTTAGCGTGAGCAGTGAGGAGAGGCTGTGTGCTCGGTGAAGGGTAGTTTGGCATGCGCTTAAGGGCTGTTCTGTCTCTGGCTACGTAAAGGGCTGCTAGGTTTGTCATTTGATTCATGCGTGGGCAGTGGTTGCTTCTAGGGTTCTGTGGCAGTGCGTGGCTTAGTGCATACTGTGTGGGCTTACTTGGTTATTATTTGGCTGTGAAGTGCTGTGAACTTACTTGGTTATTATTTGGCTGTGAAGGGCAGTGCGTGGCTTTCTTTAGCGTTTACTGTGAAGGGTTTCTTCTTTGCGTGGAAGGGCTGGTCACTTTAGGTTTGTTTTATGCATGCATTGGAGGGTTTGTTTATGGGCGTGACTATGGCTACGTTTTTGAGGGGTTTGCTAGAGGTATGAGGGCTGATGAACGTGAAGAGGCAAGGGACGTGTGTGTTAAGGGTGAAGGTGTATGTGGCGTCAGTTTGAGGGCTGTGAAGGAGTGTATCTGCTGCAATGTGAAGGGTGTAGGGTTTTTTATTATTCCTGGGTTGCTGTTTTTAATGTGGCCGTGATTGAGATGGAAGAGAGGAAGAGGTTAGGGTTGCATTGTGTTGTGTTTACTTTGGTCGGTTTAAGGTTTCATTTGTGGCAATGACAGAGTCGGTTAAGGGGGCTGGGTGAGGCCATGTGAGCTATGGCTAAATGGCGAGTATTTGTGGCTTCAACGTGGGGTCTGTGTGTGCAGGTTTTGATGAGAGATTGAGGGCAGAGGCAATTTTTTATTTTTTTGGTTTGTTTGTTGCCGAGAGGGAGAGGGGTCAAGGGTTGATTTTAGGGTTGGTGTTTTAGAGAGATGAAGAGAGGAGATGCGAGAGGGGAGACCAACCAAAGGAGTTAGGGTTTATTTGTTTTACTGTTTTGTGTTTTTGTCACTACCGAGAGAGGTGAGGTCTAGGAGAGTGCCAAGGGTTACAAAATGTGGTGGTTTATACAGTTTATCAAATTAGGGTTTGCATGCATGGATTTTATTTTAGGAAAGAAATCAATTAATTAGGTGTATTGGTATTTGATTTTAATTATTTAGGCAAGGATATTGTATTTTTGGTGGGTAATTTCATTAAATTGGTGATTAAATTATTTAAATTAGGAATTATTTTATTTTGATTGATTTTAATTTGGAAGTGAATTATTTAATTTTGGTATTTGATTTTTGATTTTATTTGATTTTAATTTTAATTCAATTTGTGAAATGATTTTATTTAATGTTTTATTTTAATTGGGTATATAACTTAATTAATTTATTTAATTGGGTATATGACTTAATTAATTAATTTTAATTTTAATTCAATTTAGGTATTTCATTTAATTTCAACTTGGTTATTTAATTTAATCTAATTGGTTTTAATTTAATTGGTTTCAATGGATTTTAGTTTAATTCAATTTAATTTAATTTGTGTTTAATTGGTTTTAATTCAATTTAATTTGTGTTATTTGTGTTATATATTTGGTTTTAATTTACTTTAATTTGTGTTATATATTTTAAATGTTTTAATTATCTTTGGATGTGATTTAATGGGCTTTGGCTAAGGTTAAGTTTTAAAACGGAGATCCAACAGCGAACCCGAAGCTAAACACGTGAACTAAATCCAACAAAACCGTCATTTCTTGACTCTTCCCTTCCGACGTCCGTTTTCCGCGATTTCCGTGACTTAAAAGATAGTGCCTCCAAATGAGGCTCATCATCGGGTTTCACATGCAGAAATGCAATGCCTACAGTCGCCCCCACTTTGATGGGACTTGTGCAGTGTGTGACAGTGACAATCCTATCAAAGTCTATGCAATGCATTTTTACTTACCTGGCTCGCCAGCTGTCACCCGGTTTGCCCGCTGTGTTGTGTTGAGTTGAGTTGGTCTGGTTGTGCCATTTTCGGCATGCTGAACCCAATTTCCGAGGCGTTGTTGAAGTGATGACTGTCCATTTTCGAACTGTGCTCCATTTTCGGAGTGCCACTTTCGGCGAGCTGATGAGATTGTGGTCCATTTCTGAACCATTGATGAGGAGGGATAATCCATTTCCGAGCCATGACTGATGTGAGAAGGTTCCATTTCCGAACCGTTGCTGATGATAGTCCATTTCTGAATCGTTGCTGATAAGAGAGTGGTCCATTTTCGAACCGTTGTTGATGAGAGGTAGTCCATTTCCGAACTATTATTGATACAAGAGTGGTCCATTTCTGAACCGCTGCTGATGAGAGATAGTCCATTTACGAACCAGTACTGATATGAGAGTGGTCCATTTCCGAACCGTTGCTGATGAGAGATAGTCCATTTCCGAACCATTACTGACACGAGAGTGGTCCATTTCCGAACCGTTACTGATGAGAGATAGTCTATTTCCGAACCATTACTGTGATGCAGTCCATTCCCGAACCTTGCTCCATTCTCGGATTACCATTCTCGGTTTGTTCATTCTCGAACTCTATTCCATTCTCAGATTACCATTCTCGGCTAGTTCCTTACTCCATTCTTGGATTACCATTCTCGACTTGTTCATTCTCGAACTCTGCTCCATTCTCGGATTACCATTCTCGGCTTGTTCATTCTCGAACTGATTTTCTATTCTTGGAGTGTCATTCCCGGCATGTTCATTCCCAAACAGTGTTTCCATTCTTGGAGTGTCATTCCCGGCTTGTTCATTCCCGAACAATGTTTCCATTCTTGGAGTGCCATTCCCGGCTTGTTCATTCCCGAACAGTGTTTCCATTCTTGGAGTGCCATTCCCGGCTTGTTCATTCCCGAACAGTGTTTCTATTCTTGGAGTGCCATTCTCGGCTTGTTCATTCCCGAACAGCGTTTCCATTCTTGGAGTGCCATTCCGGCTTGTTCATTCCCGAACAGTGTTTCTATTCTTGGAGTGCCATTCTCGGCTTGTTCATTCCCGAACAGCGTTTCCATTCTTGGAGTGCCATTCCCGGCTTGTTCATTCACGAACAATGTTTCCATTCTTGGAGTGCCATTCCCGGCTTGTTCATTCCCGAACAGTGTTTCCATTCTTGGAGTGCCATTCCCGGCTTGTTCATTCCCGAACTGTGTTTCCATTCTTGGAGTGGCATTCCCGGCTTGTTCATTCCCGAACAGTGTTTCCATTCTTGGAGTGCCATTCCCGGCTTGTTCATTCCCGAACAGTGTTTCCATTCTTGGAGTGCCATTCCCGGCTTGTTCATTCCCGAACAGTGTTTCCATTCTTGGAGTGCCATTCTCGGCTTGTTCATTTCTGAACACTGTTTCCATTCTTGGAGTGCCATTCCCGGCTTGTTCATTCTCGAACTGATTTTCCATTCTTGGAGTGCCATTCCCGGCTTGTTCATTCTCGAACTGATTTTCCATTCTTGGAGTGCCATCCCTAGCAAGACCGATTCTGATGATGATGTGGGCCTCGCCCCCAGAGTGATGCTGATGTGGGCCTCGCCCCCAGAATGCCATACCCAAAACTCAAATGGGCCTCAACCTTGGGATTATTACCTGAATCTGATACTGTGCTTTTCACCGTTTCCGACGGGCTTGTCTTTGCCGCTTTCTATTTTCTTCTTCAAAGCCTGTGAACACAAAACAAAACAAACATAAAGAATGCAAAATGTGTTATGTGTATGCATGCATGGATGTTCCTATCCCATCGGGTTAGGTCTTCTGCCAATTCTTTTGGTGACTGCTCAGTCTTCTTTTCCTTAGGCAAGCCACTGTTTCAATCTGTCTACGTTGATCGACTCGGTGAACTAATTCCTTTCCAAGCCTGATATTTTCACTGTCCCCATTTCCCAATTTCTGAATGGCTATCTTATCTTTTCTGCTTGTTATTCTGAGGATTCACCGTGTTCTAAACATCACTGAATTTCATAGTACCAAGGTTGAATGCTTTTGTCAATGTACTCATGTTGCAGGAAAAAGCTTAGGCAAGTAAACGAAAATGAACGTCTTTATTATCGTTGAGAAAAAAAAGGTTCGAACAAGTAAACAAAATCAACGTCTTTATTTAAAAATACTGGATCAAGTAGACTAGGAGGAACAGCTCCATCACCCGCAGCACTGCCTTCTTCCTTGGCCTATGGTTCTTCATTGTCATCCATGTAAGAAGCTTGGTGGTTGAGGGTTTGGAGGACAAGGGTTTCGGGTAGGCCAGAGTTGATCATGTAGTTGGGTAGGGGATTTCTGTGTGTGTTGGGTTGTTCTTTTTCTGGATCGGGTATTTTATGGGAGTCTATCAGGTCTTGGATTTCATGGCGGAGTCGGGTGCAATTGTTGGTGTCATGGCCATGTAGCTGGTGGAAGTGACAATAAAGGTTCACATTTATGTGTGGCGGTGGGGGTCGTGGAAGTGGTTTGCCTTCTAAGGGTTTTAAGAGTCCTTGTCCCTGCAACTTCTCAAATACCTTTGACAAAGGTCTACCAAGGTTGGAGAATTGCCTGTTTATGATGGCAGTGACCTCGGCACTAGGGGGTTTGGCCTCAGAAGGTCCCCCAAAAGTTCTTCTATTCTGGCCATAAAACTTTCTATTTTCAGCCTCCTCTTCTTCAATATCCATAACTGTCTCCCTCAATTGTCAGAAACCCGTAATCACCGAAGTCATCCTCTGCAACTTACCATAAATGGAGGGCTTAGTACCCTTGATGATCATTTTGATATGGTCTTTCTCTGAAGGCCGAGTCTACATTTTCAAAAGTTGACCTCTCCAGCGGTCTACATACTCCTTGAAGTTCTCCTCCGGCTTCTGCTTAGTATTCTCTAAATCACGGAGTGACAAATCAATCTCCAAGTCTGTAACATACTATTTTAGAAATGCATCTGCCAATTCCTTCCAATCTTCTTTGACCTTTTTTCTCAAGGTTGTGATACCACACTACGGGTGCCCCCTCAAGTGACATTCCGAACATTTTCTGTACCTGACGCTTCGATAAGCCCACTGCACTCATAACTGTAACGTACTGGCGAAGATAGAGCCTCGGATCCCCACTCCCATTGAACTTGGCCATATCCGGCATCTTGAACTGACCAGGCATCTGTTCCTCAAAGGTCAACGCCTCATAGTCTAGTAGGTCTTCATCCTTACCCTTCATCTTATGGGTAACAGACTCTACCTGGTCACGGAGTTTCTGCAATTCTGCCTGAGACCGAATCATTCGGCCTGTTGCATATTCTGCCATGTCGTCATCAAATTTCCCCCAACCCATTTGGAGGCTCCTCACGCCTCACATTCCCAGAACTCCCCCCAGCACAGGGCACAGCCATCTTTGCCATAGTAGTAGTCAAGGTTTGCATCTGTTCAGTAAATTTGGCGAGACTGTTCTCAAACTGATCCATACGGGATACCTCATTTTCTGGTGTACTCATATCTGTTGCTGTCTTTTTAGGGAGTCTTCTCTCTTCCCTAACCCAACAGGAATCTATTATGCATTTTTGAGACATAGAGGGTGTTAACATGATGTATGCATGTATGAGGTGCATATAACATATAGGACATACAAATTAATTAAAATTCTCAAACAAATCGGCCCATTATCATTTTAGAAGTTTTTTGGGCTAAATCTCATATGAGTGAACTCGTCCCAGTTTAAATGGCCCAACGAGTTCGCATCTCATGGCAAGGAGTCCAACTAAATCCAAATGGTAATGTTCCGAACACAAGCACAAAACGGCCCATCAACATTTAGAGGCCTTGGCCCAATCATCATAAGATACGTTCTTGTCCCAGTTTAAATGGCCCAACAAGCTCATATCCCATGACAAATGGTCCAAATAGATCCAAACGACGATGTTCCCAAACACAAGCATAAAGATAATTCAAGCATAAAATAGTAAATTCTACAAGGTGGCTCATCAACATTTCAGAAGCTTTGGGACTAATGGTCATAGGATACGAACTCGCCCCAGTTTAAATGGCCCAGCAAGTTCGCATTTCTGACAAGAAGTCCAACTTCATCCAAATGAGGATGGTCCACAAGCACATGCTCAAGGAAATAATTATTACTTTAGCCATACAGCCCCGGTCTATGGGTGGGTTCGTGAGAGTATAGACAAAGACTCTTACTGGCGAAGGATTGCCTACAACTAGGTCTCCCCACTCAAGGGTTTGAGCAATCAAGCAAGCTCACCTTTTTTATACCTTGCGGTATGTGCCAATAAGTCATGGCGTGTGACTAACTGTCAAATGGATTTCTTGTTGCAGATTCCCCAGAGGGAGGGTGGAGCGAACTCTCTTAAATACCCAAGCCTCTTAGGCTCTTATCGTTTGGTGACAGGAATAAGCAACAAGTCCTCCAAATTAGTCTGTCACAACAGGCCAAGGGTAGTGACTATTTAGGTGCCTCCACAGCTTTTCCTCGAAAGGTAGTGAATGAAGGAAGACATCAAACCATTACCTAGCCTTAAAATGTCTTTGATCAAACCCTTATTTCATCCACTATAGACATGGTTAATTAAAACATAAATCCAAACATTACAAGACAATATTTCGGGGCCGATTCTCTATCCCCAGTGGAGTCGTCAGACTGTGGTGACACAGGGAAACCTGGGCGACGCATGCTGTTCCGGGCTCGCGGCCCGGTTGGGAGTACGGAGTAGCCACGGGGGACTAAACTGGAGAATGATGGAGTCGCCACCTGGTGTGAACCGGGAAAATGAGATTTAAGGCCGCACTCACCCCTCGCAAGGGAATACCTCAAACCGTTGGGTTCAGAATGGTCCCTTACTTATGTCACTTGTAATGAAAGGATTTGTGTAATAATTTAATCAAGCCTAAATAACACTTATTTCCAAGAGTGCACCATAATCCTAAGTTCACAAGCATGAAGATAAAGTCTTTTTCAATAGCAAGCATATTACATCATAAGAGTTCAATCATTCATGCCAACATAAACACAAACAACCATGGCAATATTTGTCATGCAATATAAAGGAAATCAAAATAACAGCGAACATCTTATGTTATAAGTGCATTATAAAGGAATATGAAACAAGATCAAAGTAACCGCATAATAAACAAAATCAACATAAGCGCATAACTTGAAGAGATTAAGAAGATGCAAATTTAAACACGCAAAAGATAAACCACTAAAGATGCACTCGTACATTAAAGATAAACGTGCCATGATATAATGCCAAAGAGTGTGATTAATCATGATTGGAAGAAGAAAAAATGCAAAGAATGAGAGAGATGCAAGTGCGCACATGTGGACACTACAAATTTCTGATTAAGCATGTTATATGTGATGCGAAAGATGATAACTAATATGGGCACAAACATGCAAGTGAATACTTTCCAAGTGGTACGTGGAATTGTATCCCAAGTACAGACCACACTACCGTCCATTCGGAATCGGCTACGGAATTTACGTCTGGGTTTCCATCCGATATACCTCAAGAAATAATGTCCACACGCCTTCACAACATGGTGCATAAATTGTAATACATCAAACCAAGACTAAGGTAGAAGATGCAACTATATGGAAATTCATAATACATGCATGAATAAGGCAATGATGTACAAGAGAATCAGTGACATGACAAGAAGCGCGGCGAAGCATCGCGGTAAAGGATCTTACCCCCTTGAAATGGAGGGCCTTTAATCCGACTTATTAAGCCCATGCGTAATGAACACATAATATGCATAAAATAAAGGCGTAATAACAAAGACAAGATATTGGACTTCCTATATCCGATTGAACACATCTCACGTCCAATCGAATGTACGTCATCCGACGCGGTGAAGCATCGTGGTAAGGATCTTATCCCCGTGAAACGGAGGGCCTTTAACCCGACTTACTAAGCCCATGCGCAATAAACATAAAATATGCATAAATAAAGACAAAAGTAAACATAAAAATTCTCGGCGCGGCGAAGCATCGTGGTAAGGATCTTATCCCCGTGAAACGGAGGGCCTTTAATCCGACTTACTAAGCCCATGCCCAATGAGCACATAATATGCATAAATAAAGACAAAAGCAAACACAAAAATACTCGGCGCGGTGAAGCATCATGGTAAGGATCTTATCCCCGTGAAACGGAGGGCCTTTAATCCGACTTACTAAGCCCATGCGCTTTTCTCTCATCATTACATAATAAATACGTGTAGAAAATTAAATAGCGGAATAATTAAAAACCTCAAAATTAAACAAAAGAACGTGCCGTTACTCAAGTGGTACGTGGAGTTGTGGCCCGAGTACAGATCATACTACCGTCCATTCGGAATCGGCTATGAAATTTACGTACGGGTTTCCATCCGATATACCTCAAGAGGCGACACGCCTTTCATTTTATCCAACGCCCACAACACACATCATATTCATAACACATACATATTTATCTACTCAAGGGCCGCAACATGCATTTAAACATCGTAATCATGCAAATAATACTCAATAAATAATAAAATAAATAAAATAAAAAAAATAAGTGTGAAAATATACCCTCAAGTCTAACCGTTTAAGTCGTCTTCGGACTTGCGTTTCACGGAGGTCGGAAGGGGTAAAAGCTCCTTACTCTTCCGGTTCACTAGCTTAGCGTTTCAACTCGTCGTTCCACTGTTTTTCTCGCTGTTTAGGCTTCGTTTTGCTGCTGTTTTGGATGCGTTTTCTGCTCACTGTTTCAGGTCTTATTATTGCGTTTTAGGGGACTGTTTATGCGGTTTATGCTCACTGTTTTGGGTTGGTTTTGGTCGGTTAAAGGAATTGTTTTGGGGACTGTTTTTGTAGGGTTAGTGGGAGTGGCGTGAGTGGTTAGTCTGCATGAGGGTTTGGCTAGGGTTTAGCGTGAGCAGTGAGGAGAGGCTGTGTGCTCGGTGAAGGGCAGTTTGGCATGCGCTTAAGGGCTGTTCTGTCTCTGGCTACGTGAAGGGCTGCTGGGGTTTGTCATTTGATTCATGCGTGGGCAGTGGTTGCTTCTAGGGTTCTGTGGCAGTGCGTGGCTTAGTGTATACTGTGTGGGCTTACTTGGTTATTATTTGGCTGTGAAGGGCAGTGCGTGGCTTTCTTTAGGGTTTGATGTGAACTTACTTGGTTATTATTTGGCTGTGAAGGGCAGTGCGTGGCTTTCTTTAGGGTTTACTGTGAAGGGTTTCTTCTTTGCGTGGAAGGGCTGGTCACTTTAGGTTTGTTTTATGCGTGCATTGGAGGGTTTGTTTATGGGCGTGACTATGGCTACGTTTTTGAGGGGTTTGCTAGAGGTATGAGGGCTGATGAATGTGAAGAGGCAAGGGACGTGTGTGTTAAGGGTGAAGGTGTATGTGGCGTCAGTTTGAGGGCTGTGAAGGAGTGTATCTGCTGCAATGTGAAGGGTGTAGGGTTTTTTATTATTGCTGGGTTTCTGTTTTTAATGTGGCCGTGAATGAGATGGAAGAGAGGAAGAGGTTAGGGTTGCATTGTGTTGTGTTTACTTTGGTCGGTTTAAGGTTTCATTTGTGGCAATGACAGAGTCGGTTAAGGGGGGGTGGGTGAGGCCATGTGAGCTATGGCTAAATGGCGAGTATTTGTGGCTTCAACGTGGGGTCTGTGTGTGCAGGTTTTGATGAGAGATTGAGGGCAGAGGCAATTTTTTATTTTTTTGTTTGTTTGTTGCCGAGAGGGAGAGGTGTCAAGGTTGATTTTAGGGTTGGTGTTTTAGAGAGATGAAGAGAGGAAATGCGAGAGGGGGAGACCAACCAAAGGAGTTATGGTTTATTTGTTTTACTGTTTTGTGTTTTTGTCACTGCCGAGAGAGGTGAGGTCTAGGAGAGAGCCAAGGGTTACAAAATGTGGTGGTTTATATAGTTTATCAAATTAGGGTTTGCATGCATGGATTTTATTTTAGGAAAGAAATCAATTAATTATGTGTATTGGTATTTGATTTTAATTATTTAGGCAAGGATATTGTATTTTTGGTGGGTAATTTCATTAAATTGGTGATTAAATTATTTAAATTATGAATTATTTTATTTTGATTGATTTTAATTTGGAAGTGAATTATTTAATTTTGGTATTTGATTTTTGATTTTATTTGATTTTAATTTTAATTCAATTTGTGAAATGATTTTATTTAATATTTTATTTAATTGGGTATATAACTTAATTAATTTATTTAATTGGGTATATGACTTAATTAATTAATTAATTTTAATTTCAATTTAGTTATTTCATTTAATTTCAACTTGGTTATTTAATTTAATCTAATTGGTTTTAATTTAATTGGTTTCAATGGATTTTAGTTTAATTCAATTTAATTTAATTTGTGTTTAATTGGTTTTAATTCAATTTAATCTGTGTTATTTGTGTTATATATTTGGTTTTAATTTACTTTAATTTGTGTTATATATTTTAAATATTTTAATTATCTTTGGATGTGATTTAATGGGCTTGGGCTAAGGTTAAGTTTTAAAACGGAGATCCAACAGCGAACCCGAAGCTAAACACGTGAACTAAATCCAACAAAACCGTCAATTCTTGACTCTTCCCTTCCGACGTCCGTTTTCCACGATTTCCGCGACTTAAAAGATAGTGCCTCCAAATGAGGCTCATCATCGGGTTTCACATGCAGAAATGCAATGCCTACATATATTATCCCGATGACTGCAGTACTTAAGAGTACTAGTTCCGTATCCTACGTGACATCATCTCCACTATCACTGGAGTGATACTTCTGTCTTGACATCACACCCAATACACTACGATTCTCAATATACCCAGCAGAGGAGTACACAGAACCTGTTAAAGCCCTGGACGACTAAAACTAAAGCATACCAATTGTCGCAAGTATTAGCGATGCAAGTCTCAAGTTAAGACCAAATACACCTACCCTGATACGGATTCTCATAGACACATAGTCATACTACCAATGGGATTCCGATGGATCTATCCAGAGCGAAGCTGTTTCCGTACCATCGGTAAACACAACCTCCTATTACACTTGCATGAGTATCCAATACCCAGATATATGAGAACTATGCTGTTACGCTTCCATAACACGCACAAGTGTAATACTAGTCTATTCCGCATTATCGATGTCCAGTCTCGATAATACTACGACTAGGAATATTTAATGATTAAACCTCACGTGGATTAATACTGTCTCATATCTTATTAATCTGGTACTAATCATAAGGACCTCTTATCATTTATATAGCTAGGTGATCTAATCACAAATGATAAGAGTGCAATCTCCTTGTCACATAGTTAATTTGTACAACAACACCATGATCTGTACAAATAGTGACGCTATGGGTCATAATTATCCAACAGAAACTCTCTGTTTCGATCTAATCGAAGACATTTCAAGAGCTTTTTGGTTTGTTTCTCTACTTCAAATTGATATTCTTTGAAGTTTTCAAAGGTTTTCAATTTATGTTTCATGAGAAACACATACCCATATTGTGACAAGCCATTGATAAAAGTTATAAAATGTTGAAACCGACCCTGGTAGCATGATTTACATGACCATATACATCAATATGCACGATTTCCAAAAAATCATTAGCACTATGTCCAACACCACTAAATGAAGATTTGGTCATTTTTCTTTGAATAAAATATTCATAAACTAGTAAAGGTTCTATGGTTAGATCCGGTATCAAACCATCATTTACTAGTTTGGTTAGGCGTTTTATGCCTATATGATCTAATCTCATATGCCATAATTTTGTGATATATAATTGATCTTATTTTTTCTTTTATTTTTCTCTTTATTAAAGGCATCACGACTTTTTGTTAGAATATAATGACCATCAACCAACATTCATATCATCATATAAATGCAAAAGTCCATCTTTAATATATACATGACATTCTTCACTTTCAAGTATAGGGAGAAAGATGATTTACCATATCATTAGTGACATAAAAATAACATTTATTAAGTATTATACAACATTTTGTGGAGAGTTTCAAAAAAAAAAACTTCCTATCACTTCTACTTGTATGGCATCATCATTCCATACACACAATTGGATCTCTCTTGGCTTCAGTCTTCTAGTTACCATCACATCCTGCAACAAATTGCATATATGTTAACGATAAATAGTTGGGACAAGCGGTGTCAAACACCCATGTGAATCAAAAGCAAATGTAATATCAATAATAGGAAAACATATATATGATGGTTTCTTTAGTGATGCGAGATCTTTAGGGCAATTGTGCTTCCAATCCCCTATCATATCACAACGGAAACAATTTCCCTTTGCCGTGTCAGTCTTCACTTTTGGCTTAGAAACTCCTCTAGAAGCTATCTGACGACCATTTATTGTACTTTTTTTTATTATTATTCTTCTATTTTTCCCCAGTTAGCTTCTGATAAGCTTGAGAAGGTGTAGAAGAATATGCACTTGAAACCATAAGAGCAAAACAATTCTTGCTCATATCTTCATGAGCTGTCAGAAGCATATTATGTAGATCAGAAAAGGTGGGTTGCATCTTATTCATATTGCATTTTATATTAAATTTTTTTAAAGAACCAATAAGTGATGCAAGAATCAAAGAATTCCTTAGGTGGTTGTCTATAGCAATATTTATCCTCCCAAGCTCCTTAATACAGTCTATCATCCTCATAACATAAGGACTAACAGGCATTCCCTTAAGAGAACAAAATTAAAAAGCTCTAAAGCCACCATGTACATCTTAACTTGCGGTTTTTTAGTTAAGAGTTCCTTCAGATAAAGCAAAATAGATCTAGATTCAGTCATATGTATATACTTCTTCTGAATGTCTGGAGATCATAGAACCCAAGATATATGACCGAATTTTCCAATCATCGTGCTGCTATTTTGCAAATGTCACACATTCCTCTTCTAAAGCCTCCTTGGGAACCCTTTGGACATCGGACGATCTAGAACATATTCCAGTTTCTCAAATTTACAAAAAATCCCGAGGTTCATAAGCCAAACATTGAAGTTAATGGCACCCTGAATCCGGTGCTTATTAAGTATACACGTAGGCAGGTTGAATGCACTAATAGGCTTTACTAACACTTTTCTAGCGATATTTTTCAAAAAGTGTCAATAAATGCATTTTTTTCTAGTTTTTTAGAAAATTATAAGAAATTACTGATACTATGATATTTCTATATTTATTGTCAGAAATCTCTAATACTATAGTAACAGTAATACTTAAAATTAAATTCATGAATTGAACCATCTAGATTCGAACTACCAAACTATTTAGGCCAAATATTTAACTTTCAACTAAATACCACTGGGCTACACTTTCTGCATTTAATTACTCAAATAACATTATTTATAAATTAAAATTATAAAAATACATCCTAAATTAAGAACCCTGAAACTAATTTTCAACATAATTTTTTCCCTCCACTGAAATTCTCAGCATACTTTCTGATCTCTCTCTTTATCCTTATCGGCTGCAACGTTTTCACAGAGCCAAATAGAGCCATTTACCATCACATAGCCAACAGAAGTCCCAGGTGCTCTTCCGAATCCTAGTAGACTATCATCATCGTCTATGGACGCTTTTCAAATTTCAAACCCTGATATCAGCGCCTTGCCTTTGCAGTGTTGAATCGGGTTATTAATTTACACTTTCTTTCTGTATTAACCCTAGTAAATTCATTGTGTGGTGATTGCATTTTATTAACGACACCTATTGGTTCTCCTTTGATATTGATTTTTGTTTTGTCTAATTAGGTTTTGTTTTTCAAAATATTTTATTGGTGCAGTTCGGTGATTGCAGTTTCATCGTGGTTGCAGTATCAGGTTCTTTGCCGATCCAGCAGTTTATGAGCTTTTGGAAGCCGTGATTCACCTATTGTGATGAAGAAATGGTCGAATTTAAAGCCAAAGGTGTATAATTGTAGTAAAGACGAGGTGGACAGTGAATCTGAAAGTGAAGATGACGGTATAGTTATGGAATGTGTACATTAGCTATTTGTTTCTGGAACTTTTCTGTTGTTGATATTGTTTTCTGCAAATTGATTTCCAACTTGTTCTCTTAAAGATGCAAGAATGCACATCAGTGAAGATCATCTCCATAAGGCTCAGGGGAACCAATCTGATGGTAGAAGTCAAATTTCAAGTAATACTTGTATATATTCTATATGACTACTTCGGTTTTTATTTCTATCCTTTTTTTTTTTTTGTAATTTTTTAATCTCAAAGCATATTTTATTATCGTCTATACTATTATCAGATTCCTGTACCTTTTCTTCGGTGCACATTCTTACATAATCTCCATATGAAATTTTTCTACTTATTTTTTTCCTGTTTCTTGTTTTTACGTCATCAACAAATTTGTTATCTGATGCCTTACTGTAGATTTATCTATTAAATTTTCAGTTCTTTTTTTGTTATGTTATTCTTTTTAATAGCTAATTGTTTAAGTTACTAGCTTCCCAATTTCAGTAAGAATGGATTCGCCTGATAAGGACAGATTGCTTATTAGGTGTGTAAAAGATGCCTCGCCGAGTACACTTGATAGCGACCTATATCTGCTTAGAAACCAAATGTTTCAAATGCTCTTGGAAATTTTTGTTCCCATTGGACCATTTATATCTATATACATTAGGATCCCAATTCATGAATCTCTCGGTTCTAGAAAAAAAAAGGGTTTAGTTAATGGAGGTATTAACTCTTCTGGAACCAGTAACACGTAAACTCGATTCGAGGCGCTGCTCACTTGCTCGAGCCGAAAGCGAATGATAGGACGAAAAAAATGCTTTGAATCAAGCTCGTATTGTAAAGACCTGGAAACTACTTTTTTCTTTTTTAGAAAGATCTTTCTAGACCTCGCCTCGATATACATAGCTAACATCAGGAAAATGAATAGTCAGGAATTTTGTGTCCCTGGTCGAGCTCTTAAAATAGCTAAAGTAGTATAAACCCGTCAGTAAAATGGTTCTATGCAAATTCCATCTATTCCCAACCGTCAGTCAAAATCACAAAAAGGTGATCCATTTAAAATTCTTTGCTAGTTGGATTAATGGATATCTCACACATGGTAAATCCTTAACCCTACCCCACTTACTAAGACTATAGAATGTTATTGTGAATTATGGCCAATACCAGATAAGCAGTGATTTCAAACCCAGAAGTTAATCATACTCTGGCAACTTTAGATAAGGCAAATTTTGATTTTTTGGGGGTGATTATGGAAAAATTGACATATAAATCACCTTTACTGTCACTCTACAAAACCGTACATAAGATTTCACCTCATACGGCACCTCTTCAAATCTTTTGAAGTCATTTTTGGGAATTTTTTTGGTAGTTTTCTGATTTATGATTGACATCTTCATTTCGAAAATTTCGAATTGTTGTTCTATACTAAGGCTTAGGGTATTTTCGTCAGAATGTCCACTTTTGACTCTAGAACTCTGAGCTAAGCTGACAGTCCTTTCGCAGAAGTGATGTTTCAATGTGTCTTACGTGGACAATCCTTAGGAAAACAAGTTGATTTTTTTTTTCATTTTCCAAGTATTTCCAAGAGAAATCTAGAGGTATCATCCATCACTATACAAGCTTGGGAAGAGAAATCAAGCCTTGGGAATTTTTTTTTTTAGAGAAGAAACAACTTGATGCAAGGTACGAAAAACTTATCCCAAATCTTGAAATGTTGAGATTTGATGAAATGATGATAGAATATTGTTATGAGCATGCACATAATTGTATGAAAGTAGATAATGGATTAAGTAGTAGGCTATATTATGAAATCCCCAAAAATTAGAAACACTAATTAAATCATTTTAAGGTTATGGAAAAATCAATATTGAAATGGAAATAAGGGTGGTGCTAATGGAACTGTTGAAAATTGATTTAGTTTTCTTTGAATTTGTAATTTGAAGCTTTAGTGGATGGTGGTATTTCAAACATTGAGGAGAAGAAGGGGTTTATTTGAATGTCTTATAAAGTCCTGAATTATGTAGTTGAGTAATTGTTTGTGTAGAATGAGGGTAGAGTTAACTAAGATTATAGAAATAGTGAAGTTTGTGCACTTTGTACATCAAGTTTTCGATGAAATATCGGACAGAATATAAATTAATTATTGTGTAAGTTTTGTACAAGATAATATGTTTTTTGGGCATTGCAAAATATGATGGTAATTCCCGGATTTATTAAAGCTAGATTGTAACACCTCACTAGAGGCAGGATGCTACCGACATGAGACAAGATTGACCTATCTCCATAGACCTCTGAATTTAAAAAAATTCGGCATGATGTATTCTAAAACTAGACAACCTAGATCTCAGTCCAGCACCAAAACGATCCTAAAATGAACATCATATAAAAATGGACCTCAGGTCCACACCAACACATCAAAATCACCACCTGAGGGCTCCATGCCTATATCATCTATCAACACTTAAGGGCTTAGTGCCCACAACATCATCATCATCAATCAAGATATTTACTTAATATATATACAAATCAGGTGCTCAACTCCACTAACAAAACAATAACCAAAATATCCTAGACTTTTTAAACCTCTATAACTTCTTCCAGGACACTTGCGACGGTGACTGCTGTAGACAACAGAACCTGGGCGACGCATGCTGTTCTAGACTCAGGCCTAGTTGAGAGTACGGAATAGTCCGCGGGGGACTAAACCGGAGAATAATGGAGTCGCCACCCGGTGTGAACCGGGACAAAGGTTCAAGGCCGCACTCACCCCTCGCAAGGAAGACCTCAAACCGTTGGGTTCGGAATGGTCCCTTACTTATGTCATTGTGATGATATAATTCACGCAATAAATCGACCGCATCTAATCAATAATCATGTTCAAGTATCACCTAGATCTAATATGCTTCCGCTAACTAAATCCTAATCTAAGTTTGCATGCTTAAAAATAAGTCTTTAAACAATAAACACGCAATATCACACATTGAACAAACTAAGCCATCGAACCAATGCAAACAAATAATGACTTAAACATAAATATAAAATAAATTGAATATCATGCATAAAAAATAAACATAATCACGCTTTAAAATTAAATAACGAAACTACGTTAAAACATGCTTAAAATAATAAATAAACAACCTAGAACTACATCATGCTTGAATACAAATTTGGATGAGACGAGATACGTGTATCTTAAGTGGTACGTGGTATTGTATCCCGAGTGCAGACCATACTACCGTCCATTCGGAATCGGCTATGGAATTTACGTCCGGGTTTCCATCCGATATACCACAAAAGGGAAACACATATCCCGCTCATCCAACAATCACGTCATGCTTCAAACGACTCTCATGCGATAATATTCTAAAATAAATAAAAATAAAACAAAAGAAAATAAGTAAAAGGTACCCTCAGGTCTAACCTCTTTCGTCAATCTTTGGAAGTGCTTTCCAAGTCCGTTGGAAGGGCGAATGATCCGAAACTTTTCAAGATTGTTTGCTCACTGTTTTCCTTGCTGTTTTGATGCTCGGGCTGCTGTTTTACCTTCGTTTCACCGCCGTTTGGTCGCTGCGTTTCAGGTCACTGTTTTGGGCGTTTTTGGACTGTTTTGGGTGATTTTGGTGGTCCCGGGAGGTGCGTTTGTAAAGGTTTTTTGGTGAAACTTTTTGGGGATGTTTGTGATGGTTTTAAGATGGTTTTAGGGTGGTTTTGATGGGCTAGGGATGCACGGAACCTGACCAGAACAGCGGCTAAAACGCAGCAGTTCACCAGTGCAGTGAAGCCGTTTTCAGGGGCTGTTTTGGCGCTGATTTGGAGCGGCTTTGGGAGGTCTTTTTGCGGAACTTAAGGGCTGGAAATAAGGTTTATTTGAGGGTGTTTTAGGGCTGTGAATGGGGGCTGGAACTCGGCAATGGAGGGTTAGGTTTAGGGCTTGGGCGTGAAGGGTGTTTGATGATGGAGGGAAGGGGCGGCAATGGAGGCTATTGGATTTTGAAGGTGCGGCAATGGAGGGTTCCAGGGAATGCTTGGGCGTGTAATGGAGGCTTAAGAGAGTGCTTTGGGCGTGTGAGGGAGATATGTGTGCTAGGGTTGTGAATGGGGGTGAAGGCCTCTTTTTATAGGCAAAGGGGAAAGGCTTTCCTTTTTAGATTAGGAAGGAATCTCCTAATTGGTTTCTAATAAGGAATGCATCTCCTAATTAGGATTTGGGATTGGATTTGATTTGGTAGGGATTTGATTTGATTTCTTTTATTTAGGTAAGGATTAATCAAGATTTTAACATGTGATTAATGTGCAATTTACCTAAATAAAGGGCAATGGGCGTGAATCACATCCCTTGGGCATGGGCTTGGTTTGACTTGGGTTGACTTGGTTTGACTTGGGTTGACTTGGGTATTTGGGCTTGGTTTGGATTAGGTATGTGGTCTAGGGGAGTTTTGGGCCTAAGGTGAGCTTAGAAACGGAGGTATAGCAAGCAACCGAAGCGAAACAACTCGGAGAAATCCATAAAAAATAGTGTTTTCCAACTTTACCCTTCCAACGTTCTTTTCCCGCGACTTTCATGACTAAGAGGGAATTGTCTCCATATAAGACTCCTCATCGGGTGTTATGCAAAAATGCAATGTCTACAACTGCCAAAGCTGAAGTGCTTGACCCATCTGGAAGCCAACCTGCAAAACTAACAAACTAGTTTGGTGTGATTTTTAAAAACTCAATAAGTAACCATGCTAGTATTATAACAAACAAGTCAAACATTTATGACAAATAAACAAATTAAACATATCAATAGTTTAACAGATTTACTAAATTGTTACAAATTTGAATGTATTAACTTGTTATTATTCTTTATTCTTAACTCATGTCAAATTTTCACATTTATATATCAACATATGTGTTAATCTAATAACTAACATCCAAAGCATAGAAAGCAAAACTAGAATATCGTATAGTATATTGTTTAATATCAAATCCACTTCAATCATATGAAACATGAAGCCATGAATCTATACTTTTATCATAATTATCTAACTTTGAAATATCATTAAATCGGTATGTTAAACAAACTTTCCTCAATACCAAAACAAACCTCCCTTAACTTCCTTTAATTACAGTAACCTTACAATGGTTTAACATTCAGGATTCATATGCATTTATACATATCGTAGCACACCACTCTTATATACATGCAAAAATAATTCCAAAGTTCTTATACATATACATACGTACCAATACAACTTAACAAAAGCGTTTTATAACATCTAATGCTCACATTAGTTTTCAAATTCATTCATTCATTCATTTCACATACGCATTCATTATCCATATAATCTCGAGTTCTATCATACACGTACATACACAAAATCACACACAATTAGCGTGCAATCAACCACGAAGCACACATAACAACCAATACATCACAAGGCAAATAATCAAACAATACATACATATGGCCGGCTTACGTATACAATGCTCGTATGAGACTTATTACCTACTTTAGAATAGGTATAAAATGAATTCCGTCTGAATGGGTTCCTAACTAGCTCGACTACTATATCACGGAATCATCAACCAATTAAACCTACATTCATGCATACATATCACGACACACCAAAATCATTGCACGACTTCTCATACACAAGCACATCCATAACAAACACTCTCTAAACATCATTTAAACACTCACTTACATACACATATTTCAAACATATAAATATATGTATTACTTCGAATTCAAGTACCGTAGCCTTTATCAATCTTCATGTCTTAACATCATATGTGTGTATGAATACATGTCTATACACTTATACCTTTCCATATTCATTTATATACATGTGTTCATATCGATACAGGTTCATACCCTTACATATATCCATATATACACATATCATTACGAGTCCATGTAGTTACATGCATCAATACATATATGTAGCCATTAAACTCATCAATATTTTCAAAATACATGTCATAATATTATCCTTGAACATTCCACTTCAAGACACATCAATATATACATACAAATATTGTGATCATCAAACTACTCAGTTCATATCATAGCAATAACAAAAATCCATACATGTGATGGTCGACTGACTCAATTATACACGATCTCAAAATCCTTTCTCAAACCCATCTTGTAATTATCCTAAACCTTTCAATCTTCTCTACACACACACGCACACATATATTTTAAAGAAAATTACGAAATGAAAAATCGAGAACTTATCGCATTGGTTACTTACCTGGCTTCACGAGCACTCCAGGTCCTAGTCACATCTGTTAAACAAATGACGAAATGCAGTCAGAATCATTACTTACAGAGTTCTCGACTAAACTACGATAAAATCCCGGATCTTTCCGGAACAACCAAATCAAGTCATATTTCAATACTTTCAGATTCAGTAATCTTAAAACATCATTATAAACTAACGCAAATCATCAGTTAAATTAAATTCTAGGTTTACGTGTTTTTTTGGAAATCATTTGAAAAAAATTCCGCAAACGCTACAGAAGGGTCCCGAACCCTCCGAACCTACCCAGATTTATCCAGAAATGTTCGTATATCATATATAACTCATAACTATTGTTAAAATCAAAACATATCATTATATGCAAAATCAACTTTTACCGAAAACTTGTATATTCTATTGGATCGATCAAACTCATTTCGTTTTCACTTGAATTCTACCAAATGCACATATTCAATATACTAGCACTCAAATAATTCAATTTATATCAATACAATACTCTACGATACTATTGAATACATCCGAATATTTTATAGAAAACTTGAAATTAGTAAATTTTTACCATTAGGTCTTAATGAGATTTCAAGGCCAAATACAGACTCCAAATGATCCCACGAACGCTCTAGAATCGACGGAATTCCTATTGGAGCTATTGTTCACCGTAGTTCATTATTCATTCGAATATTCTTTCTTTATTTCGTGTGCAACCGAGCACGGATCGATAAAATGGTCACTGTCATATTGTAGTACTCTCTGAGAACTTCGATTAGACGGGTGGCTCGGGTCATGAATTGAAGCGATAAACCAGGATCGGGAGACCCATTCGCGTATATATCTCTCTCTTCTACTCATCGTCGACGGCGATTTAGGGCTGCCGCCGACCACCATAAAATGGAGGGGTGGCTGGCGCACCCCTCTAGCTGGTTGCGCTGGCTGGCAGGTCGCCGGAAGGACTAGCAGTTCACAATTTTGTCTTTGGGAGATGATGGGTTAGGTGAGTATTTTTGTGAGGTTATGCCCATTTCACAATTCCAACAAATCTCAAGGTATTTATAGAAAAGTTTTGAAAATTTATATCTGACCCCCGAAAATTACTTATAGGTCTTTGCCATGCGCTTTCACGGAAATTTGTATTTTTGAAAGCCCTTCTTATGTAAATTTCGAAAAGTGTTTAAATAAAAGTTATTTGTCTCGGAAAAATAAGTCTGATGGTTAATGAATCAGCTTAATCAGAGTTCGTTTGCTATCTTTATAGCCGAGATAAAAAAATATTTACGCGTATAACGATAAAAATAAAAATCACGTAGCTGGTTATCGAAACCATGCATTTTCCAACGTGACGAAACTTCACTTAAAAATATTCTCACCTATTTTCCAACACGTAAGGTCTTATTTCCAACTATCATTCAGTTCCAAATTCTAAAGTTCAATTCAGAAGTCATTCATAAGGTTCCAAAAAATATTCAGGATATTACATAGATGAGGGCTGAAATTCATAAGTTAGACAGTAAGTGTAGTTACAATCCTAATTCAGACAGACTGTGTTTTATCAATTATAAGTTGAGTTTTTGATGTCCAATTGATGATTCGTAAAATTTGACATATATTAGATACATTAAGGACCACTTTATTAAAATTTCAGCCTCCGATTTTTTCCCAATTAGTTACAGTGAATTTTCAAAATTAGGTGTCAATAGTGAATTCTTAGCGACTAGTAGAATCTAAGTTTTCGCTATCGTACTTGCGTAAATCCAAACCTAAGTGCATAAAATCATAGATATCTCATATATTCAGCAAGATTAAGTGTACATGCTTTGTATATTTTATTATGTCATAATATTCTGAGTTATAAAAACTAACAGTTGCTTTGACTTTAGATTGACGTTAGGAATACTTGACAGTCACCCACGCAGTGAACCCTTCTCGATCTACCGTAGCACTATGAGTCGATGTCAGTCGACGGTGTGAAAACACTTCCTGATGTCGAATTCTTAAAACTAGCGAGAGATTCCCCACTCTTCTTTAATTCGTCTTAGGACCAAGTGGCAGCCTCGACCCGAGCGGAAGTGTTATGTGTTTGGAAACTCGCGATCATAAATGGATTCGAGTACCATTCTGATCGCCTCTTTCATGATCTTTTCTATAGGAAGAACTACTGTTAGTAGTCTAAACTTCGGCCCTTATTTTTTTTTCTTCATATTGTATAAGATGGTAGAACAACTAAAAAAATTACCTGACGGTATTGCCAACCTGACAGATTGGAGTATTTGGGCTATTTTGGTGGATTTGGAAGATTTCTTGTGTTCTGAAGCTTGGGCCATGTAAGAGAATTTAATTAGGAGCCAAGGCCAGTCACTATAATAAATCCAATAGTCCATGTAATCAAAACGGGAAGGGAGCTGGGACTAGTGAATGTAATAAGTAAGTCCTCTAGGATAAAGAGATTTTCACTGTCCGAATGTATAATATGCCCCTATACAAGGGATATGAGGCTTGTTCTTTTGATATGTTTACTCAAAAAACACCATCACTGTTTGTTCGCCCTGTGACAGACTACAATTTATTTTTGGTCGTCCCGCCGACACACGCTCATTTGGTGGGAATAAATTCAAGCATGCATTGAAAATCATTAGTTAAAATCGTTTTTGAATATTTTTCCAATGAAAACAGAAATAATATTATGCCTGATAATTCTTCTGGTAAGACCAAATCAAGTTGGTCACTAACACGATGGATAGTTTTTGTATACGCAGCACGAATGGTGGCCGTTTGATTCTAGTAGCCGCACATACAACCAATGTATGTGCAGGTGAAAATTGCTCTAAATCAAACTTTCCGCACGTACACATCTTCTCCCTTATGTTGACAATTTCAATTCTTTCTCCACCACAGACCTCAAACTCATAACATCAGCTAGTGATACAGACATTCAATGTGATTTCACCATATGTTCTCTATTTTTGTATTAAATGGTTTCAAAACAGTAATAGTACTATTATTTCAATGTTTTATTAAATTGCCCTTGGAAAATGATGCTTTACTTGAATGAGGTATCTGAATGTGTGTTCAAACAGATAAACTTTAAACTATTAGTTTGGACTTTATCTGTCTGATGCCTATTATGACAATTTAGATAAACTAGTAGTGTTGTATGTTAAAAGTAAATAAGAAATCAACTGATTGGATCCAAACCTTAGAAGGACTCGCCTATTTGTGTATTCTTAATAAAAATTATAGACAAATAACAGAATTGTGCCATAAACTTGTTGTAACATCCTAAATTATTTTTCTTCATATTTTAATTTATTACTGTTGGAAATTTAGGGGCTAAATTATTTGGTTTGCAAAAGTTTAAATTAAAAATGTTAAAAGGAACAAGTTTAGGGGAGGCAAATGATAATTGCCATATTAGTATATAAAGATTTGCACTAAGCGTGAGCTTACTCCTTTCTTTAATTTTACAAGTTAAGAAGATTAGTAGATCATTCCTTTTGTCTTATGCTGTTTGTTCATCATTTTCTACTAGTAGATAAAAGTTGTGCCAATAGTACAGTGTCTTTTGTTATGCTATGTCTTCTTTTTGTGGATTATTATTTTGATATGGGCACAGAGCCTATATTTGATATATTGATGTATATACCTCTTTTTTTTTTTTTTTTTTTTTTTTTTTTTTTTTTTTTTTTTTTTTTTTTTTTTTAATCATGGATGATTATTTTGGGTGGATCATGGACATTCTCTATATATGATGATATTGTTCAGATTAGATTTAACCTTTGTATTCGGAGGATTAATGTGTTTTACAGGAAAATTCTATCAGTTTCACGTCTTTATATGATTGTGTCACCCCTACCCTACCTAAGGGGACGAGTGTGACCCTTGCAGCCAGCACATATTAGAAACTACAAAGGCAACAAAACTGATCAGAGGATTTTGGAATATTTATGCTTAAATTTTTATAATCTTATGTCATGCTTATAGTAATGTATAATTAAGATTTAATTACTTATGAAATTTTATTTAATAATTAGCAATCACAATTTATAAGAACCTCTACAAAACTCAAATTAACACCGAAGCAAAATCTAGTTAAGAGAGACTTTCACTTCATAAGCAAAAATATTTTAGTATTAGCATTATACATCGATACCAAAAAGCCTGACAAGCAAGATCAACATATTGATCAATAATCATTACATCAATTATTTCACTGACTAATACAAATTCTATGGCCATAAGATTTCTCCATCAAGAAATGGAGAATCAAAAGATGCGTATCCTGGGTCATACAGGGGTGCTTGAATAAGGCCATTAGAAATATACAAACTGTAAAAATTATCAGCCAAGAACGGTTCTGTCCAGAAACTTCCATTGGGTTCAGCATGTGGCTGCAAAACAATTTCATTTTTATTATTACTGTCTCGAATCAAGTCATCAGTGCTTATTTTTCCCACTGAAGACATGGATGAAATAATTTGATCTCTTGATGAGGTGGGTTGTGAATAATTAGATGAGGAGCTTCCAAGAATTGTAGTAGTGTCAAGAAGCTTTGATTCTAGTTCTTGGCTACAATTGTTTGCTTTTGATTTTCCCTCTTCGTTGGTTTTATCATTGTAGGTTAAAAGATCTTCTAGGGCTTGATCTTTTGCTTCATTATTTGTGATTGAATTTTGCTTCACTCGTTTCTTGAGGCTGGTGTGCCAGTGGTTTTTTATTTCATTGTCAGTTCTTCCTGGTAACTGAGCAGCAATCGCGGACCATCTGCACGTAAAGGAATTTCATGAGTCATCTCTTACAGTGTTCATGCAATATGGTTTCATACTTCCATTAATTACACATCAAAGAGCTAGTGAGATGCATAAATTTATGTTTTGTTAATTGCTTCCATCACTGTACCATTTCTTTTCCAAGTCTTGAAGCCTAAATTAATCAAGATAATGTCTAAATTGATCAATATTCCAACAATGCAGAAGCATACATGAAATCCTTTTCAAAACCTATAGTGTGATAAAACTCATTCGCTGGTTCATCAATCCTCCATATGTTCTCATATAAACCTAGTAATTAAAAAGTTGTAGGGATTAGGGCATACCTATTTCCCAGTAACTCGTGTAATCTGATGATTGTGTCTTCTTCTTCTTTTGTGTAATTCCCTCTTTTGACATTAGGCCTCAAGTAATTCATCCACCTCAGTCTGCAACTCTTCCCACACCTTGCTAGACCTGAAAATTAAGCAATACTTATATGAACAAATCTTTCAAGTAAGAAGTACACAAAATTTGAAAAAGTGGGGCTGGTTCAAGTTTAATAATCCATGACAAATTAAATTGAAGAATTATAATATCAAACTATGTGCCAGATAATAATCAATTAGCTATATATAGTGACTGAACTTACAAACTTAATTACCTGCATACTTTGGAAGCTGGCGCCAGTTCCAGTAGCCATACTTAGTGACATAAGCTATTAGCTTTCTATCTTCTTCAGGTGTCCATGTTCCCTTCTTCAGTCCTGTTTTGTCACAGCAAGGGGTCCTCACCATCTTTGATCTTTCTTAATTTCTCTAATATTAGTTTCTTGTACAGCATCATTGATGATTTGTTCATTTGCTTATTTATACCATCCCCATTCCCTTGACTTGGAAAACCAAAACGTGTTTCATCACATCATATTTATATTATACTATATTATATATAGTATATGATAACCCGAATTTTAATTTCATTTTCGTTTGGTTCTCTGTCATACCATGTACACCATTTGCTTTTACTAAATCGGGTCCATTTTCATGGAGGCTCCACTTGAGAAACGACAACAGGGTCACCCATACATGACTTTCCCATGTCAAGCTCGGAAGCAACTTTCCTTTGCCACGTTATCAATCACCATGTGATGTGAGTCGCTGAATTTTTTATTTTAATATTTTTTGCAACATTTTCATTTGATTTGATTGATATTTCGGAAGTCTCTGCAGACATGTATTTCATGGATCATTTTAAATAAATAATTATACGGGCAGTCTGGCGCAGGGGCCGGATTATATTATTTCACCCACCGATTTAGGTCAAGTCAAGCTTTTGCATAGCCAATTATATTTCATTTTTAATGTTACTCAATTATTTTTTTTTAATTGTCTATTCCACCACGATATATTTCATTTGGGGTTGATTTTCACTTTGTGTAATTTTTATTTTGAGAGAAATTCATTGTCGAAAGTTATAGGAATTGTATGTAATATTTACCGATGTAATTTGAAATTTAAATGAAAAAGATATGAAATATTTAAAATAAGTATTTTGTAATTTGTAAATATATGTGTAATTTTTTTCAATCTATTTTTTTGTCAAAACTTATTGTCATAATATTTATTTCAAAACTTAGTATTTGTATATTAATAATGTTTATTTTTTTTTTTTTTCTGAAAACACTTTATATTTTGAGAAATATTTAGTTTTAAATCAAATTTTTTTTTTTTTTAAAAAAAAAAACTTCAAATTTGCTTACTACTAACCATTGCTAATTTTATTTTAATTTTTATATTTTTGAGAGGGCACTTTTGTATATTTTTATTTTTTTGGTATATTAATATCATTTGACATATAATTAGACTAAATTGAAAAAATCATTTATGCTTTGAATTAATTTTATAATAACTCTTATAATTTGAGCTTTTCAGAAACCCCCTTTTTTTCCTCCATATATGAACCCAATACATTTCATGCTTAAACCTTGAGGTCAAGGTCAATGCTTTTTGTAAAAACAAAGACAAATTAAATGGTGACAGCATATAAACAAGAAGTTACAACACCAGTGAGTCGTGACAACAAATCTTGCAACTATTTTTAAAATCTATTTTATCTTAACTAAAAGGAAGTGATATTTGATTACGAGTCTATTTTTGAGTATATTTTGGAGTATATAGGTATGGGTAATGTGGTATCATTAACTAATAAATAAAAATATTTAAAATTTATTATTATTTCTTGTGCTATATGGTCATTGAATTATACATGTCCTTAATTTATTAATTTGCAGTTGCACGTCAATCATGCCTAGGGTGGCAGAAAGCCCGAAGCCGGCTTGGCCCGAAGCCCGGCCCGGCCCTGGCGGACTTTGGCCCGCCCGGGATAGCACGGGCCCGGGCCGGGCTTCACCCAAAAAGCCCGGGCCCGGCCCGGCCCGGGCTTAAAATAAATAAATAAATATTTTAATTAATAAATATTTAAATTTTATAATAAATTTTTTATATTTATAATTTTTATATAAAAAAATCGAGTCCGGACTTAAAATAATAATAAATATTTTAATTTATAAAATAAATATATTTTTTATAATAAATTTTTTATATTTGTAATTTTTTATAATAAAAAATCGGTCCGGGCTTAAAATAAATAATTAAATATTTTTATTTATATAATATATATATCGTTATCATGTCGTCCACATACACCGCATTGATGTGACGATGAGTGGTTTGAAAATTTTGCTTACCAAGCCTTTGAAAAGTTGCCCCCCCGCATTCTTTAGTCCGAATGACATTACTTTATAACAATACAACAACCCCTGATCGGTGACAAAAGTTATCTTCTCCTCATCTGTAGGATGCATCTTGACTTGATTATACCTTGAGAAGGCATCCATGAAGCTTAATAGTCTCTGGCAGGCTGTCGCATCTACTAGTTGATCTACGTTTGGCAGCGGAAAGCTATCCTTTGGGCATGCTTTATTAAGGTCGGTGAAATCCACACACATCCTCCATTTTCCATTGGACTTCTTTACCATTACTACTACGTTTGCCACCCCTCGGGGTATTTTACTTCTCTGATGAAGCCAGTTTTTAATAATTTTTTCCACTTCGGAAGCCACCACTCGACACCGTTTCCTGATTAAAGATTCTTCTTTTCTGTTTGACTGGTTTGTGTGACGGGTTTACTGTCAAGCGGTGATTGATGAACTTTAGATCAATCTCGGGCATGTCGTTGTGCCCTCATGCGAAGATGTCTGGGTATCCTGTAGACATTCTAGCAAGCCTTATTTCAAGTTTCGTCTAAGTCCCCCCCCCCTATTTTTATGCTTTTCCCTGGTCCAAACAGTTCTATCTCTTCTAGTTCTTCAGCCGCCCCTAGCCGGGCAACTTTATTCGGCCGAGACCCGGGCTCTTCCTTGCGTTTTCTTCGTCTTCGCTCATCTGGCTTTTCCTGGTATCTTCTTTAATGCAGAGGGTCTCTCGTGAGAGAGTGGCAAATAAGCTGCGAGCTACTTTCTGACTCCCGCATAAGATCTCGATTCCTTCCCGGGTGGGGAATTTCAGCTTTAGGTAATAGCAGGACATCGCGGCCTTTGTCTTCATCATGAGAGGCAGGCCGACAATGACTTGGTAACTGCTCATGTAGTCCACCACTGTGAAATTTATCATGATCGTTCGGGTTCTGGGGTGAGTCCCGATCGTCATTGCCATTGTATCCTTCCCAGTGGGACAACCGTTGAGCCTCCGAAACCGTATAGGGGGTGCCGTCGTCGGTTAGGGTTGCATACTCCACTCTCAGGCCCTCTAAAGCTTCCTTGGAGATTATGTCTACTGCACTTCCGGGATCTACCAAGATTCTGTCTACCTCTGAACCGCCGATTGTCGCCTTCATTATTAATGCATCGTCATGGGGGAAACTTACCCCTCGAGCATCCTCGCCGGTGAACATTATGGGTACCGACCAACCTCCTTGTAGTACCGGGGACCGTTCTATTTCCAGCACCTCCGTTCCCCGAGCTCGGCTATAGTTTTTTCTTGACCGGTTAGAGTCTCCGGCCAGTGTCTTCGCCCCTGCGATGATGTTCACCTGTAGGCTTCGTGCCCTTTGTCTGGCCGCCATAACTTCATGGTCAATATATTTATTTAAGTACCCATTCCGTGCTAGGTCTTCCATTTGTTCCCGTAAATCTTTACACTCATCCGCTGTATGTCCCCTCAGATTATGATGTACGCAATAAGACTTCTTATTCCGTTTATCTGGGGGAAATCTCCTGAGGTCGGGTTCTATCAAGAGGCCTTTTCCTTGTATCTCTATGATGATTTGTCCCGGTGGCTTGCTCAGGGGAATATATACTTCTTCCCGGACTACGTGGTTCACTTGGGTCGGGACTCTTTTTTCCTGCTCATTTCGAGGCATTGGTTTGAATTCTTTGCGTCTCGGGAGGAGTTTTTTGAACTCCCTGTCTAGCCGGTGGGGGGCCTCTGCCTTTGTTGTTATTTCTCTGACAATTGTCCCCCTCCGGGAGATTTTTTCTTCGTTTTTCCAACGAGACGAACTTCCGGGCTACTTCCAGAGCGGTAACATAATCTGGTGTGTCTTGGATTCTTAGGTAAGTCCACAGTTTTCCGACCTTCAAGGCTCATTTCAAACTTTCCAAGGCCTCGAGCGATTCGTATCCTCCGACTTCGAGTACCATAGTATGGTACCGTTCGATAAAAGTTTTTAAGGGTTCATCGTCCCCTTGCTTCATGAGTCTTAACTCTCCGATTGTCCTCTTAGGGATGCAGACCCCTTTGAAATGCAGGACAAATGACTTCCTGAGTTGTGTGAAGCTTCCGATGCTCTCTGGGGCTAGACTCTTGAACCATAGAATGGCTGATCCCCCTAAGGTTAGGGGGAATACTTTGCACACTGTATCCCCTGTTACTCATTGGACTTCCATTAATAGGACGAAATTCTCAATGTGAGACTTTGGGTCGGTGTGGCCTTTGTAGGGTGTCATGGACGGCATGTTGAATCGTCTTGAGAATTTTGCCGACCTTATTTCTTTCGTGAGGGGAGATTCCTCCTCATTGTCTCGGGCATCTCCTGCGTCGGTCTTGAGGTTCACTCCCCACTTGGCTATCTCTTTCCTCACCCAAGATCTCATATTACTATCTGTGCTACCATGCCGCCTCCTGTGGCCTTTTTCATGTCTATTTTCCTGGGCGTGGCGCCCTTCATGATTTGAAGTTTCCCGTTCAGTCCCACCATACTTCCTATCCCCCATTCTGGTGATGCGGGGGCTATTATAGGAGGAGTTTGGAGACTGTCCTCCTTCTTCTTCTTCCCACGTATCTTCTGTTTGTGACTCTTTTCCGACCACACCATGATTTTATCTCGTAGTGGCCTCTTCTCTCCCGGGTTCATCATCGTCTCCACTCATCTCTACAATCCTTTTTCCTTCTCTATCTCGTCTCTCTCCGACTTATTCCGGCTTCAAGTCTCTCGTTGTTCATTCCTTCCTTCCATTCTCTCCAGTCAGTCCATCATGGATTTTAGAAGGGCTTGATTTTCCTCTTTATCTCTCCTCATGTTTTCTTCCATCTTTTCTATCCAATCCGTAGTTGAATTCCCTGATGATTGGAGATTCCGCCGCTCTGCCATCGTCTTACTACGCGAACTGCTTTTGTTTTAACTCCCCACAGACGGCGCCAACTGTTGACGGTTGATTTTGGTTTCATGGCAATATAGGAATATTACTCACTACTCTCCCGAGACAATCCTCCCTCAATAGTGAATTTGTTCGGTTACGGGGGACCAAAAGCAAACTTAGCAAAAGACAGATAAATACGCCAATCGACAAAGAGATTTAACGTGGTTCGGCGGATTTGATCCAGCCTACGTCCACGACACAAATCGAACGATCCCTTTTATTACTGATATATGCTTCTCTGATATCTCTTGTGTTTACAAGTTTGATGGTAATATTCTGATGATTGATGCCCCTCTTACGCACCTCTACCATCCTATTTATAATAGTGTGGAAGTCAGATTCCTTCTTCTACAAGGATTCCCAGTTGAAACAATTTCCCTTTCCCATAAGGATTCCTAGTCAAAACTACCTGCACTTCCTTTATTCTACTAGGATACTAACTTATCAGTTTACCCCATGGAAATAGGATAACTTGTCATCTTATCCGCAGAAATAGATTCCTTATCTTCTGTAGCATATCTCGCCATGTGGTCGGTCTTGATATGGTCGGCTATAATGGTTTTTTTGGACTGAGAATGCTTCTGCCGATCTGATAAATGCCTGGTCGCTGATCCAAAGTGGTCGGTCATTTACCATCAAGTGCTCGGTCTAATGTGGTCGGGCCAGTTGATGATTGTTACCGAGGAAGAATTACCTACCTTTTTACCCCCTCCCTACTGTTTTAAATGCCATAAGACCTAAAAATAACCGTCAACATATGTTTAGCAATATTTGTGAAAAGTAATAGCACATAATTATGGGCTTTTTTTCTCAAGAAACACTTTGAGTGACACAATATTTTAGGATTCAAATAATAGTAATACCCTCAAAATAAATAGATTAATATTAACTAAGGTTATTATATACATAAACATGTAAACCATAAAATGGTGACTCGTGTCATTGAGGAAAACTAGAACTATCATCGCTGTCTATTGGTGACGATCCGGAAATTATAGGTGATTTTTTGGATGATTTACGGTGGCTTTTGGAATATAATTAATTTTATACTATATATAGAATGTCTATTTTTATAAGTTTTAACACATATCAAAATTATCCAAAATTACTTTTTAATACTGACCAACAATAACTGATTCTGTGAACAAACACTACAGAAAGAAAGCGCTAAAAAATGAAATTAAGCATTAGGGGAAAAAAAAATAGTTTTGTAACTAACTTTTACTATTTAGATATCAATTTTTTTGATAATAAAAATAAAAATAGTGAAGGAAACGTGATTAACTTAGGCTTTGTACTCGTCCAAACTAGTGACTAGGTCCCCCTATGTTTTATTGTCCCAAGTTCAAGAAGATTAATTCATTATACATTATGAGGAGTGACATTTGGCTATAAAGGCGCGACTAGATCAAGTCCCATATGTATGATGATCTAATTATGTCACAGTTATTTTCTTTATTACAAGTACAATCGCTTGACTAAAACTTTTTCAATTTGGTTTAATTTCACGTGTGAACTTGAACTTTTGTCATATATGATTTTTGAATCACGTTTGGTCACCGGTCAATGAAGAATCTTTCAATCCGACCAATACAGGAAATAAGAAGGAAACCACCATTTATTTATTTATTTTTGGAAAAAAAAACATGACTCGAGTAGATACGTCTAGCAGGTTTCAACCAACTGGAACTGGTTAAGCAAGATCCTTGATAAAAGTTGAAAGGGAATTTTAAAGGCAATATGGACATATTCATTGAAATTGTGAATGCTTGGAAAAAGTACTCAAAAGCAACTAAATTGGTAATGTCCATTTTGGAAAGTTTGAAAAAACAACAAAAAATAGAAGGGATTCAAGTGTAAAACATGATGATTCCATTTTATTTGATCGTCCACGTTTTTTCCATATTAATTTAGAAAATGTTCGGTAATGACAAGATATATGATATCGATTTTGTATAGTATGTGTAGGAGCGAAGTAAGGTTTACCGCTATACGTATGACGTCGGCGACCATAATTAATAAGAATCTTTTTTGTGTTTGATTCCAAAAAAAAACCCTTCCACGTATTTTAAGCCACAAGAATCGAAAATCTTGATTTTTGTAAGAACAAAATCTTTCCAAAATCAAGTCCAACCATTAAAGAACCTTGCACTTAAGAACCTTTTTTTTTTTTATTTCTTTGAAGAATCTTGAATAGTGATATAACGCCATAACGCTTGCCACACATTGATAAGCTTTTGTTCTGTATAACCAAGGAAGAATCCACTCACTCAAGATGACACAGGTCACTTCGTTTTGTTAAAAAAAGTTTCTTAATAAAACTACAAGAAATTACAGTTTTAGCGACGGAATTTAGTGACAAAATATTCCATTTGAAAATTTAACGACGGAATTTAAACGGGCAATGAAATTAGGGACATATTTTAGCAACCAAAAAAGTTTCATCTCTAAATTAGAGACAGAAACAAACTTCCATCGCTAATTAGAAACGGATTATTATTCTGTCGCTAATTTCATCCAGAAACGAATTTTTTCGTCGCTAATAAGAAACATAATGAAAATTTCGTAGCTAATTTTAAATTTAAATTTAAATTTTAATTTTAATTGGTAATTAGAAATGAATTTTTCCGTCGCTAATTAGAAACGGAATTAAAATTTCGTAGCTAACTAGAGGCCGAATTAAAATTCCGTAGCTAATTTTAAATTTTTTTTTATTGTAATTTTAATTGGTAATTAGAAACTAAATTTTTCCGTCGCTAATTAGAAACGGAATTAAAATTCCGTAGCTAATTTTAAATTTTAATTTTAATTGGTAACTAGAAACGGAATTTTTCCGTCGCTAATTAGAAATGAAATTAAAATTCCGTAGCTAAAGCAAGGATTTTCATTTTTTTTTTAATTTTAATTAGTAATTGGAAACAATATTTTTTCGTCGCTAATTAGAAACAGAATTAAATTCCGTAGCTAATTAGAAATGAAATTAAAATTCCGTACCTAAAGCAAGGATTTTCATTTTCATTTTAATTTTAATTGGTAATTTGAAACGAAATTTTTCCGTCGCTAATTAGAAACGGAATGAAAATTCTGTCGCTAATTAGAAACGGAATTAAAATTCCATGGCTAATTTTAAATTTTCATTTTTATTTTAATTTTAATTGGTTATTAGAAACGAAATTGTTCCGTCTCTAATTAGAAATGGAATTAAAATTTCGTAGCTAATTAGAAACGACATTAAAATTCCTTAGCTAATTTTAAAATTTTCAATCCCCCCAAAAATTTAATGCTTTCGTCGCCAATATTATTATTTTTTTAAATAGAGATGGATTTTCCGTCGCTAATTAGAAATAGAATGAAAATTCCGTCACTAATTAGAAAATGAATTAAAATTCCACAGTTAATTTCAAAATTTTTAATCCCCCAAAAATATAATCATTTCGGTGCCACTTTTTTTTTTTTTAAAAAAATAGAGACGAATTTTACGTCGCTAATTAGAAACAGAATTATAATTTCGTCGCTAATTAGAAAAGGAATTAAAATTCCAAAGTTAATTTATAAAATTTTCAATCCCTCCAATATTTTCAAAAGTTTCCCGCCTTACGAAAATTTCAAATGTCTATAATATTTACAAATCTTCCCGCTTCTCTTATTTTTTCCTCTATATATACACCACAATCTTTTTAAATCTCATCTCCAATACATCATCCAAAATTTTCCTACTCAATTCCATATACAATCAAATTTTTTCATACCTCAACTCTCATTATCAATCTCTCATTTTTCTTATATCCACTTTTAAAATTCCTAAGAAACAAACAATAATTTTTTTTTTAGTTTAAAGTGGCGTAAATGGATGGTGGTGTGTCGAAGCTTGCGGTTGACCTTAAGGCGTCTTGTGGAATTGAAGATTTATATATAATATTAAAAAGTCAATTTTAAAAATTTTCTACCATTCAAAAATTTAAAATTTTTCATTATCTAAAATTTAAAAATTTACTCTCTCTATAATTTATAAATTTCTCACATCTAAATAATTATAAAATTTCACACCTTTTTAAAATTTTAAAATTTTTACCTTTCTAAAATTTTAAAAGTTTCATGCATTTTTAAAATTTTTAAATTTCCCACCTCTATAAAATTTTAAAATTTTCATTTATAATTTTTTAAAAATATATAGCCATAGAATAACTACGGAAATTCCGTTTCTATTTAGAGACGGAATAATTTCCGTCGCTACATAGCAACGAAAATTATTCTGTCTCTAATAGAAATGGAGTTTTTCGTCACTATTTAGCGAAAAAATAACTTTCGTCGCTAATTAGAGACAGAATGACCCAAATACAACAATCTGACCAAGCTAATTCTGGATAATATCAACGACACTGTTGGGCTCGTAGCTCGTATAGAGTATGGATAGCCCTATGAAGGGACTAACCGGGGAGTTAAGGAGTCACCACATATTATAAGAGATAGAGAATTATTTAAAGCCGCACTACTGATCTGTGAAATCACAGACGTCACGCAAGCGCATGTAACGCTCAAGTAGTATAAAAATATTGATCCCACGAGGACTTAATTTCTACGAATATTAATTTTTGACTCTATCTATTCACAGATATCTAATTGAAGTTGTAAGAGATTGCTCGCTGGTTGAAGTTGGATTTGATTAAAATAAATAAAAAAAATACGAAATAAAATAGAGGAAATTAATAATAAAGAAATATTTAGGGTTGTGAATCCACCCCAATATTATTCTAATGATGAATTGATTTTCCTATACATGTGTAATATATTAGTTGTTAACTTGGAACACAAAGATATACATAAGCCTCTTCCGATGGTCGAATGGAAACACCCAAAGTAACCCAATTAACTATATTCCTATGTTAACTAAGTTATCCGAATTCATTAAGGTCAATTTCCAATTATGGCTACCCACGCCCGACAGGTATATTCCTATCCTCAAAGGAAATCTCTAAAGTGAGATCGTGAGTTATTGAATCCAAGGCTGAAATCTAAAATCTCTTTTTCAAGTTCATTTTAAGTTTACCACATCAGTCTTATTGGTGATTAGACAACAAGAAGTATTAATGTTAAGATTCAATAAACAAGCCAATGTACCACACATATAAAAGAAAATCAATTATTAAACTTGTGAATATTGTGCTTCATCACTTCCCTAGATTCAAAATAAAATGCTAGGGTTGGGGAATCCACTTTTAATATTTCAAATCTAGAAATATATCTTATTATAATATATAAATTAATTATATTAAGTCCAACCAACCATATAGGCGGTATCCAATTATGTCAAGTCAAAAAAAATTTATATATTATAAAATAAGGGAGATTAATCTAAATTATCATATTAAAAGCTTCACCCTTCCCACAACAGAAATTAATTACTAAACATAAAAGAAAGTAAAAACAAACAAACTATTATACTAAAAATAAAAATACATAATAAAAATACTAAAAAAAATACAAATAAGATACAATCCTCAAGTTCTTTATTAGAAACCTGAAGGAAAGTATGAAAATTATAAATGAAATTAGCTGCTATTTATAGGAAAAAATGGCATGCGCGTCGCAATGCACGCTACCGTAGAAAATACTTGTCGGTAGACTGAATTATTATGTCGGCATCGCGACGCATGCTATAGTTGAAGACGCATGTCGGCAGACAACATTATTGGCCAGGCATCGCGACATGCGTAATAAATTTTTTTTGTGCCTTTTTTGTTCATTTTTGCCCCGAGTTGATTCTATTGAGTCCCAATATTATTTTTATCTGTAAAATAAACAAAAACACATCAAAACGTTCATCAAACTTGAGAAACCATATAAAATATTAGGTCAAAGGGGCGGTAAATAAACAACTAAGACTAAATTAACCTAAGCCACTGTCGTAAGGACCACGACTGCATTTAGCTTATGCAACAAGACTTTAAACCCCTAGGTGTCCCTAGTGGACGAGTTATAGTTTCGTGAGGGTTTACAACGACGATATCCAATGTAATAAAAAACAGAATAAAGAGAAGGGAACAATACTACCGTGGTGAGTCATGCCTCTGCCCCGTCATCATCCTCGCTATTGTCCCCTAGAAATTCTGAAATCTGATCATCATTCATTCCTTGATGGCGTGCCATTTGTTGAAGCAATTGAGAAATGTAGTCGATGCGAGATTCCATCCGTTCAATGTGGTGTGACAGAGAGTGTGGTTGCGATGATCTCCGTGTGGGTTGAGGTTAATGTTGCGCTGCAAGTGACCGGTGTGTAATCACACGCGTATAACGCAAACGCACATATCGTTCAAGTAGTATAAAAAGTATTGATCCCACGAGGACTTAATACCTAGTCTATTAATTATATGAGGCCAAATGATTACCAGTATCTAGTAGATTGATTGTTTGATTGGAATGGTGTCTTTAAAATTTAAAACAAGTAAATAAAAAGACGTGAAAGTAGATTAAAAAAAATTCAAATTTATAAAAAAACTATCAGGGTTGTGATTACCTCAAATATCTAATTAAAGATGAAGTGGTTACTTTAAGTTTGTATAATAAATCGGTTTACTAAACTGAAATATAAAATTATGCAAAAGCCTCTGTCGATGGTCAACTGCACATACCCAGTATAACTCAATTGAACCATATGTCTATGTCAACCAAATTACCTAGATTCATTAAGATTAAGTTCCAATTATGGTTACCCCCGCCCTACAGGTATATGTCTATCATGTAAGGAAATCTATTAAAAGGTTATCTATCCTCAAAGAAGATCGTGGGCTATTAAGTCTAAGGCTGAAACCTAAAATTCCTTTGTCAAGTTTATTTTAAGTTTACCAAATCAATCTTGTTAGTGGTCAGTTAATAAGACGCATTGAGCTTAAGACTTAATAAGTAAACCTTTATATTACACAAACTATAAAATAACCCCTATAACCCGGTGATATTGGAATTCATCACAATCCCAGATAATATACGTAGTTACGACACATATCTAAGGCTAATAAAAGATTAAATAAAATAAAAGACATAAAGTAAATGCTGGAAATTAAATACTGGAAATTAGAAATGAAAAGTACAATAAAAGAAATTGCTGGGGTTAGAGGATCTAATTTTAATATTTCAAAATTATAAATCTCCCTTATTCTCAATGTTTACCAATTAATTAACCAGACCATAAAGGCGGTGATATCATTTGTCCAAAGTCCAACCGACCATATATATATATATATATATTGCAACATCTTCAATCCATGTAGCGAGCTTTGGGCCAGTGACTCCCAAACCAGTTGGCTTTAAGGCACTAGGTGTTAAGACACCCCTACGGACTTAATTTCTCGGATCTCAGATGTTTTTTTTTCTATTTTTTTTACCCTATTGCTTTTTGAGATGCTTCCTCCAATTAAACTAGAGCACTGAATATTACAAACTTTTCAATTACAGCTCATGTCTGTATGTTACCATGCATGTTGATAATACCTGCCAACTGAGCATATGAAGATCCATTTTAGTCAATTTTATGGAGAATTTACAAATTAAATAATTCAAAAGGAAATAAAAAAAAATTAACTTGTTCCGAAATAGGTTTGAGATACGTCTCAGGAGTGGAAACTCCTTACACAGCTATTTCTCACCAATTTCACCTGATTAATCAAATTAAAACCCAAAAACGCAAAATTTTTTTGTATTTTTTTTTTTTTGTAAAATTTTTCATTTTTTTTGTATTTTTCGAAAAAAATTTGGACTAAAAATAACAATAATAAAAACAAGATACTATTAACTATTCCCTTCCCCCAAACCTAAATGAGACATTGTCCCCAATGTCTGAAATAGTAGAAGATGAGTTTAGAAGATAGTACCTGGTTAGCTGAAATGTTACATCTAGAAAGGAAATTAAAGGTTAAGATCCAGATTTAACCGACGCTTCTTACGATGATCATCCTCAAAACATTTTATCTTAGAGAGGATAGGGTCAATTTTTGGTTCAAAGGCTAATATTTGGTAAATTAGATCCGGGGCAATTCTGGCAGTAAATATGAGTTCTTTCATAGGTTTTATCACGAACCCATTTCTCCGGGCATCATCAAGAAACACATAAAGAAAATCATAAAATCCCTCAACGTTAAACAGCCCAATCGGTTTCTGGTGTATGTTCAAGTTCGCCCAAGATAGCACTATAAAAATTTCCTCCAATGTGCCCAAGTCACCTGGCAAAGCAATAAAATCATAGCACGATTAATCATTTCCATCAGTCGCTCGGACAGTCCCGGTACGATCAGTTCCTCTCTGTTTGATGGACCTATCAAATTCGCCTCCGCCAAGGGTTTTGGGATGATTCCCAGAACTTGACTGCCTCCTTCCTGTACAGCCTTTGAAATGATCCATATAAGTCCAAGATTGCCTCCGCCGTATACTAAGTGCATATTCTTTTCAGCTAATACTCGGCCCAATTCCTGTGCTGCTTCTATGTATTGTGGTTTAGTACCAACACTAGTACCGCAAAACACGCAGATGTTTTCAACTCGGCTTCTTGAAGTGGCTTCCATTTCCTTTTTATGTATTTTTTCTTTTAAATCTGGATGCCTTCAAAAGTGCAATGACGGGCTGAATTTATAATACCTGAAAAGGGGAGTAAAAGTAAAAGCACTAGTACCTGCCAAATGACAATTATTAGTTAAACAATAAAATAAATCGTGATAGTCAAAAAGGTCTGGATCTTGTCGGAAAAGTAGCGGCTTGATTGACGTCTATGCGTCACGGATAAGCTTCCCATCCAATTTTCTTATAAATGGCAAACAGGGTCTTTTTGAGTCAGATTCCTAAGACTTAACTGTTGTCTTTCTTTCCGGAATTGTGCATATAACATGCGAATCTCGTGATACACACATCCACTGGGATGTATCTCAATAGTTTTATATATGTCATCCAAAGACTCCTTACTCAAGCCATCCCTAATGAAATTAATCTTATCTTCACGGTTATCAGACACCATTCCCAAAGAACAACAACGAGTATTACAAAACATGTCAGCATATTTATAACAAACACACATTCTTTTGGCTCTTCTCTTTTTAGCATAGGTGCTTCTTCCTAAACCAGGCAAATGTGAAATAAAAGAGTCAGAAGACTCACCTGCCAATCTAACCCGTGCTTCAATAATCCAACGAATGTCAGTAGGAATACCTTTGTTCATCAGTAGTCTCATCCGTTCCAAGCGAGCCTTGTAGACTTTCATCAGAGATTTTGAGGGAGAGAAGGAAATTGCTTGTGAAGATTTGTGAGAGTTTCTTCCATCTTGAAATGACTTAACCTGTAAAAATTAAACACACCAAATTAAATCAAATCACAATATATACACAAATTGCTTGGGTTGCCTCCGAGCTAGTGCTAAGTTTAATGTCGTCAGCTAGACATGACTGCCCGAATGTTAGGCTGGATCTGAAATTGTGACACTTTCTTTTTGTCTCTCAAATGATTCTCCCTAATAATGTTTGACATGCTGACTGTTAACCTTGAATGTTTTATTGGTGTTGGGATCAAGTAACTCAACAGCTTCATATGGTAAAACTTGAGATATCACAAATGGACCTGGCCACCTTGATTTCAACTTTCCAGGGAAAAGTTTCAACCTTGAATTGAACAACAACACCTGCTGCCCTGGTTCCAATTATCTGTGCACTATTTTTCGGTCATGCCATTTATTGGTTTTTTCCTAGTATAATCTAGCATTCTCATAAGCCTGTAGGTGAAATTCCTCCAATTCATTGAGTTGGTGAAGTCTTTTCTCTCCTGCAGCTTGTGGATCAAGATTCAATTTCTTCAGTGCCCAGTATGAATTGTGTTCAAGCTCAACTGGCAGATGGCACGATTTCCCAAACACCATTTGATATGGTAACATGCCAATGGGTCTCTTGTAAACTGTCCGGTAGGCCCATAGTGCGTCATCCAATTTTGTAGACCAGTCCCTCATTGTTGATCCAACGGTTCTCTCTAAGATTCTTTTTATCTCCCTGTTTGAAACCTCAACCTGTCCATTTGACTGTGGATGGTAGGCAGTGGTCCCCTTATAAGTAACTTCATATTTGGATAGGATTGTATCGAAGTATCTGTTGCAGAAATTTGTACCACCATCGCTGATAATTGCCCGAGGTGTTTCGAAGCGAGTGAAAATATTATTTTTAAAGAATTTAATCACCACTTTTGAATCATTGGATGGCAGTGTAATTGCTTCAACCCATTTGGAGACGTAGTTTACAGCAACCAGTATGTACAGATTTCCGAATGATGGAATAAAGGGTCCCATAAAATCAATCCCCCATACATCAAATATCTCAACTTCCAGAATATTTTGCAGAGGTCCCTCATTTCTCCTCGAAATATTTCCCGTTCTCTAGCACCTGTCACATTGAAGAGAAAACAAGTAAGAATCTTTAAAAAGACTGGGCCAGAACAAACTTGATTGTAGGACTTTGGCTGCAGTTTTATTCCCGCTGAAGTGTCCGCCTTATGGTGATGAATGACGGTGTTGCAGAACACTATTGACCTCCTCCTATGGAACACACCGTCTCAGTAATTGTTCAGCACAACGTTTGAACATGTACGGCTCATCCCAGACATAGTGCTTGACTTCTTTGAAGAACTTCTTTCTTTGCTGAGTTGTCCACTCCAACAGCCATTTTCCTGACACTATGTAGTTGACATAGTCAGCATACTAAGGGACATCATGCTGTTTCATGGCAAACGGCTGTTCATCTGGAAAAGTTTCTTTGATTGTCAGTTCTTTGCCAACTGTTTCACCATTTTCGAGCCTCGATAAATGATCTGCCACTTGGTTTTCTGTCTCATTCCTGTCTCAAATCTCCACATCAAATTCTTGGAGAAGAAGTATCCAATGGATCAATGTGAGTTTGGAATCTTTCTTCGCGATCAGATATTTGATTGCTGAATGATCTGTGTAAACCAGCACTTTGGGACCCAGCAGATAAGAGCAGAATTTGTCAAAAGCAAACACAATGCAAGCAACTCCTTTTCAGTGGTTGTGTAGTTGAGTTGAGCATCATTCAGAGTTTTGCTGGAGTAGTAAATGGCATGGAAAATCTTTGTTTTGAGTTGTCCCAAAACTGCACCTACAACAAAATCACTAGCATCTCACATTACCTCAAATGGAAGGGTCCAGTCTGGTGCTACAATGATGGGAGCAGAAATAAGCTTCTGTTTCAGGATCTCAAAAGCTTCCTGGCATTCTTTGGTGAAGTTGAAAGGCACGTCCTTCTCCAGAAGATTGCATAGAGGTTTAGCAATCTTGGAAAAGTCTTTGATAAATCTTCTGTAAAAACCTGCCTGTCCGAGAAAGCTCCGAATCCCTTTGACAGATGTTGGTGGAGGTAATTTTTCAATTGTTTCAATCTTTGTTTTTTCTACCTCGATTCCTTGTTGTGAGATCCGGTGTCCAATGACGATGCCTCCCTATACCATGAAATGGCATTTCTCCCAATTGAGTACTAGATTTGTATCTTCGCACCTTTGTAACACTTGTTCTAGATTTTGCAAGCAATGGTCGAAAGAATCTCCAAATACAGAAAAGTTATCCATAAACACCTCCATACTCTAGTCCAATATGTCTGAGAAGATGGCCATCATGCAACGTTGAAATATGGGAGGGCATTACATAGTCCAAATGGCATAATGCGGAAAGAAAAGTACCATACAGACATGTAAATATGGTTTTCTCCTGATCTTCTGGGGAGATGGCAATCTGATTGTAACCTGAATATCCATCTAAAAATAATAAAACTCATGTCCAGCCAATTTGTCTAGCATCTGATCAATGAATGGCAGCAGAAAATGGTCATTCCTTGTTGCTTTATTCAGCTTGCGATAGTCCATGCATACTCTCCATCCAGTCACTGTTCTTGTTGGAATCAACTCGTTCTTTTCATTTATGACTACAGTAATTCCTCATTTCTTCAGCACACACTGCATATGACTCACCCAACTGCTATCTGAGATGGGGTAAATAATATCAGCATCCAACCATTTGATGATTTCTTTCTTCACGACTTCCCTCATGATTGGATTGAGTCTCCGTTGATGTTCCACTATGGGTTTGTACTCATCGTTCATCAGAATCTTGTGCATGTAAAATGATGGACTAATGCCTCGGATGTCTGCTATAGTCCAGCCAATGGCTCTCTTGTGTTCTCGTAACACTCTCAGTAATTTTTCTTCATGTTCCAATGTTAACGAAGAAGAAATAATTACAGGTAATTTAGAAGAGTTTCCAAGAAATGCATACCTGAGATGGCTCGGAAGTAACTTCAAGTCCAACTGCGGTTGTTCTTCAATTGAGGGTTTGATTCGATCTTTCTTCGGGAGTTCCAGGCTTTTAACTGGTGGTTCTGATTTGAAGCGGAACGACTTGTCCAGATAGTTGATACATTCCATAATTTCAGCATCTATCTTGCTATCAGTCATGTTGGTGATGCAAGCTTCAAGTTTTTCGGTAGGAATTATATCAGTATCTTGGATGATACCATCAACAACATCAATTCTGAAACATTCCTCATCATTTTCATCACTCAGAAATTTCATGGCTTTGAAAACATTGAAGGTAACTTCTTGTTCCTGAACTTTCATGGTTAGTTCTCCTTTTTGTACATCAATCACAGTTCTACCTGTAGCCAAGAATGGTCTCCCAAGAATGATAGGAAAATCTTTGTCTTCTTCAATGTCAAGGACGATGAAATCTGCTGGGAGAATGAGTTTGTCAACTTTGACCAACACATCTTCAAGCACTCCTCTCGGAAATACGAGCATTCTATCAACAAGTTGCAAATAGCCTGAGGTAGACATTGCTTCTTCAATTTGTAATTTCCTGTAAATAGAAAAACGCATCAAATTAACACTTGCACCTAAATCACATAAAGCCTTACCGATTTAATGTTCTCCGATGGTGCATGTGACAGTGAAACTGCTAGGATCTTTCAATTTCGGGGGAAGTTTCCTCTGAATGATGGCCCTACATTCTTCCATCAATGCTACTGTCTCGTAATCTCCCAATCTCCATTTTCGTGAGAGAATGTCTTTCATGAATTTGACATAGCTGGGCATTTCTTCCAAAGCTTCTGGAAATGGAATGTTGATGTGCAGCTTTTTGAACACCTCCAAGAATCGTGCAAACTGCTTATCCAATTTGTTTTTTTTCTAAAGACGCTAAGGAAAAGGTGGAGGTGGAGTGATTTGATCTTTTTCTTTTTCCTTTGCGTTTTTTTCTCCATCTGTGGAACTACATCTTTTGGAACTTCTTCAATGGTTTCCTTGATTCCAACATCTTTGTTGATTTCAGTACCACTTTTCAAGGTTATGGCTTGACATTGCTCCTTCCCTCGGTTCATTGGATTTGGCTCTGTATTGCTGGGAAGATTTTCTAGTGGTCTGTAACTCTGAGCATTGGCTAGTTGTCCAATCTGATTTTCCAGTGCTTTGATAGAAGCTGATTGGCTCTGAAAGATAGCATCATATTTTTTTAACTGAGCCAGCACTTCTGTAATTCCTGGTTCACTTGCCTACTCCTGACCTTTGTTCTGTTGCTGTTGGAATCCGGGTGGTAGATAGTTCTTTGGTGGCCCTGAATTATTGCTCCATGAGAAATTGGGATGATTCATTCACCCTGGGTTGTAGGTGTTGGAATATGGATTGTTCCCATGTCTGTTAAAATTATTGACAAAATTCACTGTCTCTTCAAGTTGGTTTGGTTCTGATGTTCCTCCATAAGGTGAACTTGTGGATCCAATGTTACTTTGTGTGCTGAGAGTCTCCATGAATTTGCTTATCTGATCCAGCTTGGCGTTGACTGTTGTATTGGTTCCAACTTCATAAATTCCAGCAATTCTTTGGATTATGCTCATTTATGTTGGCCACAAGGAATTATTGTTGGCCATTTCTTCGATTAGGTCCCAGGCTTGATCTTCTCCTTTTGCCATCAAAGCTCCTCCAGCAGCATCATCAATTGTGGTTCTCATCAATCCAGAAAGTCCATTATAGAAAGTTTAGACTTGAAGCCATTTTGGAATCTCATGGTGTGGACATTTTCGAAGTAAATCTTTGTACCTTTCCCAAGATTCGTAAAGGTATTTTGAATCTTATTGCACAAAGAATGTGATGTCATTCCTCAGTTTTGCTGTTCTAGCTGGTGGAAAGTACTTTGCAAGGAATTTGGTGGCTAGAGTGTTCCAAGTGGTGATGGAACCTGCTCGTAGTGAATGTAGCCAAGCCTTTGCTCTATCTTTCAAGGAATATGGAAAAACTCACAGCCTCATTGCTTCTTCAGCTCCTCGGTTGTAATTGAAAGTTCCGCAAACTTTCAGGAAGTTGCTTATGTGGGCATTAGGATCTTCAGTTGCATCCCCCCCAAACTGAACTGACTGCTGTATCATCTGAATGTAAGTTTTGATGTCACATGTATTTGCTGGTAAGAGAGGAAGTATAATACAGGAAATGAGGCCATCTACCACTGGAATGGTTCTGTCTTGAATGGGAATTGGTGGTGCAACCTCCAAAGGTTCAGGTTCCATGTTAACGATTGCTTCTTGGCCTTCTCACCTTTCCCTACTTAACTGTCTGATCGTTCTTTAAGCGGTCAGAGTTCAAAGCTTCTGGTTCGTCTCATGTAGTGTCTGAGAATCTGAAACACAAGAAAACAAAAATAATAAGCAAAAAGAAAATTAGATACAAGTAAAGGTATCTAACCTCAAAACTAATAGTGAAAAGATAAATAAGTCCCTGACAACGGCGTCAAAAACTTGACCGGTGTGTAATCACACGCGTATAATGCAAGCGCACGTATCGTCCAAGTAGTATAAAAAGTATCGATCCCACAAGGACTTAATACCTAGTCTATTAATTATATGAGGCCAAATGATTACTAATATCTAGTAGATTGATTGTTTGATTGGAATGGTGTCTTTAAAATTTAAAACAAGTAAATAAAAAGACGTGAAAGTAGATTAAAGAAAATTCAAATTTATAAAAAATATCCAGGGTTGTGATTACGTCCAATATCTAATTAAATATGAAGTGGTTACTTTAAGTTTGTATAATAAACCGGTTTACTAACCTGGAACACAAAATTATGCAAAATCCGCTGTCGATGGTCAACTGCACATACCCAGTATAACTCAATTGAATCATATGTATATGTCAACCAAATTACCTAGATTCATTAAGATTAAGTTCCAATTATGGTTACCCCTGTCCTACAGGTATATGTCAATCCTGTAAGGAAATCTATTAAAGGGTTATCTATCCTCAAAGAAGATCGTGGGCTGTTAAGTCTAAGGTTGAAACCTAAAATTCCTTTGTCAAGTTTATTTTAAGTTTACTAGATCAATCTTATTAGTAGCCAGTTAACAAGACGCATTAAGCTTAAGACTTAATAAGTAAACCTTTATATTACGCAAACTATAAAATAACCCCTTATAACCCGGTGATATTGGAATTCATCACAATCCCAGATAACAGACTTAGTTACAACACATATCTAAGGCTAATAAAAGATTAAATAAAATAAAAGACATAAAGTAAATGCTAGAAATTAAATACTGGAAATTAGAAATGTAAAAGTACAATAAAAGAAATTGCTGGGGTTAGAGGATCCATTTTTAATATTTCAAAATTAGAAATCTCTCTTATTCTCAATATTTACCAATTAATTAACCAGACCATAAAGGTGGTGATATCATTTGTCCAAAGTCCAACCGACTATATAGGCGGTAACAAAATCATACAAACCAGCCATATAGGCGGTATCAAGGTTAGCATATAAACCGACCATATAGGCGGCAACTAAGTCCAACAATGTAAAACTAGCCATATAGGCGGTAAATAAAGTGTGAATCTAAACCGGCCATATAGGCGGAAACTAATTAATCCAAATTTTAATTAAAATAAGGGAGATTAATCTAATTTATTAAATTAAAGTCTTACCTCTTCACCCCAGCAGAATAAGATTACCCGCTCATGCTGAAAATGAAAACACGCAAATTTTTATTAATTAGATAAAAAGAAAATACAAGAAAACTTAAAGTAGTATACAAGACACTTTCCTTTAGGATTACATGGAGAAATTCCTCCAAATAAAGTATGAAAAATTTACAAAGTTAAGCTTGGTATTTATAGGAAAATCTAAAGCCTTCCACCAATTGCTCCACTAAACATGGCACCAAACATCAAACATGGTACCAAACATGGCACCAAACATGGCACTAAACATGCAAGCATGTTGGTGGAAGTTTGACAATTTTTACTTTTTACTTTTATTAATTTTATTTTATATTTTGAAAATGACTATAGTAATTACACAAAATACACTAGACTATTCATCAATTTCGGCCTTGCAAAATTCAGAATTCGAAAATTCTTAAATCTTAAAAGTTGTAGATCTCTGTGTCGAATTTAATCTGGTACTTGAATCAGCTCAATCGGATATCAGATGAAAAAGTTATGGACAAAACATGAAACTTGCGTAAAATTGGAATTTAGGACTGCACTTCGTGACGCGTATAGTAAATTTCCGTTTTCGCTATTTTTTTTGCTCCGAATTTCATCGTTTTAGCACCGAGTTGATTCCATTAAATCCCAATAATTTATTTATCTACAAAACACATAAAACACATCAAAATGTTCATCAAACCTGAGAAACTAAACAAAATATTAGGTAAAAGGGGCGGTAAATATTGATATATTTTCCGCTCATCAGCAAGTGCTGAAGAGGAACTGGCTTGTGCTGAGGTTCTCTATGCTCTCAATTGTTGAACAATTCTTGCTGTTAGTGCATAATCGGTGAAATCACACACGTAACGCAAATGCATGTATCACCCAAATAATATAAAAATATCGATCCCATGAGGACTTAATTTCTACTTTTGTTATTAATTATTGATTATATTTATTTACAAGTATCTAATTAAAGGGGGTAGGGAATAATTGCTTGATTGGTTAGTTGAATGTGGTTTTACTAAATAAATAACTAAATATAAAATATAAAGAAAATACTAAGGAAAATAAACAAAAAACACAAATATCTAGGGTTGTGATTTCACACAATATTATTCTAAAGATGAATTGATTCTCTTATATATGTAATAAATCAGTTTATTAACCTGGAACATGAAAATATATGTTAACCAAGTTACCTGAATTCATTAAGTTCAAGTTCCAATTATGGCTACCCCCGCCCGACAGGTAAATGTCTATTCTGGAAGGAAATCTTTTAAGGGTTATTTATCCTTAAGGGAGATCGTGAGCTATTGAATCTAAGGCTGAAACCTAAAATCCTTTTTCCAAGTTCATTTTAAGTTTACCACACTAATCTTGTAAGATTCAATAAACAAACTAAAGTATTACCCATAATATAATTAAATCAATTATTAAGCATATGAATATTATGTTTCATCACTTCCTTAGATTAAAAATAAAATATTGGGGTTAGGATATCCACCTTTACCATTTCTAATTTAGAAATCTCCCTTATTATAGCATATAAATTTAGCATGATATTACCAACAGACCATATAGGCGGTATCCTGATTAAGTCAGATTTTGAATTAATTCCAACCGACTATAAAAGGGATATCCAGTTTATCCAGGTTAAATCCAACCGATCATAAAGGCGGTATCCAATTAATTCAGGTTTTAAGATAATTTATATATTATAATTAAGGGAGATTAATTTAACTATAATAATAAAAGCTTCACCATTCCCCCAACGGAAATTTAACTACTAAACATAAAATAAATGAATAAAATAAACTACTACTATTATTGAAAATAAAAGATGCATAATTAAAAGTGTGAAAATTAAATAAATAAAATAAAGTCCTTAGATCCTTATTCAGAACCTTAGGAAAGTGTTACTACTATTACTAAAACTAAACAAACAAGATACAATTCTTAATCCCCTATTAGGAACTTCAGGAAGGTATGGAATTTTGAAAAGAAATCGGCCTAAATTTATAGGCAAATCTTGGTGCCACGCATCGTGACGCGTCGTTGATCTTCGACACATGGCACCCAACTTCTTGAAATGATGACACGTGGCATGCGGTTGTCGGCAGACTGAATTATTGGCTCAGAGTCGTGACGCATGAACTTGTGTCCATCGTGACACTGACGTAAGCAATGATGTGTAGTGTCAGCAGTATGGGATGATGACACGTGTCCATCGTATGATAGCAAGATTCTCTGATGTTGACACGTGGCCTGTGCAAGTTAAAAAGTGCGTATGATAGCAAGCTTTCTCTTATTTTGACACGTGGCCAGTGCAAGTTAGCAAATGCATATGATAGCAAGCTTTCTCTGATTTGACACGTGGTCGATGTAAGTTAGTGGTCGCGATACAGAAGTGTTGTGCGTCGCGACGTAGAATTCCAATTTTTCCATTTTTGTATGTTTTTCACTATTTTGGCCTCGATTTGATTCCAGTGATTCCCAAAACTTTATTTATCTGTAAAATAACACAAAACACATAAAAATATTCATAAAACCTGAGAAACAATACAAAATATTAGGTTAAAAGGGCGAGAAATAGTGACATATTTTTCGCTCATCAGTGCAACAGTGGCATGTATCGATTATTCTCTTGGGTCCATAGGCACCCCAGCTAATGCACAAAGATTAGTAATAAGATTGTAATATAAAAGTCCAGACTTTATAGAGTGTGCTGACCGAACTATATTATTGGATATCAACCCACCGATGTCAATGGTATGTTCTTCAAGCAGAGAGTAAAGCAGAATCATCAGTTCTTTGGTGACATTGGTTATATGGGTACAAGGTAAAAGAGTGCGCGTTAAGAAGTAGAACCACACTAGATCATCGGGTTTGAGATTCCTAGAACTCATTTGACAAATTCACCGCTATTGTTGATATCCCAAACCTCGTTCAGGATGCATAATGTCCTTGTGATATGGTTTAGGTCATGGTGCTCAATAGTCTCAGTGTTGATCATTGACCGATCAAATGCCACCATTTGGCCTCGAACCATCACTTGGTATTCCAAATGTTCATATGCATTTGCATAAAATTCCCTTACCATGAGGATAGTCGCTATGGTAGGTTGCTTACAGGGCTTGTGCAAATGCTTTGGGCAATTATTATGTCAATTTAGGGAAATTACCTCTGGTTAAGATCAAATCCCCTTTCCATAATTGGGACTTTTTGCCCTATACTCTTTTCATATCGTTTTTCCACGACCGCCAACATAATTTTTTCATTATCGTAGGATGGAATCACGGTCGCTTTACTACGGGCTCGAGATTTTAAAAAATTGGGCAGAGGTTCCCCTAATTCTAAGGATTTTCCAAAATTGTCACCTTAATTTCTAAATACTTCAAAAATTCAAAAATCCTTCACCCCTAATTCTTCACAAATTCAACAACAATCACACCCACAAACTGTAAATTTTATCTCACCAACAACCACAAATCTTCAATATTTTCGCGTAACCACAGCCACAAATTTTTCACAACAACCACAACTCTAATTTTTCACAAATAACAAAAAGAAATTAAAGAAAATGAGATAGAAAGAAAATAGAAACCTGAGATCTCGTGAATTTATTTCCCAAAATCAAGGTAGTCCATGAGCAATGAAGGGTGGTTTTTGCATTGATAAGCGGAAAATATATCAAAATTTATCACACTTTTACTTAATTTTTATATAGTTTCTCGATTTTTTGGAATATTTTGATGTGTTATATGTTATTTTATAGATAAATAAATTATCAGGTCTCACTGAAATCAAATCGGGGATAAAACGGTGTAAAACAAATGAAAATGGAAAATGAGAAGTTCATGTGTTGCGATATGTAAGCCTTCTGCGTCGTGACGCGCTTTAATTATTTAGCTGCCGACATGCATCATCACCACGTCATCATGTGCATCATCATCACATCATCATGATGTCAACACAATAATTCATTCTGCCGATACACATCATCACTTCTGTCATCATAATGTCAGTGTCGCGATGCCAAACTAATAATGGAGTCTGCCGATGGCCGCCATGTACTATACAGTGTGTAGCGACACCAAGCCTTTACGCGTCGCGATGTGGCCTGAGTTTGGAGCCTAAAAATATAGGCTGATTTCATTTGAATTCTTCATACTTTCTTCTGGGGAATTTCATTATAATACTAAGAAAGGAGTATCTTGTTTGTTTAATTTTAGTTTTCCTGTATTTAAATTTCATTTTAAGCAATAAGCATTTATTTTTTTTACTTAAAAGTATGAGTATGTAACTTCTTTCTGCCGGGGTGAAGTTAAAGCTTTATTATAAAACTTTAGATTATTCTCTCTTAGTTATAATATATAAATTATCTTAAAACCTGACTTAATTGGATATCGCCTTATTAGTCGGTTGGACTTAATTAAATTAGTTTTAACCTGACTTAATTTGATACCGTCTTTATGGTCGGTTGGAATTAGTTAGAAATCTGACTTAATCAGGATACCGCCTATATGGTCGGTTGGTAATATAACTTAAAATTATATTTTATAATAAGGGAGATTTCTAAATTTGAATTAATAAAAGTAGATCCCCTAATGTTGGATTTCTAGGTTCATCCCAAGATCAATTTAAGCATAAAAACATGTGAATACAAGAAGAAGTATAACAGAAATATACTTACAACGGCCAGATGTAGGATGTGTGTAGAATAAAAATTTACTTTGAGAAGTTCCTCCAAACTCCTCTTTGAATGATGAATCCAATCTCCAAGCTTTGAGATTTGAGATTCCAAGCTCTTGGGATTGGTTTCCCTATCACCTTAGATGATTCTTCAAGTGTTAGCTTGAGAGAAAAATTGCAACAAATTTTCTCCTTTGGGAAGAGAAGCTCACGGCAATGAAGTCTATGAGAGAGAGAAGTTTTTCAATTTTGTTTTAAATGAAAAGTTAATTGATTTTCAAAAAACAAAAGACATATACCAAATCCATATTTGGTAAATGTCACTCACTTTTTCAAAATGTGTATTACAAATTATCTAAAAATCTCTACTAACTTCCATAAAATAAAAATTAAATAAATGACTAATGATGTGACTTGTGATGTGACATATGGGCCCCACTTGAATTAAAATTCGAGTGGGCCCGCAAACACATCCCGGGCTCGGGTTCGCTAATTCCGAATTAATGAATTTTCTGTTGCGACGTAATTAAATCAAATTTAATTAAATAACTGTGCCAGTAAAATTACGATTCACATCGCTCGCGAATTAATTCTAAATTAATTCATTCGCTCGTATTAAAATACAATTTTAATTCCGTTATGAAATTTAATTTCATTTAATATATCGAATATATTATTTTATCGATTAATTCCAAATTAATCATTCTCTCTCTTCAAATAGTATTTTATCCCAGATAAAATATCTCCGCAATTAATCCTAGATTAATTATGTTCGAATCATACATCATCGGTGAATCTTCGGGAAGCGACCCATGAGATCCCTGCATATATTGGTAGTAAATCTGGTCGTCAGATTATCCGAACACGTGCGTACCCGGTACCACGTTCTTACCGATTTATGTGACATGGTTGGCTTCTAGCAAAGCACCGTGCCTACCCAATTCTCCAGAAATATTCTTAAAGGAATATATAATCTATGTCAGACGTAATATACGTAGTATTGCTTATTGCGATCCAGTATCTGATGTCGCATGTAAGGCCTGGGGTTGGAATAGTATCTGCCCCGTACGGAGCATATATCGGATCACAAGCAACTAGTCTCTTTAATCAGATAATCATGACCTTGTCACATTATCTCGATGGTTGCAATACATTAGAGTACCAGTTCTGTATCCCTGTGTGATCATCATCTCCATATGACTGAAGTGATACTTCCGTCTTGACATCACATCCAATACACTACGATTCTCAATAAACCTAGAAGAGGCGTACACAGAACCTGTTAAAGTACCGGACGACCAAAACCAAAACGTATTGATTATCACAAGTACTAGCGATGTAAGTCTCAGGTTAAGACCAAATACACATACCCTGATTCGGATTCCCATAGACACATAGTTACGCTTCCATAACACGCACAAGTGCGATACTAGTCTATTCTGCATTATGGATGTCTAGTCTCGATAATACTATAATTATGGATGTTTAATGATTAAACCGCTGTGCATTGATATTGTCTCATATCTTATAATCCGGAACTAATAATAAGGACTTTTATCATTCATATATTAAATTAATCTAATTACGAAATGATAAAATGTAATTTCCATTGTCACATAATTGGTTTGTACAAAAATCACAATGTCTTTTACAAATAGTGATGCTATGGGTCATAATTGTCCAACAATATCCCACTTGGCCTATAGCCAGTCACTCAAGCATCTAATACCAGAACTATGTACATGTCGCTCAAACTTTTACTGAGGAATAGCTTTCGTCAGCGGATCTACAATGTTGTCCTCTGATGCGACTTTCTCGATCTTCACATCGCCACGATGTATGATCTCACGAATCAGATAGAAACATCGAAGAACATGCTTGGATCGTTGATGAGACCGCGGTTCCTTAGCCTGTGCTATAGCCCCATTATTGTCATAATATAATGGAACGGGCTCAGCTGCTAACGAAACTACTCGTAATCCAATTAAGAATTTACGGATCCAAACTACCTTTTTTGCTGCTTCAGCGACAGCAATATACTCCGCTTTTGTTGTTGAATCGGCAACAATCTCTTACTTGGAAGATTTCCGGCTTACTGCTCCGTTGTTCAAATAAAATAGTACTCGGATTGTGACTTACAATCGTCTTTATCGGTTTGGAAACTTGCATCGGTGTGGTGACACAGGAAACTGGGTGACGCATGCTATTCCGGGCTCGCGGCCCGGTTGGGAGTACGGAGTAGCCACGGGGGACTAAACCGGAGAATAATGGAGTCTCCACCCGGTGTGAACCGGGAAAATGAGATTTAAGGCCGCACTCACCCCTCGCAAGGGAAGACCTCAAACCATTGGGTTCGGAATGGTCCCTTACTGATGTCACTTGTAGTGAAAGGATTTGTGTAATAATTTAATCAAGCCTAAGTGACACTTATTTCCGAGAATATCATGCTTCTAAGTTCACATGCGCAAAAAAGATAAAACTTGCACCTGGATTTGCATATATCCTACTTCTAAGTTTACATGCTCGAAAGTAAGTCAAAGTAGCGGCAAATATACAAATTCATAGGCATATTGTATTCATGAAAACGCAGGCACGTCATAATCACATAAGCACACATGAAAGGGAATCAAATAATGATGAACACGTGATTTCATAAATATTTCATACTTATACATGCGGAAACATAAACGAATAACCATTACATATTCATGTGTAAATAAAAGAGTCAACTAAGTACATAATGCACAAAGACAATTAAGGATGTAATTAGGCATTAAAGTAAGCATGCTATAACGTGATGCAAGAGAAGATAACTAACATGGACACAAACACACATGTGAGCACTTTTCCAAGTGGTACGTGGAATTGTATCCCAAGTGCAGACCGCACTACCGTCCATTTGGAATCGGCTACGGAATTTACGTCTGGGCTTCCATCCGATATACCACAAGAAATAGTACTCAAATGACATTGGTATATGAATGAAGAGATATCAAGTAAAGACATATGTAAATAATGCAACCAAACGGAATAAGGGCGCGGCGAATATCGTGGTAAAGGTAGCCTTTTAGGCTTTTCTTCCCCAAATGGGAAACCTTTCATCCAATACAATAAGCCCATGCGCTTTTCATTACAATGCATACAAAGATAAAGATGACTTTATAGAATTTCGTAATGCGTTCATAAATAAAACAATGATGTGCGAAAGGAAATACCAGACATAATAAGGGGGCGCGGCAAAGCATCGTGGTAAAGGATTTTAACCTATTCAATTAGAGGACCTTTCATCGCACTTACTAAGCCCATGCGCAATTAACACAATGCATACATATGAAACAAAAGTAAATACTAAGATATCCGGTGCGGCAAAGCATCGTGGTAAAGGATTTTAACCTCTTCAATTAGAGGACATTTCATCGCACTTACTAAGCTCATGCGCTTATCTCAATGCATATATATATGAAACAAAAGTAAAAACAAAGATATCCGATGTGGCGAAGCATCGTGGTAAAGGATTTTAACCTCTTCAATTAGAGGACCTTTCATCGCACTTACTAAGCCCATGCACTTATCTCAATGCATATATATATGAAACAAAAGTAAATACAAAGATATTGGATTTCGCATACCCGATTGAACATATCTTACATACAATCGAATATACATCGTCCGGCGTGGTGAAACATCGTGGTAAAGGATTTTTAACCTCTTCAATTAGAGGACCTTTCATCGTACTTACTAAGCCCAAGCGCTTATCTCAATGCATATATGTATGAAACAAAAGTAAATACAAAGATATTGGATTTCGTATACCCGATTGAACATATCTCACATCCAATCGAATATACATTGACCGGCGCGGTGAAGCATCGTGGTAAAGGATTTCGACCCCTACAATTAGAGGACCTTTCATCGCACTTACTAAGCCCATGAGCTCGATCATATCATTACACGAACAAATAATATGCGGAAATTAAATAACGAATAATAAACACATCAAAACAACATAAAACAAAATATGCGCCGTTTGCTCAAGTGGTACGTGGAGTTGTATCCCGAGTGCAGATCATACTACCATCCATTCAGAATCGACTATGAAATTTACGTCCGGGTTTCCTTCCTATATACCACAAGAGGCGACACATTTTTCATTTTACTCAAAGGCCACAACACACATCATATTCATAATACATGCATAGTTATCTACTCAAGGGCCACAACATGGATTTTAACATAATAATCATGCGAACAAAACTCAATAAATAATAAAAATAAAACAGAAAACAAGTGTGAAAAATACCCTCAGGTCTAACCTTTTTTGCCGACTTTCGGACTTGCGCTTCACATAGATCGGAAGGGTAAAGTTCCTCAACTTCTCCAGTTCACTAGTTTAACGCCTTAACTCACTGTTTTACTATTTGCTCGCTGTTTGGCTTCCATTTTACTGCTGTTTTCTCTGTATTTTCTGCTCACTGTTTCAGGTCTTTAAAGCTACTATTTTTTGCATCTTTTAGGGGGTTTGGGTTGCTGTTTTCATGGTTTTATGGAGGCTTTGAGTGCAGTTTTTTGTGTTACTGTTTTAAGGTTTTTAGGGACTGTTTTAAGTGTATTTGGCTGCTGTTTTAGGGGTTAAATTACTACTATTTTTGGTGGTGGGTTTTCGGTAATATAGAGGCAGAAAATAGTACAGTTTTTCGGTAATGCAGTGAGGTTTACGAGGTTGCTGTTTCGGTAATATAGGGAAGGTTATGGGTTGCTGTTTTTGGTAATGTAGGGAGGTTTACGGGGCTGCTGTTTCAGCATTATAGGAAAGGTTATGGGCTGCTGTTTTTCGGTTATATGGCTGCTGTATTGGGCGTTATTCGGCTGCTGTATGGGGCGTTATTTGGCTACTGTATGGGGAGAGTTTTGGTTTGATTGGGGGACATGGCTTGGCTATATTAGAAGTCAATACTTTTAATTTGTTATGATTGATTTTAATTAGGTATATCATCTTTTTAATTTAGGTATATAACATATTTAATTTGTTTAAATTAGACATGATTTTATTTTATGTTTTATTTAATTTGGCAAATGATTTAATTATTATTTTAATTAATTACATTATCTAATTAATATTTAACTTAATATTTGATTTAATTTGGGTGTGTATTATGGTGAATGGGCGTGTGGGCCTTGATGTGGGCGTATGTGCCTTTGGTTGGTGGGTTTAGTTTGGTGAGTGGGTTAGGTGTGTGGGCTTGCGGGTTTTTTACGCCAAAGGTACTCTAGATGGAGGTCCGATAAGTGAGCTTGACGCTAAACAAGTGAAAAAGAATCTAACAAAATACCGATTCCCTTCCGAAGACCGTTTCCCGTAATATCCTTAACTAAAAAAGGTAGTGCCTCCAACTGAGACTCATCATTGGGTTTCGCATGCGAAAATGCAATATCTACAGTCTCCCCCACTTTGATGGGACTTGTGCAGTGTGTGACGTTGAACAATCCTATCAAAGTTATGCAATGCATTTTCACTTACCTGGCTCGTCTGCTACCTCGAGCTGAGTTGGTGCTACAGTGGACCTCATTCCTGGAACGCATCCCAATGACTGCAACTGACAACGGGGGCACCTCGACCCTGGGATGCATCCCGATACCACTGGAATTGAGGGCCTCGCCTCGAACAGATGATGTAGTGTGCCCTCGACCCTGGGACGCATCCCGGAACTACAACTGACAGCATGGGTACCTCGACCATGGGACGCATCCCAAAACTACCGACGATGTGGGCCTTGCCCTCAAGCTGATATGGGCCTCGTCCCCAAACTGACATGGGCCTCGCCCTCGAACCGATATAGGCCTCGCCCCCAAGCTGATATGGGCCTCGCCCTTAGACTGGTGATGATGTGGGGCTCTGCCCCCAAGCAGATATGGGCCTCGCCCTCGAACTGCTGCTTTATCCTTTCTTCGAACCTGCGAACACAAAACAAAAACAAACACGAAGAGAATTCAATGTTACGCGTATGCATGAATGATTTTCTTATTCCGTTGGGTTAGGTCTTCTACCAATTCCCTTGGTGATTGCTCGGTCTTTTCCTCACTCAGGTAAAGTACTGCTTCAATCTATCTACGTTGATCGGCTCAGTGAACTCAGTCCCTTCCATGTCTGAGAGTCTCACTGCTCCATTTCCCACTACTTTCTGCACTATGTAAGTCGCTTCCCAGTTAGGTCTGAACTTTCCTCTTGGATCTGTCATCGACGGCTTTGATTGCTTAAGTACCAAATCACCCTTTCTGATTCTGGTGGGACGTACCTTCTTGTTGAATGCTCGGGCTAGTCTTTTCTGATACAACTGCATATGATGTAGAGACTTCATCCTCTTCTCATCCAGCAGTGCTAACTGATCAAACCTCTGTGCGGCCCATTCTGGTTCTGGTAAACCTGTTTATGCTAATACCCTCATAGACTGTATCTCAACTTCCACTGGTAGCACTGCTTCCATTCCATAGACCAAAGAGTAAGGTGTGGCTCCGGTTGCTGTTCTTACTGATGTTCTGTATCCCTACAAAGCATATGGTAGTTTCTCGGCCCAATCTCTGCAGTTTTCTATCATCTTGGCTAAAATCGTCTTTATAGTCTTGTTAGCTGCCTCAACTGCCCCATTTGCCTGCGGCCTGTACAGTGATGACTTGTGATGGACTATCCCATACTTCTGTAACATTACCTTTGTCTCTCCCTGAAACTGAACTCCGTTATCTGTAACCACATGATGCGGCATACCGTACCGATAAATGAGGTTCCGTGCTATGAACTTGGCCATCTGCTTTGCTGTGACGCTACAGAATGATTCGGCCTCTACCCATTTTGAGAAGTAATCCACTGCCACTACTATAAAGCGATGCCCATTCGATGCATTTGGCCGAATTTCTCCAATCATATCAATTCCCCATGACGAGAAGGGCCACGGCTCTGACAACCCGTGCAACTCTGTGTGTGGTAGGTGATTCAAATTACCGTGTGCTTGATAATCATGACAGTGCTTTACCATCTTCGCGCAGTCTGTTTCCATGGTTGACCAGTAAAAACCTTGTCTCGCTATCTTGCGGGACAGATTCAACCCGTTCATGTGCGGACCACATACCCCGGCGTGTTCTTCTTCCATTACCTGCTGAGCCTTTTCTTTTCTCAAACATTTCAACTGAATACCATTTGCTTGCCTCTTGTACAGTTCTCATTTCAAAATCACATACTGAGAAGCTAACTTTTGAATGGCTAACTTGTCTTTTCTGCCTGCCCCTTCCGGGAGTTCCCCATGCTCCAGATACCTCTGAATGTCATGATACCAAGGTTTTCCATCTTCGATTTCTACTTCCAGAACTCTTTCTGTCTCATAAACGGGTCTGTTTGCTGTCGTCAGTACCAACGGTCTCATTACTAACTTCTCTGGATTTTCCCAAGTTGCTGCAAGTGTAGCCAGTGCGTCCGCCATCTGATTCTCTTCTCTCGGCAACTGCTGAAACTTACAATCTGGGATGACCTGTGCCAACTTTCTGAGGTGAAGAAGGTAAGGTTTCAACCGTTCTTCTTTCAATTCCCATTCTCCTCGCATCTGCTGGAGTACCAACATAGAATCCCCGTAGACTTCCACACTTCCGGCCTTCAAGGCTATCAATGCTGTCAAACCAAAAGTGCATGCCTCATACTCGGCCATGTTGTTAGTTACTCTGAACGTTAGCCTCTTGGCCAGAGGCAAAGTCTCTCCCTCGGGGGTCACTATCGCGATCCCAATTCCGGCTCCCTTATAATTCACTGCTCCGTCGAAGTACATTTTCCACCTCTGAATTGCTATGGCCTGGACTTCTTCATCTGGAAATTCAAACTTATACTGATCCCCCTCAATAGGTTGCAATGCCAAAAACTCTGCCACTGCTCGCCTTTTGATCATTTTGGAGGTGAGATACTCAATGTCAAACTCTGTCAGCAACACTAACCATATGCCCAATTTCCCACTAGCGACGGTACTGAATGCAGATATTTTAGAGGATTCTCCTTTCCCAAAACCTGGATCTTATAAGACTGAAAGTAATGCCGTAATTTTCTGGAAGCCCATACCACTGCAAGACAGATCTTCTCTACTTCTTGATAACGAGCCTCATACGGGAGCATCTTCTTACTCAGATAGTAGACCGCGTGTTCTACCTCTGTCTCATCTGCCTGTACCATCATTGCCCCCAGTGCTTCTAACTCTATGGCCAAATACAATATCAAAGTTCTGCCCGGTCTCAGAGGTTTCAATACCGGAGGCTTCACCAAATATTCCCTGATTTTACTGAAGGCTGTCTGACATTGTTCATTCCATCTCACTGGCTGATCTTTCCTCAACAATTTGAAGATAGGCTCACATACTGACGTCAACTTGGCAATGAACCGTGACCTCATTCTCAGTCTTCGGTGCTGGCATTTCTGTGATTGCTTTGATTTTCTCAGAATCCACCTCTATTCCACCCATTCCCACTGTATGGCCAAGCAATTTCCCTGATGTCACTCCAAACACACACTTCTTAGGATTCAACCGCAAGTTGTATTTGTCGACTCTCTGAAAGAACTTTTCAAGTGCCTCTATGTGCCCAATTCTTGTCTCCGATTTCACCATCATGTCATCCACGTACACCTCAATCTCATTGTGCATCAAATCGTGGAATAATGTGGTGTCCATCCGCTGATAAGTAGCTTCTGCGTTCTTGAGCCCAAACGATATTACTTTGTAACAATAAGTACCCCATTCTATGACGAAGGCAGTTTTATGCTTGTCTTCTTCAGCCATAAGAACCTGATTGTACCCCGAAAACCCATCTGGAAATGAGTATATGGCAGATAAAGCTGCACTATCAACCAAAACATCTATATGCGGTAGTGGAAAATCATCTTTCGGGCAAGCCTTGTTGAGATCTCTGTAATCCACACACATTATGACCTTCCCATCTTTCTTCGGCACCGGCATAATATTAGCCAACCACTCGGGATACTTTACCACTTCCAGAAATCCCACATCTATCTGTTTCTTGACTTCTTCTCTAACTTTTTCAGCCCATTCTGGTCTCATCCGTCAAAGTTTTTGTTCACTGGCCTCATATTCAGATAAGTTGGTATTGTGTGTTGGGCAATGCTTTTGTCTACCCCAGACATGTCCTCATAGGACCAAGCAAACACTTTGCCATATCAGACCAATACTTCTTCTAATTTCTCCCTCTCCTCGGAGGTAACCTCATTTGCAATCAAAATTTCTTTAGGACTCTAAAGTGTACCAAGGTTAAATGCAGTAGTTTTGGGTGAACTGATATCAAATATACTTGATTCGTGCAAAGTAAAAGAAAATGACTCAGGCAAGTAAGAAAAAGAGATGTCTTTATTATTGGGTAAAGCAGAAGTACATTCAAATAAATCAGGAAGGCAAATGTCTTCATCATTTGCAGGCACTTCATCTTCCACAATCGGGTTCTTTCCGAGCTTCTTATCTTCCTCAAGAGTCAGTCCTTCTAATTTCATTAGTTCTTCCTCCCACTTCTATTCTTCATTCTTTGCAGCCTTTTCCATTATTGGCTTCTTTCCCAATATGTCCTGGAAGATCTCAAATCCAGGTACCACAATTCCATTAACTTCCACAGGTTCAGGCTCCCATTGATACTCTGAAGCATTCACAAAGCATTCCATCAGTTTTAGGCCTTTCTTCTTAACCTTCGGCTTTTGTTCATCAGACTTATACCCCAAACCTTTTCGAGTAGTCTGTTTTCTGAAATCTGGCAGTTTTGAACCCTCACCCGGCTCATACTTCATTTTTCCCATGATCCTAGCTACCTTAGGATCCACCCATTCCTCAAAAGTTGCCGACACTTGGAACCTTGTGAAAGGCGCTACTTCCAAAACGGCCACAACATTATCAACCTCAGCTCGGATGGTAACAATTTCTCCCCCATACTGGAACTTAATCATCTGGTGTAGAGTAGATGGCACACATCCAAGCTTATGAAACCAAGGCCTTCCCAACAACAAGGCAAAAGTGGCTGGGATATCCAGCACTGTAAACTCAATTTCGTCCTCAACCGGGCCCACTTTAACCATAGCCATAAAAGTACCCTCCACTCCACGCTTACTGTCATCATAAGCTTTAATGGTCATGTTGGAGGGGTGCCTTTATGCCCAGTCTGGCCAAAATCTTCAACGGGCACACATTGATGGCCGAACCATCATCCACCATTACACAGGAAGTCTTCTTATCCTTCACTTCAGCTTTGATAAACAAGGGTGTCTGTTATGATTTCTACCCTCAGCCGGGAGTTCTTCTTCTAAATAAGTGATCTTCTGCAAAGTTTGTCCTTGTACCGACCCGACAAGTATTGCGGGGTTGGCATCCTCAGGCACCACAACTTTATTCAAGGCCTCAACCATGGCCTGCCTATGCTCTTGAGATGTACACAATAATTCCCAGATGCTAAGCTGAGCCCGGGTCTTTTTCAACTGCTTCAACACTGTATCCCCATCAGCATTCTCTGCATTTTCCACCACTTCTTTACCATCGGTCAAGGCTTCCTTACCCTTTTCCACCACATCATTGTAAAAGCGGCCGCTGCGGGTCATTCCCCTTACTTCTTCCTCATCACTACTAGAGAAATCAAGCCAAAAGTTCTTCCCCTGCTCAGTCTCATCTTCACTATTACTATCCCAGATTCCCAGGGAAAAGGCTTGAGGGTGAAAGGATTTTAGGACAAGGTCTTCTGGGAGGCCAGAATTGATCATATAGGTTGGTGGTGGTACGGCACGGTAGTTGGGTAAGGGGTTTCTGTGTGTGTCAGGCTGTTCTGTTTCTGGGTCGGGTATTTTCTTGGAGTTTATCAGGTCTTGGATTTCATGGCGGAGTTGGGCGCAATTATCAGTGTCATGGCCTTTCTGTTGGTGGAAGTGACAGTAAAGGTTTAGGTTATAATGTGATGGTGGGGGATTGGGTAATGGTTTGGCCTCCAAGGGTTTCAGAAGTCCTTTTCTTTTTAATTTCTCCAACACCTTAGACAAGGGTCTCCCCAAGTTGGAGAATCTCCGATTTTGGATGGCAGCAATCTCCGCAGAAACAGGTTTGGTACCCGATGTCCCCCCAATAGGCCTCCTACTTAGGCCATAAAACTTCCTATTTTCCACCTCTTCCTCTTCAATGTCCATGACAGTTTCCCTCAACTGCCGAAAGTCTGTAATCATGGAGGTCATCATCCTCAGTTTCCCATAGATGGAGGGCTTGGTGCCCTTGATAATCATCTTAATTTGGTCCTTCTCAGAGGGCCTAGTCTGCATTTTCAACAACTGACTTCTCCATCGGTCCACATACTCCTTGAAGCTTTCCTCCGGCCTCTGCTTAGTGTTCTCCAAATCACGGAGTGACAAATCAATCTCCAAGTCCGTGACATATTGCTTCAGAAAAGCATCAGCCAACTCCCTCCAATCTTCCCTAACTTTCTTCTCAAGGCTGTGATACCAAACTACCGGCGCCCCTTCAAGTGACATCCCAAACATTTTCTGCACCTGACGCTTGGACAAACCCACTAAACTCATGACTGAAACATACTGATGGAGATGGACCCTCGGATCCCCATTCCCGTTAAACTTATCCATGTCCGGCATCTTGAACTGAGCCGGCAACTGTTCTTCAAATGTTATTGCCTCATAATCCAACAACTCTTCATATTTACCCCTCATCTTGCGGGTAACTGTTTCAACCTGATCCCGAAGTTTCTGAAATTCCGCCGGAGACCCAATCATTCTGCATGTTGCATATTCTGCCATGTCGTCATCAAAAGCGGGGATATCATCCCCCAACCCATTCGGAGGCTCCTCTTGCCTCACATTCTCAGAATTCCCCCAGCACATGGCACAACCATACCAGCCACAGCAGTAGTAAGGGCTTGCAACTGTTCAGTGATCTTGGTGAGACTGTTTTCCAACTGATCCATACGGGATACCTCATTATTGGATGTACTCATATCTGTTCTCGGTATTTTGGTGAGTCTCGTCCCTTCTCTAACCCAAACGGTATCTATGATGTCTTTTTTGAGACATAGAGGGTGTTAACATGATGTATGCATGTATGAGGTGCATAAGATGCATATAACATCTATGACATACTAAATTAATTAAAATTCTCAAACAAATCGGCCCATTATCATTTTAGAAGCTTTTGGGCTAAATGTCATAGGAGTGAACTCGTCCCAGTTTAAATGGCCCAACGAGTTCGCATCTCATGGCATGGAGCCCAACTAAATCCAAATGGTAATGTTCCGAACAGAAGCACAAAATGGCCCATCAATATTTAGAGGCCTTTGGCCCAATCATCATAAGGTACGTTCTTGTCCCAATTTAAATAGCCCAACAAGCCCATGTCCCATGATAAATAGTCCAAATGGATCCAAACAAAGACGTTCCCAAACACAAGCATAAAGACAATTTAAGCATAAAATAGTAAATTCTACAAGGTATCCCATCAACATTTCAGAAGCTTTGGGCCTAATGGTCATAGGATATGAACTCACCCCAGTTTAAATGGCCCAGCAAGTTCGCATTTCTGACAAAAAGTCCAACTGCATCCAAATGAGGATGGTCCACAAGCACATGCTCAAGGAAATAATTGTTACTTTAGCCATACAACCCCGGTCTATGGGTGGGTTCGTGAGAGTATAGACAAAGACTATTGCTGGCGAAGGATTGCCACAACTAGGTCTCCCCACTCAAGGGTTCGAGCGACCAAGCAAGCACACCTTTTTTATACCTTGCGGTACGTGCCAACAAGTAATGGTGTGTGACTAACTGTCAAATGGATTTCTTGTTGCAGATTCACCAGAGGGGGGGTGGAACGAACTCTCTTAAATACCCAAGCCTCTTAGGTTCTTTTCGCTTGGTGACAGAAATAAGCAACAAATCCTCCAAATTAGTCTGTCACAACAGGCCAAGGGTAGTGACTATTTAGGTGCCTCCACAGCTTTTCCTCGAAAGGTAGTGAATGAAGGAAGACACCAAACCATTACCTAGCCTTAAAAGATGCCTTTGATCAAACCCTCATTTTACCCATTATAGACACGGTTAATTAAAACACAAATCCAAACATTACAAGACAATATTTCGGGGCTGATTCTCTATCCCCAGTGGAGTCGCCAGACTGTGGTGACACAGGAAACTGGGCGACGCATGCTGTTCCGAGTTCGCAGCCCGATTAGGAGTACGGAGTAGCCACGGGGGACTAAACCGGAGAATGATGGAGTTGCCACCTGGTGTGAACTGGGAAAATGAGATTTAAGGCCGCACTCACCCCTCGCAAGGGAAGACCTCAAACCTTTGGGTTCGGAATGGTCCCTTACTGATGTCACTTGTAGTGAAAGGATTTGTGTAATAATTTAATCAAGCCTAAGTGACACTTATTTCCGAGAATATCATGCTTCTAAGTTCACATGCGCAAAAAAGATAAAACTTGCACCTAGATTTGCATATATCCTACTTCTAAGTTTACATGCTCGAAAGTAAGTCAAAGTAGCGGCAAATATACAACTTCATAGGCATATTGTATTCATGAAAACGCAAGCACGTCATAATCACATAAGCACACATGAAAGGGAATCAAATAATGATGAACACGTGATTTCATAAACATTTCATACTTATACATGTGGAAACATAAACGAATAACCATTACATATTCATGTGTAAATAAAAGAGTCAACTAAGTACATAATGCACAAAGACAATTAAGGATGCAATTAGGCATTAAAGTAAGCATGCTATAACGTGATGCAAGAGAAGATAACTAACATGGACACAAACACACATGTGATCATTTTTCCAAGTGGTACGTGGAATTGTATCCCAAGTACAGACCGCACTACCGTCCATTCGGAATCGGCTATGGAATTTACGTCTGGGTTTCTATCCGATATACCACAAGAAATAATACTCAAATGACATTGGTATTTGAATGAAGAGATATCAAGTAAAGACATATGTAAATAATGCAACCAAACGGAATAAGGGCGCGGAAATATCGTGGTAAAGGTAGCCTTTTAGGCTTTTCTTCCCCAAATGGGAAACCTTCATCCAATACAATAAGCCCATGCGCTTTTCATTACAATGCATACAAAGATAAAGATGACTTTATGGAATTTCGTAATGCGTTCATAAATAAAACAATGATGTGCGAAAGGAAATACAAGACATAATTAGGGGACGCGGCAAAGCATCGTGGTAAAGAATTTTAACCTCTTCAATTAGAGGACCTTTCATCGCACTTACTAAGCCCATGCGTAAATAACACAATGAGTACATATGAAACAAAAGTAAATACAAAGATATCCAGCGCGGCGAAGCATCATGGTAAAGGATTTTAACCTCTTCAATTAGAGGGCCTTTCATCGCACTTACTAAGCCCATGCGCTTATCTTAATGCGCATATATATGAAACAAAAGTAAATACAAAGATATCCGGCGCGGCGAAGCATCATGGTAAATGATTTTAACCTTTTCAATTAGAGGACCTTTCATCGCACTTACTAAGCCCATGCGCTTATCTCAATGCATATATATATGAAACAAAAGTAAATACAAAGATATTGGATTTCACATACCCGATTGAACATATCTTACATCCAATCGAATATACATCCTTCGGCGCGGTGAAGCATTATGGTAAAGGATTTTTAACCTCTTCAATTAGAGGACCTTTCATCGCACTTACTAAGCCCATGCGCTTATCTCAATGCATATATATATGAAACAAAAGTAAATACAAAGATATTGGATTTCGTATACCCGATTGAACATATCTCACATCGAATCGAATATACATTGACCGGCGCGGCGAAGCATCGTGGTAAAGGATTTTAACCCCTACAATTAGAGGACCTTTCATCTCACTTACTAAGCCCATGCGCTCGATCATATCATTACACGAACAAATAATTTGCGGAAATTAAATAACGAATAATAAACACATCAAAACAACATAAAATAAAATATGCACCGTTTGCTCAAGTGGTACGTGGAGTTGTATCCCGAGTGCAGAGCATACTACCGTCCATTCAGAATCGGCTATGAAATTTACGTCTGGGTTTCCATCCTATATACCACAAGAGGCGACACATTTTTCATTTTACTCAAAGGCACACAACACACATATTTCATAATACATGCATACTTATCTACTCAAGGGCCACAACATGCATTTTAACATAAAAATCATGCGAACAAACTCAATAAATAATAAAAATAAAACAGAAAACAAGTGTGAAAAATACCCTCAGGACTAACCTTTTTGCCGACTTTCGGACTTGCTTTTCACAAAGATCAGAAGGTTAAAGTTCCTCAACTTCTACGGTTCACTAGTTTAACATCTTAACTCACTGTTTTGCTGTTTTGCTCGCTGTTTGGCTTCCATTTTGCTGCTGTTTTCTATGTATTCTCTGCTCACTATTTCAGGTCTTTAAAGCTATTATTTTTTGCGTCTTTTAGGGGGGTTTGGGTTGCTGTTTTCGTGGTTTTAAGGAGGCTTTGAGTGCAGTTTTTTTGTGTCACTGTTTTAATGTTTTTAGGGACTATTATAAGTGGATTTGGCTGCTGTTTTAGGGGTTAAATTACGGCTATTTTTGGTGGTGGTTTTTCGGTAATATAGAGGCAGAAAACAGTGTAGTTTTTCGGTAATGCATAGAGGTTTACGGGGCTGGCTGTTTCGGTAATATTGGGAAGGTTATGGGCTGCTATTTTTCGGTAATGCAGGGAGGTTTACGGGGCTGCTATTTCGGTGGTATATAAGGAAGGTTATGGCTGTTGTTTTTCGGTATATGGCTGCTGTATTGGCATTTTCTGCTGCTGTATGGGGCGTTATTTGGCTGCTGTATGGGGAGAGTTTTGGTTTGTTATTTTCGATTATGTGAGGGTAGAGATGAAGAGAATTGTTTGCTATTTTTCTTCTGATTTGCGTGTATTGTGAGCTTTTTTTTTTCTTTGTATTTTTGCTGTATAGGCGTGTGTGTGAGAGAGTGGAGAGGAGCAAAGGCTTTGGTTTGGTGTTGTTTATATAGAGAAGGGTTAGGGCTTCACCTTGTCTCACAAGGAAGGGATTTGATGCATTCAATTAGGATATGATTTAGTGCTAGACAAGGAAAGCAATGGATTTGATTGGGGGACATGACTTGGCTAGATTAGGAAGTCAATACTTTTAATTTGTTATGATTGATTTTAATTAGGTATATCATCTTTTTAATTTAGGTATATAATATATTTGATTTATTTAAATTAGGCATGATTTTATTTTATGTTTTATTTAATTTGGTAAATGATTTAATTATTATTTTAATTAATTACATTATCTAATTAATATTTAACTTAATATTTGATTTAATTTGGGTGTGTATTAGGGTGAATGGGCGTGTGGGCCTTGATATGAGCGTGTGGGCCTTTGGTTGGTGGGTTTAGTTTGGTGAGTGGGTTATGTGTGTGGCTTGCGGGTTTTTTAGGCCAAAGGTACTCTAGATGGAGGACCGACAAGTGAGCTTGACGCTAAACAAGTGAATAAGAATCTAAAAATACTGATTCCCTTCCGACGACCGTTTCCCGCAATATCCTTAACTAAAAAAGGTAGTGCCTCCAACTGAGACTCATCATCGGGTTTCGCATGCGAAAATACAATGTCTACAATCGGCATACCCAGTTACCTCAAGTTCTCCATCTCCATCGATTAAGAAAGCATCGTTAGTTCGTCTAAGATACTTAAGGATATCTTAACCGCCATCCAGTGGCCTTCACCTGGATCGGTCTGACAGCGACTACACATGCTCAAAGCATACGAAACATCAGGTCATCTACATATCATGGCATACATGATCGATCAGACTGTCGAGAAAAACGGTATCTGACTAATGTTGTTGTTGAGTTCTAATTTAGGTCCAAGATCAACAAATCAAGCAATGAATTCGCATGAATACATCAAAGGAGTAAGGCGGAAACATAACTCACATTGAATGGATTTGATGCATCAAAGAACACAAGTCTTTTTCTTCCTCCATCAAGCTCGATTTTGGGCCTTCTTGAACTGCAGTGGAGTGCACGGTGGGGGCTGTTTTGGTGCTCCAAAAATCAGCCAAAGACATCACCATTGAAGCTCTAAGCTTCAAGCTTCCATGCTCAAGGAATCACTTCCCTATCACCTTTGTATTCCTCCATGAGTGTGCTAGCACATAGATCTTGCAACAAGATCCAAAGCTTCTACATTTGCTCGGTCAAACCAGAAGAAAATAGATGAAGAATCGGTCTTAACCGTGAGAGAGAGATGAGAAGGTTTTTGGCTCCAAAATGCCTAACAACCGTGAACTACTTCCAAAGAGAGAGAGAAAACGATTTAGGTACATGGGAGAGAGAGAAAACATTAAATATATATCATTTTATTTATTTTCTAAAAGCAAATAAAATAAATATATACAAAACTTTTCAAAAAGCAAAAAGTCAAAAGTAAAAAATCAATCAATGCTTTCACTTTTACCCATCACTTTTACCTATCACATCAAGTCACTTTATTAAAGTGACAACATGTCATGTCACATCACTCAAAGTGACAAGTGATTTGACAATTGATACGACTAATGATTTGACGCTTGATGTGACTTGCGTGCCGCGCTCGGATTCGAAATACGAATGCGCTCGCAATCACTCTCGGGCTCGGGTTCGCTAATTTCAAGTTAACGAATTTTCCGTCGCGTCGTAATTAAATGATTACGCCTAGTGAAATCACTATTCACGTCGCTAACGAATTAATTCCAAATTAATTCGTTCGCCCGAATTAAAATCCAATTTCAATTCCGCGTCGAAATCCAATTTCGTATAATATATCGGATATATTATTTTATCGATTAATTCCAAATTAATCGTTCTCTCTCTTTTATTAATATTTTATCCTAGATAAAATATCTTCGTAATTAATCCCAGATTAATTTTCTCTCTCATCAAATTAATCCCAGATTAATTTTCTCTCTCTTCTAATTAATCCCAGATTAATTAAAGTGCGAGTCATACATCATCGGTGAATCTTTGGGAACCGACCCATGAGATCTCCGGATATGTTGGCAGTAAATTTGGTCGTCGGACAATTCGAACACTTAAGTACCTCGTACTATGTTTATACCGATTTACAAGACAAGGTTGGCTTCTAGCAAAGCGCCATGCCTACCCAATTCTCCGGAAATATCCTTATAAGAATATGCGATCTATATCAAGCGTAGTATACCGAAGTATTGCGTATTTCTGTCCAGTATTGGATGATCACGTGCTAGGCCTAGGGCTGGAATTGTGTCTGCCCCGTACGAAGCACATATCGGATGTCTGGTAACTAGTCTCTATAATCGGATAAACATGACCTGGTCATAATATCCCGATAGCTCGAGCATTTAAGAGAACGAGTTTCCGTATCCTACGTGACCATCATCTCCACTATGACTGGAGTGATAATTCCGTCTTGACATCACACCCAACACACTACGATTCTCAATATACCCAGTATCGGCGTACGCAGAACTGGTTAAAGCCCTGGACGACCTCCACTAAAGTACATTGATTGTCACAAGTGTTAGCGGTGCAAGTCTCAGGTTAAGACCAAATACACCTACCCTGATTGCAGACTCCTATAGACACATAGTCATACTACCAATGGGATTCTGCGGGGGTCAATCCAGAGCGAAGCTGTTTCCCGTACCATCGGTGAAACACAACCTCATATTACACTTGCATGAGTATTCTATACCCAAATATATGAGAACTATACCGTTGTGCCCTCACAAACGCGCACAAGTGCAATACTAGTCTGTTACGTATTTATCGATGTCCAATCTCGATAATACTCTGACTAGGGATATTTAATGATTTATCCTTTGTGGACTGATACTGTCTCATATCATTCTCCGTCCAGGAACAAATCATAGGGACCTCTCATCACTTATATATCTAGGTGATCTAATCACAAATGATAAGAGTGCAATCTCCTTTATTACATAGTTAATTTGTATAACAACACCGTGATCTGTACAAATAGTGACGCTATGGGTCATAATTGTCCAACAATCTCCCACTTGGCCTATAGCCAGTCACTCGAGTGTCTGACACCCGAACTATGTACGGTTGGCTCAAACTGCTGAGAAAAACTTTCGTCAGCGGATTTGCATGATTATCATCTTGATGCGATTTATTCGATCATCACATCGCCATGATGTATGATCCGAACGAATCAGATGAATATGTAAGTATGTATCTGGATCGTTGATGAGACCATTAATTCTTTAGCCTGTGCTGATGCCTAGCTCAGCTGCTAACAGAACTATATCTAATCTAATTAGATATGTATCGACCCAAATGACTTCTATTGCTGCCTCAGCTGCTGGAATTAACCAACATTTGTTGTTTATTCGGTAACAGTATCTTGCTTGGAAGATTTCCAGCTCACTGCACCGTTATCTAAACTGTATAGTACCGTTTGCGACTTTTATCCGTCTTTATCGGTTATAGGAAACTTGCTACAGTGATCCCAGTCACTTCAAGTTCTCATTCTCCATAGACTAAGACAGCATCCTTAGTTCTCTAAGATACTAACGGATGTTCCTAACATCAATCCAGTGACTATCACTCGGATTAGCCTGTTTGTGAATCCATATGCTCAAAGCGTATGATACACCAGGTTTTGTACATTTTTCAATGTACAGTTCCACGGAGAGTATTTCGAAAGCCAAGCTTTCGCCGACATTTATTTTTATGGGAATATCATTTCCAAGAAATGACATATTATCATTATTTTATAGGACAGCCACTGTCAGTGCGCTCCCACTAACCCTCTTATTTACAAAAGAATCATTTTCGTTTTGAATTAAATCATACACCATTATGATTACATCAAAATGATAATTCCAAGAACTTATGCTCGCGTCAGCAAGCATTATCTAAATGGATTTACCGTGGCAATAGGTAAAAGGTTGAATCGTAATCAACACAATGTCGATAACGATACCTTTCCGTTAAAAGCCTAGCTTCATACGTTGGTATGTTGCCATCCATGTACGTCTTCCTTGAAGACTTACATAGTACCAGTAGGCACAATGCCATATGGTACATCAACTAGTATCCAAACTAGTTGATATACATGGAATCCATTTCGGATTATATGGCACTTTGCCATAATAAGGGAGTCGATACCTAGTATCACTTCCTTATACGTAGCCAGTTGGTATTCCTCAATAAGATAGACATCTTTATGAGATGAGATCAGAAACCCATACCCCAAGTTGTTTTCTGATTCTCTCCGTTCTACGCGGTTCTTGTGTATTCGAAGATTAATGGTCATAGTTGCATCCTTGATGAACTATTCATGTTCCATTAAGATTTGGTGCCTTGAACAGTATTACTCCGATTTTCATCGAGTTATACTATCCTCCCACTTACCACTGCATATCGGTATTCCTCTTAGAAAAATCGCATGGTGAGCAATAATCTAATTGTTCTCATGTGAGGTGTATAAGTACAATACTTATGGTATCCCTAGGATGACCTACAATTGGCACTTATCCTATTTGGGTTTTAGTTTGGTATCATCAAACATATGCCAAGCATACCCAAATGGTCAGGAATGAGAAATCCAGTTTCTTTCCCGTTCATATCTAATATGATATCTGTCAAACAGATTATTATGAACCTTATTCAAAATAAGTTCTTGCACTGTTTAAAGCTTATCCGTTGAAGGAAATGGTAGCTCAGAGCGACTCGTGATTAACCTTATTGTGTCTAACAAAATTAGGTTAATCCTGTTCGGACACACACCGTCAAAATGACGTGTTCCGGGAGGAGTCCTCATTGAAAGAATACTATACTCTTTCAAGTATACGAGAAACTTACTGCTTAAGTATTTTCATTACAGTCTTACCGTGACGGTTTAATACTTTAGCTGATCTGTTTGTCTATTTCGTGTCGAAACTGCGAAAGTTTCCGATTTGTGTTTCAAAAGAAACACACAACCATAACGCGATGCCACATCCGTACAGGTAACGAAATATTCATATCCATCTCTAGCCTAGCTAGACATGGACCCACTTGCTTCACTATGAACTAGGGCTAACAGATCAGTGGCATTTACACTTTTACCAAGTAAATAGTGCTATAGGCACTTTGCCCAATAAACTAGATTCGTAGACTTTATTTGAATGGAATCAAATTAGTCCTAGTATCCACTCTTCGAAAGTGTGAAATACGAGTCTTGTTTGATTGTGTCCCAGACAACAATGCCACAATTAGTTTCTTAACTGATCAAATCAGTTTGAGCTATTTATTTGTCATGTTATGTATTTGAGATATTATTTATATTCAAAATATAAATACTGTTATTCACATCTAATGTGTTTATCTCAATATCATCTTTATATAATAAAACATTTTAGTGTTCTAGAATATAAAGGTACACCGCAGCGGGTTATACGCGATATAGAGATAATGTTCTAGTCAAACTAGTTACATTATAACAGTTTCTAAATTTAAGTACTAACCCGAAGGCAGTTCCTAAATTCAGATATCTACGGTTAAAACAGCGACAATCGTCCCGTTTACTATTCGCAGATAAATCTCAGTTGAAGTCAGTATCATGTTCAAAACAGATTTTGAACAACAGTATATATTTATGTATCACTCTAAGTATTTAAAATCCAATTTCAATACTAGTTGTGAACATAATTATGACAAACATATTTGAAGTAAGAGCCTTGCTCGTCTTCAATTCCTTCTTTGGATTTGTCCTATTATCTTCCTAGAAGACCTAATCCTTAATTCTGATTCAGAAATTAGGGAGTCTACTTCGACAAGCTTAATGGATTAAGCGCTAAAGTTATCATTATATGAATATTCCAAATTTCATATTCCACTTATTTGCTTAACTCCGGGCTTTAGGCATAATTCATTATTTTATCAAATAAAATAACTTATTAATTTCCAAGACCATCTTGAAATTATTCCCAATTGAAAATTAAAGTCGTTTAAATACATTTTCACCCAGGATTATGTTTTAAACACTAATCTTTCATTTTATCTTGATTCTAATAGTCCAACTATTTAATCAACGATTTGTGGCACTTTGATTATAATGATTATAATAGTCCAACTATATAATCAAATATAATTTAAATTAATTAACCTCAATTACATTGATTACTATAATCCAATTATAAAATCAACTGTAAACTGAAATTAATTAATTCAAACATATTGATTAATATAATCCAATTATATATAATCAACTATAATACAGTCCAACTGTATATTAAAACAACAATTTAAATATTAGTCCAACTAACATTTAATCTAACGATGAAATAATTTGAATGAGCGCGTATGGTGAGTAATTGAACGAGTATTGCTAATTCAATTCTTGCCTCCCACTATTTTTCGGCCAGCCTCTAACCCTCTGTCGAGTACTCGGAAAACCGTGTTTCCTAGTGGGCTAAGATCCTGTTAAATATCACACAATCTTGACTTTGGCCAACAAATTGTATGATAATTAACTAGGTAGATCTCTAAGATCAATTGGATCCAATCCAATTCCTAGATCCGGTAGGAGGACGTCCAAGTCCGAAACATATATCTTATATATGCCAATACATCCAATGTATTACCTAACCTTTTTCCTCTGAATCAACTAAGCCTTGGCTATGGCACAACAAACCTAGTGATCCCAGTCAAGCGCGACCCATTGACCATGGAAAGCTTCGTAATCAATGTCGATGGACAAGAAGTGGTCTTGACTTTGGCCAACAAACCACAACTTGGACAAGACACTGATATGGAACAAAGCCTTCGTGATTCAAACACATCTTTGACAGACAAAGGCCTTGACTTTGGCCAACAAACCAATGTCGTCTTAGATCTTGAGTAAGAATCACTCAATGGAAGGAAAGACGCTTAATATTATTTGAGGGTTTTTCGCGTGCAAATTGGCAACCAATTTATTATCTTTGTTAAAGTCTCATCATCATACACCCTTAAACATGCATTCTAAACACATAATAAAGCGCATATGAAATAAAATAATAATGATATGCGGATGGATACTTTACATTGATCCTAGATCAAATCTCTCATTTTCTCTCTCCAAAGCTAGCACATGTATTTACTTCTACCCGTTACACTACACTTCTAAAGAAACCTCATTTACATTGAGGGGAATAGGTGAGAAGAGAATACAAAGAGTATAGAGGTGATAAGGCTGGACACGCAGGTCCAATTAATAAATCAAATTTATTACAATTTCCAAAATTGTCCCACCCGACTAATATCCATCCGATATACATTATTCACGCATCGCAACCATGTATTCATACAAGCATGTTATCAATCAATCTAATCCAATTAATTAATCTGATAATTAGTGATCATCCAATGTTCAAACAACGATTGATTTTTGCTCGAGTCAAACTCGTTTTACGAATAAGTACTCAAAGTACGAATTCTCGAATTAAATTAAACTACATAATTAAATCCAATTTAATACGCATTTAATTCTAATTCACTATTTAATTCCAAATTAAATATTACACTTTTATTAACGAACCTTCTACGATTTAAATTCCAAATTCAATCGTTATGGGTCTCAAAGCCCAATTAAGGTCCAACATTTATTTAATTAAAATCTAATGAGCTTTTAATTAATTTCTTAAGGCGTGGACTTTTGGTCAACTCGGGTCAAACCAAATAACCAAAATCCAATCCGGGAGTTACCCCATAAGCCTTTAAATTAATTTTGGCCCATTAGGCCCAATTAAATAATTAAGGTCCATTAAGTCATAATTGGACTTTATGGATGCGGTTTTGGGCCTAATTGGATCTAACCAATTTTGCTTAAACCCAACTTTGTACAACAAAACCCAAAAGCCCAATTACAACTTATGAGGCCCAATTTCCAAAAACAAGCCCAATTAATTAACTTATAAAATTCCAAATTTCATAATTAATTAACCTAAGTGTCATACATAATTAACCACCTAATTAATATTTCTAAAACATCAATTAGCATACTTAATCATGCATTTCTACATCAAATAGTGTCCAACACAATTTATCAAAATCAAACCCATTTTACATGCTTTAAAGTCTCTTGGCAATTTGGGGATTTCACGTCCGATTCGAATTCAATCCAATTAATTTCACAATCGACATTCAATCATATTCCCAAATGATTTCCAACACATCCAATGTTCAAAAATCAAAAAATTCCAAGACATTTAGGGTTCTTTAATTTTGGCCATCATATGCAATTTGGGGAAATTGTTCCAAAACAATTTCAACAAATTGATTCAATCAATCTTAAATTAAACATACTTTAAGCATTCTCATTCATCCAATTTCACAAAATATGCTCAAAATCAAGTTTACCCAAATTTATCACTTTATGCCAACATAAAAAATTGGGGAAATTTGTTCCAAACACAATTTCTTCAAATTGATCCAATCAATCATTAATTCAACAACATTTAAGCATACTTAATCAATCAATTTAATCAAATCATGCTCAAATTGATTTTACCCAATTTGTCATGCCCAAAATTTGGGGAAAATTGAATCCAATCCAATTTCATGAAATTGATCATGCACAACTTCAATTCATCAACAAACAAACATACTTTATCATCCAATTTAACCAAATCATGCTTCAATTGATTATCCCCATTTCAAACCCTAAAAGTTTCATGCTTGATAATAGCTCAAGATACCATTGTTGAGTTCTAATTTAGGTCCCAAGATCAAGAAATCAAGCAATGAATTCGCATGAATACATCAAAGGAGTAAGGCGGAAACATAACTCACATTGAATGGATTTGATGCATCAAAGAACACAAGTCTTTTTCTTCCTCCATCAAGCTCGGTTTTGGGCCTTCTTGAACTGCAGTGGAGTGCACGGTGGGGGCTGTTTTGGTGCTCCAAAAATCGGCCAAAGACATCACCATTGAAGCTCTAAGCTTCAAGCTTCCATGCTCAAGGAATCACTTCCCTATCACCTTTGTATTCCTCCATGAGTGTGCTAGCACATAGATCTTGCAACAAGATCCAAAGCTTCTCCATTTGCTCGGTCAAACCAGAAGAAAATAGATGAAGAATCGGTCTTAACCATGAGAGAGAGAGATGAGAAGGTTTTTGGCTCCAAAATGCCTAAAAACCGTGAACTACTTCCAAGAGATAGAGAGAGATAGAGAAAACGATTTTGGTACATGGGAGAGAGAGAAAAAATTAAATATATATCATTTTATTTATTTTCTAAAAGCAAATAAAATAAATACATACCAAACTTTTAAAAAAGAAAAAAGTCAAAAGTAAAACATCAATCAATGCTTTCACTTTTACCCATCACTTTTACCCATCATGTCATGTCACATCACTCAAAGTGACAAGTGATTTGACAATTGATGCGACTAGTGATTTGACGCTTGATGTGACTTGCGTGCCGCGCTCGGATTCGAAATACGAATGCGCTCGCAATCACTCTCGGGCTCGGGTTTGCTAATTCCAAATTAACGAATTTTCCATCGCGTCGTAATTAAATGATTACGCCTAGTGAAATCACTATTCACGTCGCTAACGAATTAATTCCAAATTAATTCGTTCGCCCGAATTAAAATCCAATTTCAATTCCACGTCGAAATCCAATTTCGTATAATATATCAGATATATTATTTTATCGATTAATTCCAAATTAATCGTTCTCTCTCTTTTATTAATATTTTATCCTAGATAAAATATCTTCGTAATTAATCCCAGATTAATTTTCTCTCTCATCAAATTAATCCCAGATTAATTTTCTCTCTCTTCTAATTAATCCCAGATTAATTAAAGTGCGAGTCATACATCATCGGTGAATATTTGGGAACCGACCCATGAGATCTCCGGATATATTGGCAGTAAATTCGGTCTTCAGATAATCCGAACACGTAAGTACCTCGTACTATGTTTATACCGATTTACAAGACAAGGTTGGCTTCTAGCAAAGCACCATGCCTACCCAATTCTCCGGAAATATCCTTATAGGAATATGCGATCTATATCATGCATAGTATACCGAAGTATTGCGTATTTCTGTCCAGTATCGGATGATCACGTGCTAGGCCTGGGGCTGGAATTGTGTCTGCCCCGTACGAAGCACATATCAGATGTCTGGTAACTAGTCTCTATAATCGGATAAACATGACCTGGTCATAATATCCCGATAGCTCGAGCATTTAAGAGAACAAGTTTCCGTATCCTACGTGACCGTCATCTCCACTATGACTGGAGTGATACTTCCGTCTTGACATCACACCCAACACACTACGATTCTCAATATACCTAGTATCGGCGTACGTAGAACCGGTTAAAGCCTGGACGACCTCCACTAAAGTACATTGATTGTCGCAAGTGTTAGCGGTGCAAGTCTCAGGTTAAGACCAAATACACCTACCCTGATTGCAGACTCCCATAGACACATAGTCATACTACCAATGGGATTCCGCGGGGGTCAATCCAGAGCGAAGCTGTTTCCCGTACCATCGGTGAAACACAACCTCCTATTACACTTTCATGAGTATCCTATACCCAAATATATGAGAACTATGCCGTTGTGCCCTCACAAACGCGCACAAGTGCAATACTAGTCTTTTACGTATTTATCGATGTCCAATCTCGATAATACTCTGACTAGGGATATTTAATGATTTATCCTTTGTGGACTGATACTGTCTCATATCATTCTCCGTCCAGGAACAAATCATAGGGACCTCTCATCACTTATATATCTAGGTGATCTAATCACAAATGATAAGAGTACAATCTTCTTTATTACATAGTTAATTTGTACAACAACACCGTGATCTGTACAAATAGTGACGCTATGGGTCATAATTGTCCAACAGTTGTTTCTCTCATCTTGAGTTTTAGGACACATGTCCTTAGATAGAGTGACGCCATGTGACACTGGCAACGGTCCTCTCTTGGACTGATCCATGTTGAATCTCTTCAACACTTTGTCAATATACGTGCTCTGGGAGAGTCCAAGCAGCTTTCTAGATCTATCCCAGTAGATATTTATTCCTAGAATAAAGGCTGCTTCTCTCAGATCTTTTATGGAGAATTTAATGAAATCCAAGCTTTCATCGATTGTAGCATGGGAATGTCATTGCCAATAAGTAATACATCATCAACGTAAAGGACAATGAATGTTAGTGCGCTCCCACTAACCTTCTTATATACATAAGGATCATCTTTTTTTTGAATGAAATCATATTCTTTTATGATCTCATCAAAATATTGGTTCCAAGAATGCGATGCTTGCTTCAATCCATAAATGGACCGATTTAATTACAAACCTTATTTGTAAGTCTTGGTACGACAAAACCGTCAGGCTGTTGCTTATAAACATCCTCCAAAAGGTTTCCGTTAAGGAAATCGATTTTGACGTCCATCTGTCATATCTCGTAGTCGAAATATGTAACAATAGCAAGCATTATCCTAATGGATTTAATCATGGCAACGGGTGAAAAAGTTTCATCATAATCGACACCATGTCGTTGACGATACCCTTTCGCTACACGCCTAGCTTTGTACGTTTGTACGTTGCCATCCATGTCGATCTTCTTCTTGAAGATCTATTTGCAACCAATAGGCTTTACGCCTTCTAGTGCATCAACCAGTGTCCAAACTTGGTTGGTGTACATGTAATCCATTTCGGACTTAATAGCTTCTTGCCATAAAGTGGAATCAATATCATGTATCACTTCCTCATACGTAGCCGGCTCGTTATCCTCAATAAGATTGATATCCAATGAGGTGAGATTAGAAACCCATACCTCTCAGTTTGTTTTCTGACTCTCTCCGACCTACGCGATTCTTGTGTATTCGAAATTGAGTTCTACTTTCCTCCCACTTATCACTATATTTAGGAATTCATTCTCAAGGAAAATCTCATGTAGAGCAACAAATACTTTGTTCTCTTGTGGCTGATAGAAATAATATCCTTTGGTTTCCCTAGGATATCATACAAATAGGTATTTATCCTATTTGGGTTCAAGTTTGGTACCTTCCAAACGTTTTACGCATGCCCAGCATCCCCAAATCTTCAGGAATGAGAAACCCGATTTCTTTCCTGTCCATATCTCATATGGAGTCTGTTGAACAGACTTTGACAGAACCTTATTCAAAATAAGTATTGCACTATTCAATGCAAATCCCCAGAAGGAAATACGTAGCTTAGTGCGGCTTATCATAGACCTTACCATGTCTAACAAAGTTCGGTTTCTCCATTCGGACACACTGTTTAATTGCGGTATTCGGGATGAGTCAACTATGAAAGAATACCATATTCTTTCAAGTAATCAAGAAACTCATTGCTTAAGTATTCGTCACCACGGTCCGATCGTAATGTCTTAATACTTTTGCCGGTCTGTTTTTCTACTTCGTGTCGAAACTCTTTGAATTTCTCAAAGGTTTCCGACTTGTGTCTCATAAGATACACATAACCATAACGTGATACATCATCCGTAAAGGTTATGAAGTATTCATAGACACCTCTAGCCTGGCTAGGCATTTTTGGAACCAAGATCAATTAAGCATATGAAATGTGTGAATATGCAAAGAAGATAGCGAAAAATACTTACAATACTCGGTTGGATGTTGAAGAGAAGTTCAAAAATTTGCCTCCATGGAAGTTGCTCCAAGCTTTCTTTGATATATGTTGAGCTTCCAAGCTTGTTGAATGAATTCCAAACTCATGTGATTGTTTCCCTAACACTTTTGTAAGACTCCCTAGCAATTTTGATTTTGAAGCAAAATCAAGAAGCAATGAGCCCTAGGCTCACGGCATTGGAGAGAAAAAGAAGAAGGCCATTCGGCCATGGTGAGGAGAGAATGGCGAAGCTCACGCCCAAGGCATGAAGTGGGAGAGAGAGAGTGATTTTTTTGTGTAATCTATAATTGATTTCCAAAAACAATTATCATATACCAAAACCAAACTTTTGGTATTAGTCATTCCAAAATGACAAGGAGTGATTTACAAGTTACCATTGAATCCAACTACTTTCATCAAGCAAAAGATGATGTGATAGACAAGTGATGTGACTTATGATATGACATGTGGGCCTTATTTGATTCAAAATCCGAGTGAGCCCGCAACACATCATGGGCTCAGGTTAGCTAATTTCGAATTAACGAATTTTCAGTTGCGACGTAATTAAATCAAATTTAATTAAATAATTATGCCTAGCAAAATTACTATTCATGTCACTCGTGAATTAATTCTAAATTAATTCGTTCACCCGAATTAAAATCCAATTTTAATTCCGCGTTCAAATCTAATTTCGTTTAATATATCGAATATATTATTTTATCGATTAATTTCGAATTAATCGTTCTCTCTTCAAATAGAATTATATCCCAGATAGAATCTCTCCATAATTAATCCTAGATTAATTTTCTCTCTCATCTAATTAATCCCAGATTAATTATGTTCGAGTCATACGTCATCGGTGAATCTTCGGGAAACGACCCATGAGATCCCTGGATATGTTGGCAGTAAATCTGGTCGTCAGACTATATGAACACTGTTTGTTTTATTCTAGGTCCCAAGATCATCAAACAAGCATGAAGATGTGTGAAATACATATCAAAGAAGTTACAGAATACTTACATTGATCGGTTGAGACGATTTGAGACAAACAAAACCATTTTTAAGCCCTCCAAGGTGCGCCCAAACAGTGTAGATTTTTCTGCCCGCTGTTTCAGTTTTGAGTCACAATTTTGAGCTTCGAATCTTCGTCGTTTGATTCCCGGCTCGTGGGTGGGTTTCCCTAACACCTTCGTATGCCTCTTAGAAGTGTACTAGCACTTGGATCTTGCCACAAAATCCACAAAAAGGGCATCCCTCACTGCTCACGTTTTCGACAGAAAAAATAGTGAACCACATGCCTCCATGGGCGTGAAGAAGAGAGAATGAGATGGGAAAGAGAGAGAGTTGTTTTTTAGGTTAAGGGAAAAAGTGTACAAAACATTTCATTTATATAATTTTCAAAATTACTAAAATGCTTTACCATTTATTTTCTTTTCCAAAAAGAAATAAAAAAAATGTAATAATGTTTTATTAAATCATTTTACCCTTGGTAAAAAGTGAAAAGGAAAAGCATTTCACTTTTCCAAAAAGTCAAAACTTTTCCCCCAAAATTTTCCCTCTAATTCTCAAAGGTCAAAGTCAAAGAGTCAAAGTTACTTTTCCAAAAAGTGTTTTGACTTTTATGACTTGCGATGTGATTTGCGATGCGACTTGCGGCACGTGATTCAAAATCGACGTAACTTCGCACAACACATTCCGAGCTCGGTTTCGATAATTCTAAATAACGATTTTCTCTCGATGCCTCGTTAATAAATCCAATTTACTAATCACGTCGCTCGAGAATTAATTCTAAATTAATTCAAGTGCCCGAATTAAAATCTAATTTTAATTCCTAATCGAAATCCAATTTTGTTTAATATATTGAATATATTATTTATCGATTAATTCCAAATTAATCGTTCTCTCTCTTTAAATTGATATTTTATCCTAGATAAAATATCTCCGTAATTAATCCCAGATTATTTTCTCTCTCTTCAAATTATCCCAGATTAATATATAATGCGAGTCATATGTCATCGGGTTGTATTATTGGGAAGCGACTCATGAGATCTCCGGATATGTTGGTAGTAAATTCGGTCGTCGGACTATCCGAACACGTAAGTACCAAGTATTACATTTTACCAATTTACAAGACAAGGTTGGCCTCTAGCAAAGCGCCATGCCTACCTAATTCTCCGGAAATATCCTTACAGGAATATATGATCTATATCAGGCGTAGTATACGTAGTATTTCGTATTTCGATCCAGTATCGGATGATCACGTGCTAGGCCTGGGGCTGGATATATGTCTGCCCCGTACGAAGCACATGTCGGATGTCTGGTAACTAGTCTCTATAATCGGATATACATGACTAGTCACAATATCCCAATAGTAGTGCAGCATATGAGAGCACTAATACCGTATCCTACGTGACCATCATCTTCATATGACTGGAGTGACACTTACGTCTTGACATCACACCCAATACACTACGATTCTCAATATACCCAGCATCGGCGTACACAGAACCTGTTAAAGCCTTGGACGACCTCAACTAAAGTACATTGATTATCGCAAGTATTAGCGGTGCAAGTCTCAGGTTAAGACCAAATACACCTACCCTGATTGCAGATTCCCACAGACACAAAGTCATACTACCAATGGATTCTGCGGTGGTCTAATCCAGAGCGAAGCTGTTTCCCATACCATCGGTGAAACACAACCTCCTATTACACTTGCCTGAGTATCCTATACCCAGATATACGAGAACTATGCCGTTATGTCTCACATAACACGCACAAGTGTAATACTAGTCTTTTACGCATCTATCGATGTCCAATCTCGACAATGCTCTGACTAAGGATGTTTAATGATTTATCCTTCGTTGATTGATACTGTCTCATATCATTCTCAATCTAGGAACAAATCATAAGGACTTCCTATCATTTATATATCTAAGGTGATCTAATCACAAATGATAAGAGTTCAATCTCCTTTGTTACATAGTTAATTTATACAACAACACTATGATCTGTACAAATAGTGACGCTATAGGTCATAACTGTCCAACAATCTCCCACTTGGCCTTTAGCCAGTCACTCGAGTGTCTAACACCCGAACTATGTACGGTTGGCTCAAACTGCTGAGAAACTGCTTTCGTCAGCGGATTTATATGATTATCGTCTGACGCGATTTATTCGATCATCACATCACCATGATGTATAATCCGAACGAATCAGATGAATAGTCGAAGTATGTATCTGGATCGTTGATGAGACCATTAATTCTTTAGCCTGTGCTGACGCCCAGCTCAGCCACTAACAGAACTATATCTAATCCAATTAGATTTATTTATTGATCCAGATGGCTCCTATTGCTGCCTCAGCTGCAGTAATAATCCATATTTGTTATTTATTCGGTAACAGTATCTTGCTTGGAAGATTTCCAGCTCACTGTACCGTTATTCAAACTGTAGAGTACCGTTTACGACTTTTAGTCGTCTTTATCGGTTCGAAAACTTGCAGTAGTGATCCCAGTCACTTCAAGTTCTCCTTCTCCACAGATTAAGACATCATCCTTAGATCTCTAAGATTCTAATGGATATTCTTAACATCAATCAAGTGACTATCACTTGGATTGGCCTGATTGTGAATCCATATGTTCAAAGCGTATGAGACACCAGGTCGCGTACATTTTAATGTACAATTTCCCAGAGAGTTTTAACAACTTAAATCTATCCTAGTAGATCTTTATTCCCAGAATAAAGGGTTTTTCCCGAGAATTCTACGAAGAATTTTCTCTTGAAAGCCAAGCTTTCACTGATTATTTATGGGAATATCATTTCCAAGAAATGAATATATATATTACATTATCATTATTTTAAGGACAGCCACTGTCTGTGCGCTCCCACTAACCCTCTCATATACATAAGAATCATTCTGTTTTGAATCAAATCATTGACTATCATGATTACATCAAAACAATAGTTCCAAGAACTTTATGCTTGCTTCAACCCAAACATGGATCGAACAACACGCAAACCTAGTTTGCTGGTTTTGGTACGACAAAATCCTCAGGATGTTATAAACATCCTCCAAAAGGTTTCCTTTTAAGGAAAGCGATTTTGACCTTTAACTGACACATTTCATAAATGAAACGTGCAGCTACAGCAAGCATTATCCAAATGGATTTATCGTGGAAACAGGTAAAAGGTTGAACCGTAATCAACACAATGTTGATAACGATACCTTTCCGTTACAAGCCTAGCTTTGTACGTTGGTATGTTGCTTTCCATGTATGTCTTCCTTGAAGACTTATACAGTACCTATAGGCACAATGCCTTACGGTACATCAACTAGTATTTTAACATAGTTATTTTAAATGGAATCCATTTCGGACTCATGACACTTTTCCATAATAGGGAGTTGATACCTTGTATCACTTCCTCATACGTAGTTGGGTCTTCCTCAATAAGATTGACATCTTTATGAGGTGAGATCAGAAACCCATACCCTAGGTTGTTTTCTGACTCTCTCCGATCTACGCGGTTCTTGTGTATACGAAGATTAATGGTATATGTTCATCCTTGATGAACAGTTGTGTTCCATTAAGGACTTCATGCCTTGAACAGTATTACTCCGATTTTCATCGAGTTTTACTGTCCTCCCACTTACCACTGCATATCGGTATTCCTCTAAGGAAGACCGCATGGTGAACAACAATTACAATTGTCCTCCAGTGAGTTGAATAAGTACTATACTTATGGTTTTCCCTAGGATAACCTACATTTGGCACTTATCCGATTTAGGTTTTAGTTTGGCATCATCCAAACATATGCCCAGCATACCCAAATCGTTAGGAGTGAGAAACCTGTTTCTTCCCTGATCATATCTAATATGAATTCTGTCTAACAGATTATATGGAACCTTATTCCAAATAAGTTTTACACTGTTAATGCATATCCGTTGAAGGAAATGGTAGCTCAGAGCGACTCATGATAAACCTTATCATGTCCAACAAAATTCGGTTTCTCCGTACGGACACACCGTCAAACTGACGTGTCTCGGGAGGAGTCCTCATTTGAAAGAATACTATACTATTTCAAGTATATGTGAAACTTATTGCTTAAGTATTTTCCATTTCGTTCTTACCGTGACGGTTTAATACTTTAGCCGATCTGTTTGTCTACTTCGTGTCGAAATTTTAAAAGTTTCTGATTTGTGTTCTTCAAAAGTAACACATAACCATAACGTGATGCCACACCCGTTAAGGTCACGAAATATTCATATCCACATCTAGCCTAGCTAGATATGGGCCCACTAACTTCACTATGAATATGGCTTACAGATCGATGTCATTTATCACTATTACCAAGTAAATAGTATTTTAGGTACTTTACCTAATGAACTAGATTTGTAGACTTTATTTGAATAATCAAATTAGTCCTAGTACCCACTCTTCAAAAGTGTGGATATACGAGTCTTGTTTATTGTGTCCTAGACAACAATGCCACATTTAAGTCTTTTCTGATCAAATCAGTTAGAGCTATTTATTTGTCATATAATATGTTTGAGATTTATTTATATTCAAAATATAAATACTGTAATTCACATCTAATGTGTTTATCTCAATATCATCTTTATATAATGAAACACTTTAGTGTTCTAGAATATAAAGGTTTATCCGCAATGGATTAGACACTGATATAGAGATAATGTCTCTAGTCTAACTAGTTACATTATAACAGTTTCCTAATTTAAGTACATACCCAAAGGGTAGTTCCTAAACTTAGGTATCTACGGTTGAAATAGCGACTTTCGTCCCGTTTCCGATTCGCAGATTAACCTCAGCTTGAAGTCAGTATCCTGCTCACAGCAGATTCTGAGCATCAATGCATATATTTTATGTACCACACTAAGTTTTTTAAAATCCAATTTCAATACTAGTAGTGAACATAATAATGACGAATATATTTAAAGTCAGAGCCTTGCTCTTTCTTTAATTCCTTCATGTCTGCCATATCCAAACGACAGTCATTTTGGGATATGTTCTTTATCTTCCCGGAAGATTATAATGATCTTGCCTTTACCTTTTTTTAATATTTCAGAAGCCTTCGGCCAAGCCTTGGGTTTCTAGAATATCGAAGTAAGGTGCGCCTTGCGCTATTAGCCTAATTGTAAAGTTTGACTTTATCTCCTTGAGAATAGTCATTAACTCTCCAAGAATTATTAATTACAATTTTAATATTTGTTAAATCTTAACATAGATTTATGACATGTATGGTGGATTAAGCACTTTAAGTTATCATCACATAAATCTTTCAAAGATTATGCTCTACTATTTGCTTAATTCTAGGCTTAGGCATAATATGTTATTTTATCAAATAAAGTAACTTATTATTTATTTCCAGGACCATCCTGAAATTATTCCCAATTTGAAAATTAAACCATTTAAACATTTTAATCCAAGATTATGTTTTAAATGTCCAATCTTTCAATATATCTTGATTTTTAATAGTCCAACTATTTAATCAATAATTAAGGTACAAATAATTATATTGATTAAAATCAATTACATTGATTACTATAATCCAATTATAAAATCAACTATAATTGAATAGTTTGAATATATAGTCCAACTATTTAATAAAACAACGATTTAAATATTAGTCTAACTGACATTTAAATCATAACGACGAATGATATTTGTTTGAGCGCGTATGGCAAGTAATTAACGAGTATTGCAAATTCAATTATTGCCTCCCACTATTTTTCGGCGAGCCTCTAACCCTCTGTCGAGTACTCGGGAAACCGCGTTTCCTAGTGGGCTAGGATCCCGTTAAATAACACACAATCTTGACTTTGGCCAACAAATTGTATGATATTTAACTAGGTAGATCTCTAAGATCAATTGGATCCAATCCAATTCCTAGTTCCAGTAGGCAGATATCCAAATCCTTAACATATATCTTATATATGTCAATACATCCAATGTATTGCCTAACCTTTTTCCTTTGAATCAACTAAGCCTTGGCTTTGGCACAAAAAGCTTAATGATCCCGGTCAAGCGCGACCCATTGACCATGAAAAGCTTCGTAATCAATATCGATGGACAAGAAGTGGTCTTGACTTTGGCCAACAAACCACAACTTGGACAAGACACCAATATAGAACAAAACTCTCGTGATTCAAATACATCTTCGACGGACAAAATGGTTGACTTTGGCCAACAACCCAATGCCAATCTCGGATCTTGAGTAAGAATCACTCAATGGAAGGAAAAACGCATGATATTTGATGAGGGTTTTTCGCGTGCAAATTGGCTACCAATTTATTATCTTTGTTAAGGTCTCATCATCATACACCCTTAAACATGCATTCTAAATACATAATAAAGCGCATATGAAAATAAACAATAATGATATACGGATGGATACTTAACACATTGATACTAGATCAAATCTCTCTTTTATCTCTCTCATAACTAGCACTTGTATTACTTCTACCCGTTACACTACACTTCTAAAGAAACCTCATATACATTGAGGGGAATATGTGAGAAGAGAATACAAATAGAAAAGAGGTGATAAGGCTGGACACGCAGGTCCAATTTAATTTAAAACAAATTATTACAATAATTTCCAAAATTGCCCCCACCCGACTAATATCCATCCGATATACACTATTCATTCATCACAACCAAGTATTCACACAAGCATGTTATCAATCAATCTAATCAAATTAATTAATCTGATAATTAGTGATCATCCAATGTTCAAACAACGATTTGATTTTGATCGAGTCAAACTCGTTTTACGAATAAGTACTCAAAGTACGAATTCTCAAAATTAAATTAAACTACGTCATTAAATCCAATTTAATATGCATTCAATTCTAATTCGTTATTTAATTCCAATTTAAATATTACACTTTAATAATAAACCTTTTACGACTTAAATTCCAAATTTAATCGCAACGCGTCTCAAAGACCGATTAACGTCCAACGTCAATTCAATTAAAGTCCAATGGGCTTTTAATTGATTTCTTAAGGCGTGAACTTTTGGTCAACTCGGGTCAAACCGAATAACCAAAATCCAATCCGGGATTTACCCAATAAGCCCATAAATCAATCTTGGCCCATTAGGCCCAATTAAACTTTAAAGGTTCATTAAATCGCATTTGGGCTTTATGGAAGCGGTTTTGGGCCCAATTGGATCCAATCCAATTTGCCTAAACCTAACTTTGTACAACAAAGCCCAACAAGCCCAATGACAACTTTAAAAGCCAAAATCCAATTTCAAGGCCCAATTAATTAAATACAAAAATCCAATTTCACATTCAATAACCTAAAGTGTATTACATGATTAAATACCCAAATTAACATTTCTAAAACATTAATTTTTACAATTAATCATGCACAATTTCATTATCACATGCCCACACATTAATGAAAAATCAAACCCATTTTCATGCTTTAAAGTCTTGGCAATTTGGGGATTTTATGTCCGATTCAAATTCAATCCAATCAATTACACAATCGACATTAAATCATATACCCAATGATTTCCAATTCATCTAATGAACAAAAAATCAAAATTCCAAGACAATTAGGACTTATCAAATTCGGCCACTATAAGCAAATTGGAGGAAAAATGATCCAATCACATTTTCATGAAATTGATCCAATCAATCTTCAATTCAACCATATTTAAGCATACTTAATCATCCAATTTCATAAAATCATGCTCAAATTCAAAATAGCCAATTTATCATTTTAGGCCAACTTTAATATTTGGGGAAAAATGTTTCAAACATTAATTCATGAAATTGATCTAATTAAATTCAATTAAACATGTATTAAGCATACTTAAACATCCAATTTATTCAAATCATGCTCAAATAAAAAATACCCAAATTTTAAGCCCTAAACTTTCATGCTTGAACCTAGCTCTGATACCATGTTTTTTTTTATTCTAGGTCCCAAGATCATCAAACAAGCATGAAGATGTGTGAAATACATATCAAAGAAGTTGCGGAATACTTACATTGATCGGTTGAGACGATTTGAAGACAAACAAAACCATTTTTAAGCCCTCCAAGGTGCGCCCAAACAGTGCAGATTGTTCTGCCCACTGTTTCAGTTTTGAGTCACCATTTTGAGCTTCGAATCTTCGTCGTTTGATTCCCGGCTAGTGGGTGGGTGGTTTTCCTAACACCTTCGTATGCCTCTTAGAAGTGTACTAGCACTTGGATCTTGCCACAAATCCACAGAAAAGGCTTCCTCACTGCTCACGTTTTGACAGAAAAAACAGTGAACCACATGCTCCATGGGCGTGAAAGAAGATAGAAGGAGATGGGAAAGAGAGAGAGTTGTTTTAGGTTAAGGGAAAAAGTGTAAAAACATTTCATTTATATAATTTCCAAAATTACTAAAATGCTTTACCATTTATTTTCTTTTCCAAAAAGAAATAAAAAAATGTAATAATGTTTTATTAAATCATTTTACCCTTGGTAAAAAGTGAAAAGGAAAAGCATTTCACTTTTCCAAAAAGTCAAAACTTTTTCCCCCAAAATTTTCCCTCTAATTCTCAAGGTCAAAGTCAAAGAGTCAAAGTTACTTTTCCAAAAAGTGTTTTGACTTTTATGACTTGCGATGTGATTTGCGATGCGACTTGCGGCACGTGATTCAAAATCGACGTAACTTCGCAAACACATTCCGAGCTCGGTTTCGATAATTCTAAATTAACGATTTTTCTCGATGCCTCGTTAATAAATCCAATTTACTAATCACGTCGCTCGAGAATTAATTCTAAATTAATTCAAGTGCCCGAATTAAAATTTATTTTAATTCCTAATCGAAATCCAATTTCGTTTAATATATTGAATATATTATTTATCGATTAATTCCAAATTAATCGTTCTCTCTCTTTAAATTGATATTTTATCCTAGATAAAATATCTCCGTAATTAATCCCAGATTAATTTTCTCTCTCTTCAATTAATCCCAGATTAATATATAATGCGAGTCATACGTCATCGTGTATTATTGGGAAGCGACCCATGAGATCTCCGGATATGTTGGTAGTAAACTCGGTCATCGGACTATCCGAACACGTAAGTACCAAGTATTACATTTTACCAATTTACAAGACAAGGTTGGCCTCTAGCAAAGCGCCATGCCTACCCAATTCTCCGGAAATATCCTTACAGGAATATATGATCTATATCAGGCGTAGTATACGTAGTATTTCGTATTTCTATCCAGTATCGGATGATCACGTGCTAGGCCTGGGGCTGGATATGTGTCTTCCCCGTACGAAGCACATGTCGGATGTCTGGTAATTAGTCTCTATATTCGGATATACATGACCTAGTCATAATATCCCGATAGCCACGCAGCATATGAGAGCACTAATACCGTATCCTACGTGACCATCATCTCCATATGACTGGAGTGACACTTCCGTCTTGACATCACACCCAATACACTACGATTCTCAATATACCCAGCATCGGCGTACACATAACCTGTTAAAGCCCTGGACGACCTCAACTAAAGTACATTGATTGTCGCAAGTATTAGCGGTGCAAGTCTCAGGTTAAGACCAAATACACCTACCCTGATTGCAGATTCCCACAGACACAAAGTCATACTACCAATGGGATTCTGCGGTGGTCTAATCCAGAGCGAAGCTGTTTCCCGTACCATCGGTGAAACACAACCTCCTATTACACTTGCCTGAGTATCTTATACCCAGATATACGAGAACTATGCCGTTATTTCTCACATAACATGCACAAGTGTAATACTAGTCTTTTACGCATCTATCGATGTCCAATCTCGACAATGCTCTAACTAGGGATGTTTAATGATTTATCCTTCGTTGATTGATACTGTCTCGTATCATTCTCAATCTAGGAACAAATCATAAGGACTTCCTGTCATTTATATATCTAAGGTGATCTAATCACAAATGATAAGAGTTCAATCTCCTTTGTTACATAGTTAATTTATACAACAACACTATGATCTGTACAAATAGTGATGCTATAGGTCATAACTGTCCAACAAACACATGCGTACCCCGTACCACGTTCTTACCGATTTACAAGACATGGTTGGCTTTTAGCAAAGCACCGTGCCTACCCAATTCTCCAGAAATATTCTTTTAAGGAATATATAATCTGTGTCAGGCGTAGTATATGTAGTATTGTGTATTATGATCCAGTATCAGATGTCACATGCTAGGCTTGGGGCTGTAATTGTGTCTGCCCTGTATGAAGTATATATCGGATCTCAGGTAACTAGTATCTATAATCGGATAAACATGACCTAGTCATATTATCTCGATGACTGCAGTACATAAGAGTACTAGTTCCGTATTCTACGTGATCATCATCTTCATATGACTGAAGTGATACTTCCATCTTGACATCATACCCAATACACTACGATTCTCAATATACCCAGAAGAGGCGTACACAGAACCTATTAAAGCCCTGGATGACCAATACCAAAGTATACTGATTTTCGCAAGTATTAGCGATGAAAGTCTCACGTTAAGACCAAATACACCTACCCTGATTCGGATTCCCATAGACACATAGTCATACTGCCAATGAGATTCCGAGGGGTCTATCTAGAGCGAAGCTATTTCTGTACCATCGGTAAACACAACCTCATATCACACTTGCATAAGTATCCGATACTTAAATATATGAGAACTATGCCGTTATGCTCCCACAACACATACAAGTGCAATACTAGTCTATTCCGCATTATCGATGTCCAATCTCGATAATACTACGACTAGGGATATTTAATGATTAAACCTTATTGGATTAATACTGTCTGATATCTTATTAATCTGGTACTATCATATGGACTTTTATCATTTATATATCCCGGTAATCTAATTACAAATGATAAAAGAGCAATTTCCTTTGTCATATAGTTAATTTGTACAACAACACCATGTTCTGTACAAATAGTGATGCTATGGGTCATAATTGTCCAACAATCTCCCACTTGGCCTATAGCCAATTACTCAAGTGTCCTACACTTGAACTATGTACGGGTTGCTCAAACTTCTGTTGAGAAACAATTTTCATCAGCGGATTTGAAAGGTTATCATATGATGCGATTTATTGGATCATCACATCATCACGATGTATGATCCGAAGAATCAGATGAAATGGTTTAAGTATATACTTGGATCGTTAATGAGATCCTTAATTCTTTAGCCTGTGCTAATCTAATTTGGAATTTTTTATAGATCCAAAATGTTTCTTTTGCTGCCTCAGCTGAAGTAATATTCTGCTTTTGTTGTTTATTCGGCAACAGTATCTTGCATGGAAGATTTCCAGCTCCATGTTCCGTTATTCAAACTATATAGTACCCTTATTATGACTTACAATTATTTTTGTCGGTCTAGAAACTTACAACAGTGAATCCAGTCACCTCAAGTTCTCATTCTCCATAGTTTAAGAATGCATCCTTAGTTCATCTAAGACACTTAAGGATGTTCTTAACATCAACCCAGTGACCATCACCTGGATTGGCTTGATTGTGACTCTATATGCTCAAAGCATATGAGACACCGGGTTACGTACATATCTTTCAATGTACGAGTTCTCGGAGAGTGCCAACCACTTTTAGATCTATCCCAGTAGATCCTTATTCCTAGAATAAAGGTTGCATCTCCCAAGTATTCTACGGAGAATTTTCATGAAAGCCAAGCTTTCACCGATTTTATTATGAGAATGTCATTTCCAAGAAATGATATGTCATCATCATATAGGACAATCATTGTCAGTGCGCTCCCACTAACCTTCTTATATACACAAGAATCATATTCGTTTTGAATTAAATCATATACCATTATGATTACATCAAAACATCAGTTCCAAGAACATAATGCTTGCTTCAATCCATAAATGAATTGATTTAACCAGCAAACCTTGTTTGCATGTTTCGATACGGAAAAACCGTTAGGATATTGATAAATATTCTCCAAAAGGTTTCCGTTTAAAGAAAGTGGTTTTGACGTTCAGCTGCCATATTTCATAAATGAAACATACAGCATTAGCAAGCATTATCCAAATGGATTTAATCATGGTAACGGGTAAAATATTTCGTTGTGATCGACACAATATTGATAACGATGCCTTTTCAAAGCCTAGCTTTGTACATTTGTATGTTGTCATCCATGTTTGTCTTCCTTGAAGATTCAATTAGTACCAATAGGCACAATGCCTTCCGGTACATCAACCAGTGTCTAAACATGGTTGGTATACATGGAATCCATTTCGGACTTCATGGCACTTTGCCATAATAGGGAGTCCATACCTTTTATCACTTTCTCATATGTAGCCAGTTCGTATTTCTCAATAAGATTGACATCTTTATGAGGTGAGATCAGAAACCCATACCTCCAATGTAGTTTTCTGACTCACTCCAACTACCCGGTTCTTGTGTATTCGAAGATTATTGGTACAGTTTCATCTTTGATGAACTGTTTGTGTTCCATTAAGGAATCAGTGCCTGAAACAGTATTACTCCGAATTTTTTTTAATCGAATTTTACTTTCCTCCCAGTTACCACTACATATAGGTATTCCTCTTAGGAAAACCGCATGGAGAGCAACAATTACATTGTTCTCTTGTGAGTTGTATAAGTACTATACTTTGGTTTCCTTAGGACAACCAATTACAAATTAGGCACTTATCCGATTTGGCTTCTAGTTTGGTATCATCCAAATATATACCTATCATTTCCAAATCTTCAGGAATGAGAAAACCTTGTTTCTTTCCTGTTCATATCTAATATGAAGTCTGTCTACCAGATTTTTTTATGGAACCTTATTCAAAATAAGTATTGCATGTTTAATGCGTATTCCTTGAAGGAAAATTGTAGCTCAGAATGACTCATCATTAACCTTACCATGTCCAATAAAGTTTGGTTTCTCTGTTCGGACACACCGTCAAATTGAGGTATTCCGGGAGGAGTCCATATTGAAAGAATACTATTCTCTTTCAAGTAATTGAGAAATTTATTGCTCAAGTATTTTCCACTACGGTCCAATCGTAATGTCTTAATACTTTTGCCAATCTGTTTTTATACTTCATGTCGAAACTCTTTGAGTTTATCAAAAGTTTATGATTTATGTTTCAAAAAAGAAACATATAACCATAACGCAATGCCACATCCGTAAAGGTCACGAAGTATTCATATCCACCTCTAGCCTAGCTAGACATGGGCCCACTTACGTCACTATGAACGAAGGCTAACAGATCGGTGACACTTACACTTTTACCAAGTAAAAGGTATTTTAGGCACTTTACCCAATTAACTAGATTCGTAGACATTATTTGAATTAGAATCAAATCCGTCAAAGTACCCATTATTTGAAAGTGTGGATATACGAGTCTTGTAAACACGTCCCAGACAACAATGCCACAAATAAGTCTCATCTGATTAATTCAGTTTGAGCTACTTGTTTGTCACGTAATATGTTTGAGATTCATTTATATTCGAAATATTAACACTGTTATTCACATCTAATATACTTATCTCAATATCATCTTTATAAAATAAAATACTTAGTGCTCTAGAATATAAAGGTATACCCGCAGCGGGTTAAACTTAGATATGGAGATAATGTTTCTGGTCAAACTAGGTACATTATCACAGTTTTCTAATTTAAGTACATGCCCCAATGACAATTCCAAAACTTAGGTTCCTACGGTTAAAACAGTGACTTTCGTCCCATTTTCGACACGTAGGTTGATCTCATCTGAAGTCAGTATCCTAATTATCAGCAGATTCTGCACATCAGTACATATTTATGTACAACACTTAGTATCAAAATTCGAATTTTGAGACCAGTAGTGAACATATTTATGACAAACATACTTGAAGTTGGAGCCTTTCCTTGCCTTCACTTCCTTCATGTCTGCCTTGTCCATACGACGGTCATGCTTCCGCTGACCCCATTTGCCATAGTTTTAGGCAGACATCTTGGGATATGTCATTTGTCTTCCAAGAAGACTAAGATGATTTTTTTTTTTCCTTTTCCACACCCCATAAGCCTTTGGCCAAGCCTTGGCCTTCTGGGATGTCGAAATAAGATGCGTCTTGCGCTTCTTGCCCTTTTGCAAAATCTAGCTTTGTCTCCTTGAGCATAGCCATTAACTCTCTAAGAGTTCTTCTATTGCAATTAATACTTCTAAAATCTAAGGTTAGATCTATGAAGATCCTTCAATTTCATTATCATACTATAAAGATCTAATCCTTAGTTCTGACGAAGAAATTAAAGAGTTATTGCGGCAAGCATAACGGATTAAGCACTAAAGTTATCATCACATGAATCTTCCAAAGATCATGCTCTACTATTTGCTCAACTCCGGGCTTAGGCCCGATATGTCAATATCATTAGGTTCTATTCCCAATCTGAAAATTGGAGCCGTTTAAAGACATTTTCACCCAGGATTATGTTTTAAATGCTAATTTTTCAGTTATCTTGATTCTAATAGTCTAACTATCTAATCAATAATTTTGGGTACAATTGAATATAATGATTACTATAATCTAACTATATAATCAACTATAATTTGATTGGTTATGTTCAAATATATTGATTACTATAATCCAATTAATAATTAAATATTAGTCCAACTAATATATTAATAATTAAATAATGATGAAAAATGAATTGAGCACGTATTGGCAAGTATCTAAACAAAATTGCAAATTCAATCCTTGCCTCCCACTATTTTTCGGCGAGCCTCTAACCCTCTGTGAAGTACTCGAGAAACCTAGTTTCCTAGTGGGCTAGGATCCCGTTAAATAACACACAATCTTGCTTTGGCCAACAAATTGTATGAAACTTAACTAGGTAGATCTCTAAGATCAATTGGATCCTATCCAATTCCTAGATCCAGTAGGTGGACATCTAAGTCCTAAACATATATCCAATATATGCCAACATATCAAATTTATTCCTTAACCTTTTCCTTTAATTCAACTAAGCCTTAGATTTGGCACAACAAGCTTAATGATTCCAGTTAAGCGAGATCTATTGACTTTGGAAAGCTTCGTAATCGATGCGATGGACAAGAAATGATCTTGACTTTGGCCAATAAATCACAACTTGGACATACGGTATGAAACAAAGCCTTCATGATTCAAACACATTCACAATGGATAAAGGTCTTGACTTTGGCCAATAAACTGGTGCTAATCTTGGATCTTGAGAATGAATCACTTAATGGAAGGAAAACGCTTAATATTCATTGAGGGTTTTTTGCGTAATTGGCAACCAATTAATTATCTTTGATTAGGTCTCATCATACACCCTTAAGCATGCATTCTAAAAGCATAATAAGGCGTGATAAATAAAATAATAATGATATGTGAATGGATATATAATACATTTTATTCCTAGAACAAATCTCTCCCTTTTCCTCTCCTCAGCTAGCACTATTCTAACTTCTACCCAATTACATAACACTTCTAAAGAAACCTCATTTGCATTGAGGGGAATAGGTGAGAAGAGAAATACAAAGAGTCAAAAGATAAAAGGCTGGACACGCATGTCTAATTTAATAAATTCTAAATTTATTACAATAATTTCCAAAATTGCCCTCACCAATCTATTTGTAAAAGACATTACGGTTTTTGTACAAATTAACTACATGACTATGAAATTACTATTTTATCATTTCGTAATTGGATTACTTAGACATAAAATGATAAAAGTCCTTATGATTAGTTCCGGATTATAAGATATGAGACAATATCAATCCACTAAGGTTTAATCATTAAATATCCCTGGTCATAGTATTATCGAGACTGGACATCGATAATGCGGAATAGACTAGTATTGCATTTATGCTCGTTATGGGAGCATAACGACATAGTTCACATATTTTTTAGTATTGGATACCGATGCAAGTGTAATAGGAGGTTGTGTTTACCGATGGTACGGAAACAGCTTCGCTTCGGATAGACCCTATAGAATCCCATTGGTTGTATGACAATGTGTCTATGGGAATCCGAATCAGGGTAGGTGTATTTGGTCTTAACCTGAGACTTGCATCGCTAATACTTTTGACAATCATTCGCTTTAGTTTTGGTCGTCCGAGACTTTAACAGGTTCTGTGTACGCCTCTTCTAGGCTTATTGAGAATCGTATAGTATTGGATGTGATGTCAAGATGGAAGTATCACTGCATCATATGAAGATGATGATCACACAGGGATACACAACTAGTACTCTAATGTGTTGCAACCATCGGGATAATATGACAATGTCATGATTATCCGATTAAAGAGACTAGTTGATTATGATCTGATATATGCTTCGTACGGGGCAGATTCTATTCCAGCCCAGGCCTTGCATGTGACATCTGATACTGGATCGCAATACGCAATACTACGTATTCTATGCCTGACATAGATTATATATTCCTGTAAGAATATTTCTGGAGAATCGGGTAGGCATGGTGCTATGTTAGAAGCCAACCATGTCTTGTAAATCTGTTAGCACGTAGTACGAGATACGTACTTAATCGAATTTTCCGATAACTGGATTTACTGCTAACATATCCAGATGTCTCTTGGGTCGCTTCCCAAAGATTCACCGATGACAGTTGATTTAAATTAGAATTAATCTGGGATTAATTAAGAGAGAGAAAATTAATCTGGGATTAATTGGGGCATTATTTAATCTGGGATTAAATGTGTTCGAAAGAGAGAGAGCGCGATTAATTTGGAATTAATCGGTAAAATAAATTTAATAGTTAAATTTGATTTTTCTATTTAATTTATTGATATGGGCTAAAATTAATATATCGGATATATTAATTGGAATTAGATTTCAACTCGAAATTAAAGTCAGACTTTAATATATGCGAACAGATTAATTTAGAATTAATTCGTATACGGCATTCGTAATAAATTTACGAGGCGTCGTTATTTAATTAAATTACATTTAATTATTTAGCGATGAAAAGTCGTTTAATCGGATTGAACGGATCCGAGCTGCGGTAAATATTTGTAGAAACCGTATGAATTTTGAATTCAAAATGTGGGACCCACTTCACATGTGGTAGTTGGGAGAGTAGTTGGCATTTATGCCATACCACCAACTTTCCCAACCACCTTGGAATGGTTTTGGTGAAACCATTTACCCAACCACCCTGTTTAGGTGAAAATGGTAAATTGGTTTTCACCAAAAGCCTTCTCTCTCTCATTTGTAATAGAACACACAAAACTCTAAGACTTGGAACCCTAAAATGGCGTGAACTCTCTCACTCTCTTCTTTGATTTTGTTGCAAAATCAATCAAGCTAGCACTTCAAGGAATCAACAAAGGTGATAGGGAAACTAACTCAAGGGTTGGAATCATCACTCAAAGCTTGGAGCTTGGAGTTCTCATCTCAAATTTTTAAATTCCAATTCGTTCATTGTAAGTATATTCCGCAACTTATAATGATCTTTATCACACACTTTCATGCTTATTAGATCCTTGGCATGTTATAGGAACACTAACAAAGGTATCATGAGCCAATTTTAAGCATGAAAAATTCTAGGGTTCTTGAGACTTTAATTTGAGGTTTTTATGTTTTGAGCATGATTTCTTCAAATTGATTGTTTGAGTATGTTTAGAATATGATAACTTAGAGTTATGCATTATTAGATTTGAGATAAATGATTGGATCAAAAATTTATAAAATCCCTCACTTGGCCGAATATGAAGGCAGTGGATTGCACTTTGAATTTTAGTTTTTTACAACATTGGATGTGTTTAAATGCATGAATAAATATTGATTGTTGGTTTGATTATATTGGAATCAAAGTCAATAATATTTATGTTAAATTCAAAGAGCATGTTGAGCATGAAAATGATATGTTTTGCTTCAATTTATGTTGAGCATAAATTGATTAACTTAAGCATGATTAATTAGTTAATTGATTTTTTGGAAATATTAAGGTTAATTAATTAATCATGGCTAATACACTTTAATTATAATAATTAAAATATTTGGAATATTAAAATTATAATAATTTGCCTTTTAAAGTTTATTGGACTAAAAGTGTGTATTTGGGCTTAATGGGCTTGGTTTGACCAAGTTTGGTTTTGGACTTTTGGTTTGGATCCAATTGGGCCCAAAACCAATTCCATAAAGTCCACATACATCATTTGGCCCTTTAATGAATTTAATTGGGCCTAATGGGCCTAAATTGATTTTTTGGCAATAGGGTGATTCCTATTGGGCCTTGCATTTTGGGTTTGATCCATTCTGGCCAAAGCCCATGCCTTAAGAATTAATTAAAAGCCCATTAGACTTTAATTAAAATGGCATTGGATGTTATTGGGCCTTTGAGACCCATCAAGATTGGATTTGGAATCCAAGTCTTTAAGGCATATAAATTAGTGTAAGTGTTTAATTTGGAATTAAATATTAATTAGTATTGAATACAAATAAATTAGATTTAAAGTTGTAGTTCGATATAATTCGAGAATACGTACTTAAAAGTATTTATTCTTAAACGAGTTGGACTCGCGCAAATCAAATCGTTGTTTGAACATTGGATGGTCATTAATTCAAAGATTAATTAATTGGATTAGATTGATTGAATAACAAGCTTTGTATGAATACGTGAATGTGTTGTAAGAATAATGTATATCAGATGGATATTAGAAGGGTGAGGGCAATTTTGGAAATTGTAATAATTTTAGAATTTATTAATTGGACCTGCTTGTCCAGCCTTCTATCTCTTTACTCTTTGTAATTCTCTTATCACAAATTCCCCTCAATGTTAATGAGGTTTCTTTATTGTATTATGTAATTTGGTAGAAGTTAGAATTGTTCTAGCCGGGGAGAGGAAATGGTGTGATTTGTTCTAGGAACAATTTGTGAGATATCTATCCGCATATCATTATTAATTTATTTACCGTGCCTTATTATGCTTTTGGAATGCATGCTTAAGGGTGTATGATGAGACCTAATCAACGATAATTAATTGGTTACCAATTACACGAAAATCCCTCAATAAATATTAAGCGTTTTCCTTCCATTGAATGATTCATTCTCAAGATCCAAGATTGGCATTGGTTTGTTGGCCAAAGTCAAGACTTTTGTCCATCAAGGATGTGTTTGAATCATGAAGGCTTTGTTCCATATTGCATGCCTTGGGCAAGTTGTGATTTGTTGGCCAAAGTCAAGATCACTTCTTGTTCATCGACATGGATTACGAAGCTTTCCAAGTCAATGGGTCCCGCTTTACTGGAATCATTAAGCTTGTTGTGCCAAAGCCAAGGCCTAGTTGATTCAGAGGAAAAGGTTAGGAAAATATATTGGATATATTGGCATATATATTGTATATATGTTTCGGACTTGGAGGTCCACCTACCAGATCTAGGAATTGGATGAGATCCAATTGATCTTAGAGATCTACCTAGTTAAATATCATACAACTTGTTGGCAAAAGTCAAGGTTATGCGTTATTTAACGGGATCCTAGCCTACTAGGAAATTGGTTTTCCGAGTACTCAACAGAGGGTTAGCGGCTTGCCGAAAAATAGTGGGAGGCTAGTATTGAATTTACAATTTCATTCAAACACTTGCCAAATACGCACTCTCAAATTATTTCGTCAATTATAAATGTTTATTAGTTGGACTAATATTTGATTATTTTTCTTTTAACAGTTAGACTGTACCCATACATCGTTAATTGAGTAGTTTGACTATTGCAATTAAGTTGACAGAAAAGAACAGTGTCCGGGACATCATCATGGGTGATAATGTCTTCAACGACACAAACTTTTCTGACTGAGAAATGAATCTAATGATTGTCCTGGGATCCGAGAAGTTACTCTATACTATAGAAAGACCTCTTGGGCCTAAGCCCGGACCTGATCAGTTGCTTGAGCTAGATCTTTGGAAGACTCATAGAGATGACAACTCCACTGCTTAGTCCATTATGCTTGCTGCTATGACTCAGCAATTCCGTCGACAGAACAAGGGATTGGATACCTATAACATGTTGGCGAAGTTGCACGATCTTCATCGATCTAATCTTAGATCGCAGAGATATGAGTTACAGAAGAAGCTCTTTCGTGCTTGCATGTCAGAGGGTGCGTCTGTTAAGCATCATGTGTCACAGATGATTATTGACATCAACCAGCTGACACAGATGGGCATTGTCTTCGAGGCTGAGACTTCGATAGATTTGATCTTACAGTCTCTCCCCGACACTTGGAGTGGGTTCATCATGAACTTAATATGATGAACTAAGATGATACTCTTGGAGAGTTAATGTCCATACTGAGAGAAGCTGAAAAGGAACTTCTAAAGGGCAAGAAGCGCAATGCGCACTTCGCTTGAACATCTCAGTCTCCAAGGGCTTGGCCCAAGGCGACTGGAGGTATTAAGAAGAAGAAGAAGAAGGGCAAGGCCAAATCGTCAAAGACTTCTGGGAAGTCAAGGAAAAATCCCAAGATGTCTGCCTGTAGTGTGGCCAACGGGGTCACTGGAAGCGTGACTGCCGTGAGTACAAGGCACATATGAAGGATGAGAAAGCGGGCAAGACACCGGCATCAGGTATGTTTGTTATTGAGATAAACATGTCTACTACTAGTTCTAAAAATTGGATTTCTGATTCTGGTTGTGGTACTAATATATGTACTGATGTGTAAGATCTGTAGATTAGCAGGAGACTAGCCTCAGGGGAGATTGATCTACGCATTGGAAATGGGACACGTGTCGCCGTTTTGGCCGTTAACACTTTTGTTTTAGAACTACCCTCTAGGCATGTACTTAAACTTTCAGACTATTATTATGTACCTACTTTGACTAGAAATATTATATCTGTATCTTGTTTGACCCAATGCGGGTACACTTTTGTATATCGAAACACCGGATATTTTGTTTATAAAGATTATTTTGAGATATGTTCTGCTGATGCTAGTAATGGTCTTTATATTTTGAATATAAATCAATCTCAAACATATAATGTAACAAACAAAAGGCTTAAAGTAAGTAACAAAGATGAAACTTATATATGGCATTGTCATTTGGGACATATTAACAAGACTCATATATCCACACTTTCGAAGAGTGGGTACCTGGACGGATTTGAAACAAATTCATATGACGTCTGCGAATCGTGCTTATTAGGCAAAATGCCTAAAACACCTTTTAGCGGAAAGGGTGTACGTGCCACTGAACTGTTAGCCCTAGTTCATAGTGACATATGTGGGCCCATGTCTAGCCAGGCTAGAGGTGGATATGAATACTTCGTAACCTTTACAGATGATGTATCGCGTTATGGTTATGTGTATCTTATGAGACACAAGTCAGAAACCTTTGAGAAATTCAAAGAGTTTCGACACGAAATAGAAAAACAGACCGGTAAAGGTATTAAGACATTACGGTCGGACCGTGGTGGAGAATACTTGAGCAATGAGTTTCTTGATTACTTGAAAGAGTATGGTATTCTTTCGTAGTGGACTCCTCACGGAATACCCCAGTTAAATGGTGTGTCCGAACGGAGAAACCGAACTTTATTGGATATGGTGAGGTCTATGATGAGTCGCACAGAGCTACCTATTTCCATCTGGGGATATGCATTGAACAGTGCAATACTTATTTTGAATAAGGTTCCGTGAAAGTCTGTTCAACAGACTCCGTATGAGATATGGACAAGAAAGAAATCGGGTTTCTCATTCTTGAAGATTTGGGGATGCTGGGCATACATTAAACATTTGGAAGGTACCAAACTAGGACCCAAATCGGATAAATGTCTATTTGTAGGTTATCCTAGGGAAACCAAAGGATATTACTTTTACAACCTACAAGAGAACAAAGTATTTGTTGCTTTACATGCAGTCTTCCTTGAGAGGGAATTCCTTAATGCAGTGGTTAGTGGGAGGAAAGTAGAACTCGATGAAAATCGGAGTGATACTGTTCCTGGCACAGAATCCTTAACGGAACAAGAACAGTTCATCAGGGATGAAAGTATGCCACAACCTTCGAATACATAAGAAACGCGTAGGTCACAGAGAGTCAGAAACCAATCTGAGAGGTATGGGTTTCTGATCTCACCTCATGTGGATGTCAATCTTATTGAGGAAGACGAACCAGCTACGTATGAGAAAGCGATATAAGATATCGACTCCGCTTTATGGCAAGAAGCCATGAAGTCCGAAATGGATTCCATGTACACCAACCAAGTTTGGACACTGGTTGATGCACCAGAAGGCGTAAAGCCTATTGGTTGCAAGTGGATCTTCAAGAAGAAGACCGACATGGATGGAAACATACAAACATACAAAGCTAGGCTTGTAGTGAAAGGGTATCGTCAACGACATGGTGTCGATTATGACGAAATATTTTCACTAGTTTCCATGATTAAATCCTTTCGAATTATTCTTGCTATTGCTGTATATTTCGATTACGAGATATGGCAGATGGACGTCAAAACCGCTTTCCTTAATGGAAACCTTTTGGAAGATGTTTATATGTAATAGCCTGATGGTTTTATCGCGCCAAAACTTGCAAACAAGGTTTGTAAGTTAAATCGATCCATTTATGGATTGAAGCAAGCATCGCATTCTTGGAACCAATGCTTTGATGAGATCATCAAAGAATATGATTTCATTCAAAACGAGGATGACCCTTGTGTATATAAGAAGGTTAGTGGGAGCGTACTGACGTTCATTGTCCTTTATGTTGATGATGTATTGCTTATGGGCAATGACATTCCCATGTTAACATCGGTGAAAGCTTGGCTTTCATTAAAATTCTCCATGAAAGATCTATGAGAAGCAGCCTATATTCTAGGAATAAAGATCTATATGGATAGATCTAGAAAGCTTCTTGGACTCTCCCAGAGCACGTACATTGACAAGGTGTTGAAGCGATTCAACATGGATCAGTCCAAGAGGGGACTGTTGCCAATGTCACATGGCGTCACTCTATCTAAGGACATATGTCCTAAAACTAAAGATGAGAGAGACAACATGAGTCGGATCCTGTTCTCTTCGGCAGTCAGATCGATCATGTATGCCATGATATGTACGTGACCTAATGTCTCGTATGCTTTGAGCATGTGTAGTCGCTATCAGGCCGATCCAGGTGATGGTCACTGGATGGCGGTGATGAATATCCTTAAGTATCTTAAATGAACTAAGGATGCCTTCTTAATCTATGAAGATGGAGAACTTGAGGTAACTGGGTATACCGACGTAAGTTTCCAAACCGGTAAAGACGACTATAAGTCACAATCTGGGTTCGTGTTTTGTTTGAACAACGGAGCAGTAAGCTGGAAATCTTCCAAGCAAGAGACTGTTGCCGATTCAACAACAAAAGCGAAGTACATTATTGCGGCTGTAGTAGAAAAAGAGGCAGTTTGGATCCGTAAATTTCTAATTGGATTAGGAGTAGTTCCGTTAGCAGCTGAGCCTGTTCCATTATATTGTGACAATAACGGGGCTATAGCGCAGGCTAAGGAACAGCGTCTCATCAACGATCCAAGCATGTTCTTCGACGTTTCCATCTGATTCGTGAGATCATACATCGTGGCGATGTGAAGATCGAGAAAGTCGCATCAGATGACATCATTGCAGATCCGCTGATGAAAGCTATTTCACAGCAAAATTTTGAGCGACATGTACATAGTTCAGGTGTTAGATGCTTCAGTGACTGGCTATAGGCCAAGTGGGAGATTGTTAGACAAATACGACCCATAGCGTCACTATTTGTAAAAGATATTATGGTTTTTGAACAAATTAACTATGTGACTATGAAATTGCGATTTTATCATTTCGTAATTGGATTACTTAAACATAAAGTGATAAAAGTCCTTATGATTTGTTCCGGATTATAAGATATAAGACAGTATCAATCTACTAAGGTTTAATCATTAAATATCCCTAGTCATAGTATTATAGAGACTGGACTAGACTAGTATTGCACTTGTGCGCGTTATGGGAGAATAACGTCATAGTTCTCATATATTTAAGTATTGTATACTTATGCAAGTGTAATGGGAGGTTGTGTTTACCGATGGTACGGAAACAGCTTCGCTTCGGATAGACCCCATGAAATCCCATTGGTTGTATGACAATGTGTCTATGGGAATCCGTATCAGGGTAGGTGTATTTGGTCTTAACTTGAGACTTGCATCGCTAATACTTGCGACAATCATTACGCTTTAGTTTTGGTCGTTCGGGACTTTAATAGGTTCTGTGTACGCCTCTTCTGGGCTTATTGAGAATTGTAGAGTATTGGATGTGATGTCAAGATGGAAGTATCACTTAGTCATATGAAGATGATGATCACGCAGGGATACACAACTGGTACTCTAATGTGTTGCAACCATCGGGATAATATGACAATGTCATGATTATCCGATTAAAGAGACTAGTCGATTGTGATCCGATATATGCTTCGTACGGGGTAGACACTATTCCAGCCCCAGGCCTAGCATGTGACATATGATACTGGATCGCAATACGTAATACTACGTATTCTACGCCTGACAAAGATTATATATTCCTGTAAGAATATTTCTGGAGAATTCGGTAGGCACGGTGCTTTGCTAGAAGCCAACCATGTCTTGTAAATCAGTTAGCACATAGTACGAGGTACGCACTTAATCAGATAGTTCGATAACTGGATTTACTGCCAAAATATCCAGATGTCTCTTGGGTCGCTTCCCAAAGATTCACCAATGACAGTTGATTTAAATTAGAATTAATCTGGGATTAATTAAGAGAGAGAAAATTAATATTGGATTAATTGAGGCATTATTTAATCTGGGATTAAATGTGTTCGAAAGAGAGAGAGCACGATTAATTTGGAATTAATCGGTATAATAAATTTAACAGTTAAATTTGATTTTTCTATTTAATTTATTGATATGGGCTAAAATTAATATATCAGATATATTAATTGGAATTAGATTTCAACACGAAATTAAAGTCGGACTTTAATACATGCAAACAGATTAATTTAGAATTAATTCATAAACGGCATTCATAACAAATTTACGAGGCGTCGTTATTTAATTAAATTAGATTTAATTATTTAGCGACGAAAATTTGTTTAATCGGATTGAACGGATCCGAGAGCCCACTTCACATGTGGTAGTTGGGAGAGTAGTTGACATTTATACCATACCACCAACTTTCCAAGCCACCTTGGAATGGTTTTGGTGAAACCATTTAACCAACCACCTTGTTTAGGTGAAAAAGGGTAAATTGTTTTCACCAAAAGCCTTCTCTCTCTCATTTGTAATAGAACACACAAAACTCTAAGACTTGGAACCCTAAAGTGGCGTGAACTCTCTCCCTCTCTTCTTTGATTTTGTTGCAAAATCAATCAAGCTAGCACTTCAAGGAATCAACAAAGGTGATAGGGAAACTCACTCAAGGGTTGGAATCATCACTCAAAGCTTGGAGCTTGGAGTTCTTGTAGGCATTGCATTTTCGCATGTGAAACCCGATGATGAGTCTCAGTTGGAGGCACTACCTTTTTAGTTAAGGATATTGCGGGAAACAGTCGTCGGAAGGGAATCAGTATTTCGTTAGATTTTTATTCACTTGTTTAGCGTCCATCTCACTTGTTGGACCTCCGTCTAGAGCACCTTTGGCCTAAAAAAACCCGTAAAGCTTTTAATCTTGGCCCAAACCCACTCACCAAGCCCAGGCCCACACGCCCATAGCCCTTAAAATACACACAAATTAAATTAAATATTAATTAAATAGAGTAATTGAATTAAATAAAATAATTAATCAAATGATATAACAACTAAATAAAATATTAAAATTAAAGAAAATATTAATTAAGTCATCAACCAAAAAAAATCCAATTTAAATTAAATCAAATTAAATGGAAATTAAATTTAATTAATTCCTAAATTAAATAAATTAAATTCCTAATCTAAAAAAGTACATACCAAATTAAATAAACAATCAAATAAATCATGCCTAATCAAAACCAATTAAATATATTTCATTCCTAATCAAGCCTAAATTTGTCCCCCCTCAATCTTATATTTTCCTTACATAAAACTAAAAAATATATTCCTTTAATGCACTAACCCTACCCCATGAACCACTATATAAACAAATAATAGCTAAACCCTAGACTCTCCTCTCTCCCTTCCATCTCTCTCACACGGCAACTTGAAAACAAAAATCAAAACCATATTTACGCCCTCAGCCAAATAATAAAATAACCTGCAACTCTTAAGCCACCTTCACCCCACCTAGCATCTCTCATCACTTCACACTCACAAGCCTCACGTAACAGCCTCCACGCCTTCAAGCTCATTACCACACCGTCCATGCACTCGACAACTCAAACTCTTTCCTACATATAGCCCATTCATGCAATGCACTGCCAAGCCTCTCTCATGATCAGTACATGCCCAATGAACCCACGCCCCTCATCACCATAAACACCTGGCCACACATTCACCGGTCAAGTCCTCACATACCAAAAATCACTGACCTGATCATCACGCTAGCATCCCTCACCCTCTCACACAAAGAACACGTATACACAGCCCTTATTAGCACAGAATCAGTCCCCAAAATTGCACTTAGTCCACTGCTCAGAATTTCCGTGACCTATACCCCATATAACTGCCCAAATCAGCCCCTAAAACAGTCCCTATGACCACCGAAACTGCACTGAAAAATACCCCAAAAAACTGCCTGAAACAGTCCTGAACTACACTCTAAAAACAGTCCCCGAAACACCCGAAACAGTAGCCTTAACACACCTGAAATAGTGACCAGAAAATACAGAGAAAACAGCAGTAAAATGGAGTGAAAACATTGACCAAAACAACGAAACATGGAGTTAAGACGTTAAACTAGTGAACCGGAGAAGTTGAGGAACTTTACCCTTCCGATCTCCGTGAAACGCAAGTCCGAAAGTCGGCAAAAAAGTTAGACCTGAGGGTATTTTTCACACTTGTTTTCTATTTTATTTTTATTATTTATTGAGTTTTGTTCGCATGGTTATTATGTTAAAATGCATGTTGTGGCCCTTGAGTAGATAAATATGCGTGTATTATGAATATGATGTGTGTTGTGGCCTTTGAGTAAAATGAAAATTGTGTCGCCTCTTGTAGTATATAGGATGGAAACCCGGACGTAAATTTCATAGCAAATTCCGAATGGACGGTAGTATGATCTACACTCAGGATACAACTCCACGTACCACTTGAGCAAACGGTGCATATTTTGTTTTATGTTGTTTTGATGTGTTTATTATTCGTTATTTAATTTCCACATATTATTTGTTCGTGTAATGATATTATCGAGCGCATGGGCTTTGTAAGTGCGATGAAAGGTCCTCTAATTGTAGGGGTTAAAACCTTTACCATGATGCTTCGCCGTGCCGGTCAATGTACATTCGATTGGATGTGATATATATTCAATTGGGTATACGAAATCCAATATCTTTGTATTTACTTTTGTTTCATATATATATGCATTGAGATAAGCGCATGGGCTTAGTAAGTGCGATGAAAGGTCCTCTAATTGACGAGGTTAAAAATCCTTTACCACGATGCTTCGCCGCACCGGACGATGTATATTCGATTGGAAGTGAGATATGTTCAATCGGGTATGCGAAATCTAAAATCTTTGTATTTACTTTTGTTTTATATGTATGCATTGTTTTAATTATGCATGGGCTTAGTAAGTGCGATGAAAGGTCCACTAATTGATGAGGTTAAAAGTTCTTTTCCATGATGCTTCGCCGTGCCTTGTATTCAGTTATTTGCTTTTCTTTGTACGCCATGTTTTCGCATGATCATGCATCATATTGTATTGCGCATGGGCTCAGCATGTTGGTCTAAAGGTCCTCTTCTTTCGAGAAACAAAGAGCCTAAAAGGCCACCTTTATGGCAATACTTTGTCGTGCCTTTTAGTCTGTTATTATGCATTAAGAGTTATCCATTTTCCTATTCATGCATGTGTCATGCGTTTACTGCACTTTAGAGGTCACTGTTGTAACCCCGTTCGAACGTATTCCAGAACGCCGCACGAACGCATGTTTTCTGTCTCTATCTGTTCGAACGTGTTTACAAACGTAACTCGAACGTGAACCTTCTATTTAGCGTTCGACCGCGCGTCTGAACGCCCCAAGAACGTGGGCATCCTGTTTCATTTCCGTTCGAACGCGGTTATGAATGCAACTTGAACGCGAGCCTTCTGTTTACCGTTCGAACGCGGTTACGAACGCCGCACGGTAAACGGGCCCTCTTTCATCACATCCCATGCATGACGTCTCATTTGGCTGTTTCCTCTTTTGATTGTTCATGTTCTCATGCTTAGTTATTGATAAGATTGCGTGGTCATTTTCATGTACGGTTGCCTTTTTGATTTTCCTCTTTTCATTATTATGCACTTAATCTCCTCCCTTTAATGTGTACGCTTATGTAATTAGTGCTTGTTTGCGCTCTCGTGTCCATCAATAATGCGTTTGGGAAATTGTATATCTGTCATTACTTTAATCTACCGTGATGCATGTAAACTTGAACTAGATTATATGCAAATAGGTTGTATGTAAACCTGAGACATAGGTTATATGAAATGTGTTACATATGGACTTAGTTGACTCCTCTTATTATGCATGAATATGTATTTGTTTATGCTTCCGCGTGTATGAAGTGTTTATGAAATTACATGTTCATCATTATTTGATTCCATTTTATGTGTGTTTATGTGATTATGACGTGTTTGCATTTTCATGAATAAAATATGCCTATGAAGTTGTATATTTGCCGTTACTTTGACATACTTTCGAGCATGTGAACTTAGAAGTAGGATATATGCAAATCTAGGTGTAAGTTTTATCTTTTTGTGTATGGGAATTTAGAAGCATGATATTCTTGGAAATAAGTGTTACTTAGGCTTGATTAAATTCTTACACAAATCCTTTCATTACAAGTGACATAAGTAAGGGACCATTCCGAACCCAACGGTTTGAGGTCTTCCCTTGCGAGGGGTGAGTGCGGCCTTAAATCTCATTTTCTCGGTTCACACCGGCTGGCGTCTCCATCATTCTCCGGTTTAGTCCCCCGTGGCTACTCCGTACTCCCAATCCGGCAGTGAGCCCGGAACAGCATGCGTCGCCCAGTTTCCTGTGTCACCACAGTCTGGCGACTCCACTGGGGATAGAGAATCGGCCCCGAAATATTGTATTGTAATATTTGGATTTGTGTTTTAGTTGACCATGTCTATAGTGGGTAAAATAAGGGTTTGATCAAAGACATTTTTTAAGGCTAGGTAATGGTTTGGTGTCTTCCTTCATTGACTACCTTCGAGGAAAAGCTGTGGAGGCACCTAAATAGTCACTGCCCTTGGCCTGTTGTGACAGACTAATTTGGAGGACTTGTTGCTTATTTCTGTCACCAAGCGATAAGAGCCTAAGAGGCTTGGGTAATAAAGAGAGTTCGCTCCACCCTCCCTCTGGGGAATCTGCAACAAGAAATCCATTTGGCAGTTAGTCACACACCATGACTTGTTGGCACGTACCGCGAGGTATAAAAAAGGTACGCTTGCTTGGTTGCTCGAACCCTTGAGTAGGGAGACCTAGTTGTGGGCAATCCTTCGCCAGCAAGAGTCTTTGTCTATACTCTCACGAACCCACCCATAGATCGGGGTTGTATGGCTAAAGTAACAATTATTTCCTTGAGCATGTGCTTGTGGACCATCCTCATTTAGATGCAGTTGGACTTTTTGTCAGAAATGCGAACTTGCTGGGCCATTTAAACTGGGGTGAGTTCGTATCCTATGACCATTAGGCCCAAAGCTTCTGAAATGTTGATGGGCCACCTTGTAGAATTTACTGTTTTACGCTTGAATTATCTTGTTATGTTTGTGTTTTGGACCATCTTCGTTTGGATCCATTTGGACCATTTTTCATGGGATATGGGCTTGTTGGGCCATTTAAACTATGACAAGAACGTATCTTATGACGATTGGGCCAAAGGCTTCTAAATATTGATGGGCCATTTTATGCTTGCGTTCGGAACATTACCATTTGGATACGGTTGGACTTCTGGTCATTAGATGTGAACTTGTTGGGCCATTTAAACTGGGACGAGTTCACTCCTATGACATTTAGCCCAAAAGATTCTAAAAATGATAATGGGCCGATTTGTTTGAAAATTTTAATTGATTTAGTATGTCCTATATGTTACATGCATCTTATGCACCTCATACATACATACATCATGTTAACACCCTCTATGTCTCAAAAAGATATCATAGATTCCTGTTGGGTTAGGGAAGAGAGAAGACTCACTAAAAGGCCGGTAAAAAGATATGAGTACACCAGAAAATGAGGTATCCCATATGGATCAGTTTGAGAACAGTCTCACCAAATTTACTGAACAGTTACAAGCGTTGACTAATGCCATGACAAATATGGTTGTGCCCCGTGTTGGGGGAAACTCTGAGACTGTAAGACGTGAGGAGCCTCCAAATAGGTTGGGGGATGACATCCCCGCTTTTGATGATGATATGGCTGGTTATGCCGCTGGGAGAACAGTTGGGTCTCAGGCAAAATTGTAGAAACTCCGTGACCAGGTAGAGTCTGTTACCCATAAGATGAAGGGTAAGGATGAAGACTTACTAGACTATGAGGCGATGACCTTTGAGGAACAGTTGCCTGCTCAGTTCAAAATGCCCGACATGGCCAAATTTAATGGGAATGGGGATCCTAGGGTCCATCTCCGTCAGTATGTTTTAGTTATGAGTTCAGTGGGTTTATCCAAGTGCTAGGTCCAGAAAATGTTTGGGATGTCACTCGAGGGAGCACCTGTAGTGTGGTATCACAGCCTTGAGAAAAAGGTCATAGAAGATTGGAAGGAATTGGCAGATGCATTTATAAAACAGTATGTTACAGACTTGGAGGTTGATTTGTCACTCCGAGATTTGGAGAATACTAAGCAGAAGCCGGAGGAGAACTTCAATGAGTATGTAGACCGCTGGAGAGGTCAACTTTTGAAAATACAGACTCGGCTTCAGTGAAAGACCAAATTAAGATGATTATCAAGGGTACTAAGCCCTCCATCTATGGTAAGCTGAGGAGGATGACCTCCATGATTGCGAATTTCCGACATTTATGGATATTGAAGAAGAAGAGGCTGAAAACAGAAAGTTTTATGGCCAGAATAGAAGAACTTTTGGGGGGCCTTCTGAGGCCAAGCCCCCTAGTGCCGAGGTCACTGCCATCAGAAACAGGTAATTCTCCAACCTTGGTAGACCTTTGTCGAAGGTATTTGAAAAGTTGCAGGGACAAGGACTCTTGAAACCCTTAGAAGGCAAACCACTTCCACACCCCCCACCGCCACACATAAATGTGAACCTTTATTGTCACTTCCACCAGCTACATGGCCATGACACCAACAATTGCACCCGCCTCAGACATGAAATTCAAGATCTCATAGACTCCCATAAAATACCCAATCCAGAAAAGAACAACCCAACACACACAGAAACCCTCTACCAAACTACCACTCCGTTCCACCACCCACCTACATGATCAACTCTGGATTGCCCGAAACTTTTATCCTCCAAACCCTCAACCACAAGCTTCTTACATGGATGACAGTGAAGAACCATAGGCCAAAGAAGAAGGCAGTGTTGTGGATGATGGAGCTGTTCCTACTTGATCCAGCATTTTTAAATAAAGACGTTGATTTTGTTTACTTTTTCGAACCTTTTTTCTCAACGATAATAAAGACGTTCATTTCGTTTACTTGCCTAAGCCTCTTCCTGCAACATGAGTATATTGACAAAAGCATTCAACGTTGGTACTATGAAATTCAGTGATGTTTAGAACACGGGGAATCCTCGGAATAAGCAAGTAGAAAAGATAAGACAGCCATTCAGAAATTGGGAAATGGAGGCAGTGAAAATATCAGGCTTGGAAAGGAATTAGTTCACCGAGCGGATCAACGTAGACAGATTGAAGCAGTGGCTTGCCTAAGGAAAAGAAGACTGAGCAGTCACCAAAAGAATTGGCAAAAGACCTATCCCCGATGGGATAAGAACATTCATGCATGCATACACATAACACATTTTGCATTCTTTTGTGTTTGTTTTGTTTTGTGTTCACAGGTTTTGAAGAAGAAAAGAGAAAGCGGCAAAGACAAGCCCGTCAGAAACGGTGAAAAGCACAGTATCGGATTCAAGTAATAATCCCAGGGTTGTGGCCCATTTGAGTTTGAGTTTTGGGTATGGCATTCTGAGGGTGAGGCCCACATCAGCATCACTCTGGGGGCGAGGCCCACATCATCATCAAAATCAGTCTTGCCAGGTATGGCACTCTGGGGGCGAAGCCCACATTAGCATCAGTAGCAGTCTTGCCGGGAATGGCACTCCAAGAATGGAAACAGAGTTCGAGAATGAACAAGCCGGGAATGACACTCCAAGAATGGAAACAGAGTTTGAGAATGAACAAGCCGGGAATGACACTCCAAGAATGGAAACGCAGTTCGAGAATGAACAAGCCGGGAATGGCACTACAAGAATGGAAACACAGTTCGAGAATGAACAAGCCGAGAATGGCACTCCAAGAATGGAAACACAGTTCGAGAATGAACAAGCCGACAATGGTACTCCAAGAATGGAAACGCAGTTTGGGAATGAACAAGCCGGGAATGGCACTCCAAGAATGGAAACGCAGTTCGAGAATGAACAAGCCGGGAATGGCACTCCAAGAATGGAAATACAATTCGGGAATGAACAAGTCGGGAATGACACTACGAGAATGGAGCATGGTTTGGGAATGGACCACACCACAGTAACGATTCGAGAATGGATCACCTCTCATCGAAACAGTCCGAGAATGGACCACCTCTCCTCAACTTAGTTCGAGAATGGACCACCTCACAACAAAATCAACTCAACACAACAAGCAAACCAAGTGGCAGCTGGCGAGCCAGGTAAGTAAAAATGCATTGCATAGACTTTGATAGGATTGTCACTGTCACACACTGCACAAGTCCAATCAAAGTGGGGGCGACTGTAGGCATTGCATTTTCACATGTGAAACCCGATGATGAGTCTCAGTTGGAGGCACTACCTTTTTAATTAAGGATATTGCAGAAAACGGTCATCGGAAGGGAATCGGTATTTCGTTAGATTTTTATTCGCTTGTTTAGCGTCCAGCTCACTTGTTGGACCTCTATCTAGAGCACCTTTGGCCTAAAAAACCCGCAAACCTTTTAATCTTGGCCCAAACCCACTCACCAAGCCCACGCCCACACGCCCATAGCCCTTAAAATACACACAAATTAAATTAAATATTAATTAAATATAGTAATTGAATTAAATAAAATAATTAATTAAATGATATAACAACTAAATAAAATATTAAAATTAAATAAAGATTAATTAAGTCATCAACCAATAAAAATCCAATTTAAATTAAAGCAAATTAAATGGAAATTAAATTTAATTAATTCCTAAATTAAATAAATTAAATTCCTAATCTAAAAAATTACATACAAAATTAAATAAACAATCAAATAAATCATGCCTAATCAAAACCAATTAAATATATTTCATTCCTAATCAAGCCTAAATTTGTCCCCCACAATCTTATATTTTCCTTACATAAAACAAAAAAATATATTCCTTTAATGCACTAACCCTACCCCATGCACAACTATATAAACAAACAATAGCTAAACCCTAGACTCTCCTCTCTCCCTTCTATCTCTCTCACACGACAACTTGAAAACAAAAATCAAAACCCTATTTACGCCCTTAGCAAAATAATAAAATAACCTGCAACCCTTAAGCCACCTTCACCCCACCTAACAACTCTCATCACTTCACGCTCACAAGCCTCACGTAACAGCCTCCACCCCTTCACGCTCATTGCCACACTGCCCATGCCTCGACAACTCAAACTTCTCTTTCATATATCTAGCCCATTCATACAATGCACTGCCAAGCCTCTCTCATGATCAGTGCATGCCGAATGAACCCACGCCCCTCATCACCATAACACCTGGCCACACATTCACCGGTCAAGTCCTCACACACACCAAAAATACACCTGATCATCACGCTAGCATCCCTCACCCTCTCACGCAAAGAACACGTATACACAGCCCTTATTAGCACCGAATTATTAGTCCCCAAAATTACACTCAGTCCACTGCTCAGAATTGCCGTGACCTAGACCCCCATATAACTGCCCAAATCAGCCCCTAAAACAGTCCCCATGACCACTAAAACTGTACTAAAAAATACCCCAAAAATCTACCTGAAACAGTCCTGAACTGCAACCTAAAAACAGTCACCGAAACACTCGAAACAGTAGCCATAACACACCTGAAACAGTGACCAGAAAATATAGAGAAAACAACAATAAAATGGAGTGAAAACAACGACCAAAACAGCGAAACAGTGAGTTAAGACGTTAAACTAGTGAACCGGAGAAGTTGAGGAACTTTACCATTCCGATCTCCGTGAAATGCAAGTCTGAAAGTCGGCAAAAAGGTTAGACCTGAGGGTATTTTTCACACTTGTTTTCTATTTTATTTTATTTATTTATTGAGTTTTGTTCGCATGGTTATTATGTTAAAATGCATGTTGTGGCCCTTGAGTAGATAAATATGTGTGTATTATGAATATGATGTGTGTTGTGGCCTTTGAGTAAAATGAAAAATATGTAGCCTCTTGTGGTATATAGGATGGAAACCCGGACGTAAATTTCATTGCCGATTCCGAATGGACGGTAGTATGATCTGCACTCGGGATACAACTCCACGTACCACTTGAGAAAACGGTACATATTTTATTTATGTTGTTTTGATGTCTTTATTATTTGTTATTTAATTTCCGCATATTATTTGTTCATGTAATGATATGATCGAGCGCATGGGCTTAGTAAGTGCGATGAAAGGTCCTCTAATTGTAGGGGTTAAAATCCTTTACCACGATGCTTCGCCGCGCCGGTCAATGTACATTTGATTGGATGTGAGATATGTTCAATCGGGTATACGAAATCTAATATCTTTGTATTTACTTTTGTTTTATATATATGCATTGAGATAAGCGCATGGGCTTAGTAAGTGCGATGAAAGGTCTTCTAATTGAATAGGTTAAAAATCCTTTACCACGATGCTTCGCCGCTCCGGACGATGTATATTCGATTGGATGTGAGATATGTTCAATCGGGTATGCGAAATCCAATATCTTTGTATTTACTTTTGTTTTATATATATATGCAATGAGATAAGCGCATGGGCTTAGTTAGTGCGATGAAAGGTCATCTAATTGAAGAGGTTAAAAATCCTTTACCACGATGCTTCGCCGCGCCGCGATCGGATATTCTTGTATTTACTTTTGTTTCATATATATATATGCATTGCGATAAGGGCATGGGCTTAGTAAGTACGATAAAAAGTCCTCTAATTGAAGAGGTTAAAATCCTTTACCACGATGCTTCGCCGCGCCGGACGATTGTATATTCGATTGGATTGAGATATGTTCAATCGGGTATGCGAAATCCAATATCTTTGTATTTACTTTTGTTTCATATGTATGTACTATGTTAATTGCCCATGGGCTTAGTTAGTGCGATGAAAGATCCTCTAATTGATGAGGTTTAAAGTCCTTTACCATGATGCTTTGTCGTGCCTTGTATTCAGTTATTTGCTTTTCTTTGTATGCCATCTTTTCGCATGATCATGCTTCATATTGTATTGCGCATGGGCTCAGCATGTTGGTCTAAAGGTCCTATTCTTTCAAGAAATAAAGAGCCTAAAAGGCCACCTTTATGGTAATGCTTTGCCGCGCCTTTTAGTATGTTATTTTTCGTTAAGAGTTATCCATTTGCCTATTCATGCATGTGTCATGCGTTTACTGCACTTTAGAGGTCACTACTGTAACCCCGTTCGAACGCGTTCCAGAACGCCGCACGAACGCATATTTTCTGTCTCTATCCGTTCGAACGCGTTTACAAATACAACTCGAACGTGAACCTTCTGTTTAGCGTCTGAACGCCCCACTAACGTGGGCATCCTTTTCATTTCCGTTCGAACGTGTTTATGAAAATGCAACTTGAACGCGAGCCTTCTGTTTACCATTCGAACGCGGTTACAAACGCCGCACGGTAAATGGGCCCTCTTTCTTCTCATCCCATGCATGACGTCTCATTTGGTTGTTTCCTCTTTTGATTGTTCATGTTCTCATGCTTAGTTATTGATAAGATTGTGTGTTCATTTTCATGTACGGTTGCCTCTTTGATTATCCTCTTTTCATTATTATGCACTTAATCTCCTCCATTTCTTATGTAATTAGTGCTTGTTTGCGCTCTCGTGTCCATCAATAATGCGTTTGGGGTAATTGTATATCTGTCATTACTTTAATCTACCGTGATGCATGTAAACTTGAACCAGATTATATGTAAATAGGTTGTATGTAAAACTGAGACATAGGTTATATGAAACGTGTTACATATGGACTTAGTTGACTCCTCTTATTATGCATGAATATGTATTTGTTTATGCTTCCGCGTGTATGAAGTGTTTATGAAATTACATGTTCATCATTATTTGATTCCCTTTTATGTGTGTTTATGTGATTATGACGTGTTTGCATTTTCATGAATACAATATGCCTATGAAGTTGTATATTTACTGTTACTTTGACTTACTTTCAAGCATGTGAACTTAGAAGTAGGATATATGCAAATCTAGGTGTAAGTTTTATCTTTTTGCACATGTGAATTTAGAAGCATGATTTCTTTGAAATAAGTGTTACTTAGGCTTGATTAAATTATTACACAAATCCTTTCATTACAAGTGACATAAGTAAGGGACCATTCCGAACCCAACGGTTTGAGGTCTTCCTTGCGAGGGGTGAGTGCAGCCTAAATCTCATTTTCCCGGTTCACACCGGAGTGGCGACTCCATCATTCTCTCGGTTTAGTCCCCCGTGGCTACTCCGTACTCCCAATCGGGCAGCGAGCCCGGAACAGCATGCGTCGCCCAGTTTCCTGTGTCACCACAGTTCTCATCTCAAATTTTTAAATTTCAATCCGTTCATTGTAAGTATATTCCGCAACTTATAATGATCTTTATCACACACTTTCATTCTTATTAGATCCTTGTCATGTTCTAGGAACACTAACAGTAATATCCATCCGATATACATTATTCATACATCACATCTATGTATTCACACAAAGCATATTATCAATCAATCTAATCCAATGAATTAATCTTTGATTAGTGACCATCCAATGTTCAAACAACGAATTGATTTGCTCGAGTCCAACTAGTTTAAGAATATATACTCAAAGTACGAATTCTTGAATTATATCGAAATACATTCTTAAATCCAATTTAATTTATATTCAGTACTAATTCAATATTTAATTCCAAATTAAATAATTATACTTTTAATGTGCCTTTACGACTTAGATTCTAAATCTAACTTTAATGGGTCTCAAAGCCCAATTAACTGTTGGTTTCTATAAGGGTCCCAAGATCAATATAAGCATGAAAATAATTTTGAATACATCAACGGAGATAGCGGAATACTCACATCGAATAATTGAGACGAACCAGCAACAAAACAAATTGGTTTGCTCCTCCAAAGTGGCGCCCAAAGTAGCAGTCCACTGTCCAAAGATTTCAGTTTTGGTGGATGATTTTGAGCTCCAAGCTGAATCAAACGGATCCTGGCTTATGGGTAAAGTTCCCTATCACTTCGCATGTGTATCGGAGTGCTAGCTCTTCTTGATTTTGCCATAAAATCAAACCCAAAGACCACTTACTGCTCACATTTTTGAAGCAAGGCAGTGAGCAAAATGGAGGTTTGGGCGTGTGAGAGAGGATGAAGGAAAGAGAGAGATGTTTTGTGTTAAGTGTTTACAAAATGTGTAAATCATTGGTTATATATTTTCCAAAATAAATATATGATTTACCATTTATTTGCTTTTCCAAAAAGTCAAATTAATTGAATTTAAACACTTTGAGTGTTCCACACTCAACCATCAAAGCCATCAAGTCATATCAATCAATCAAGTTGTCAAGTCACATCACTCAAAGTGACAAGTGATTTGACGCTTGAATTGACTAGCGATTTGACTCTTGACGCGACTAATGATGTTTGACGCTTGATGTGACTTGCGTGCCACACTCGAAGTCGAAACACGAATGCGATCACCAATCACACTCGGGCTCGGGTTCGCTAATTCCTAATTAGTGAATTATTTCGTCGCGTCGTAATTCAATGATTACGCTATAGCGAAATCTCTATTCACGTCGCTAACGAATTAATTCTAAATCAATTCGTTCGCCCGAATTAAAATCTAATTTTAATTCAGCGTCGAAATCTAATTTCGTTTAATATATCAATATATTAATTTATCCGATTAATTCTAAATTAATCGTTCTCTCTCTTTAGACGATATTTTATCCTAGATAAAATATCTCCGTAATTAATCCCAGATTAATTTTCTCTCTCATCTAATTAATCCCAGATTAATTAAGCGCAAGACATACGTCATCGGTGAATCATTGGGAAGCGACCAATGAGATCCCCGGAAATATTGGCAGTAAATACGGTCGTCGGACTATCCGAACGCTTACGTACCAAATACTACGTTTTACCGATTTACAAGACAAGGTTGGCTTCTAGCAAAGCGCCATGCCTACCTAATTTTCCGGAAATATCCTTACAGGAATAAAAGGATCTATGTCAGGCGTAGTATACAAAGTATTGTGTATTGCGATCCAGTATCGGATGATCAAGTGCAAGGCCTGGGGCTGGGATTAGTGTCTGCCCCGTACGAAGCATATATCGGATATCAAGCAAATAGTCTCTTTGAATCGGATAATCCTGACCTAGTCATATTATCCCGACGGTTGCAACCTTTATAGAGAACAAGTTCTGTATCCCTGCGCGATCATCATCTCCATATATCTGGAGTGATACTTCCATCTCGACATCACACCCAATACACTACTTTCTCAATAAGCCTAGCAGAGGCGTACACAGAACCTATTAAAGCCCCGGATGACCAAAACTAAAGTTTATCGATTGTCGCAAGTACTAGCGATGCAAGTCTCAGGTTAAGACCAAAGACACCTACCCTGATGCGGACTCCCATTGACACATATACATACTACCAATAGGATTCCGCGGGGTCTATCCAGAGCGAAGCTGTTTTTCCGTACCATCGGTAAAACACAACCTCCTATCGCACTTGCATAAGTATCCAATACTTAAACATATGAGAACTATGTCGTTATGCCCTCATAATGCGCATAAGTGCAACTACTAGTCTATTTCGAATTATCGATGTCCAGTCTCGATAATACTACGACTAGGGATATTTAATGATTAAACCTTTATGGATTGATACTGTCTCAAATCATCTCAATCCGGAACTAATCGTATGGACTTTTACCATTTGAATATAAAAGTAATAATTACTAAACAGTAAAAGGCAATTTCATTACTACATAGTTAATTTAGTACAAAAACACAATATCTTTTACAAACAGTGACGCTATGGGTCATAACTGTCCAACAATCTCCTACTTGGCCTATAGCCAGTCACTCAAACATCTAATACCTGAACTATGTACATGTCGCTCAAACTTTGGCTGAGGAATTGCTTTCGTCAGAGGATCTGCCATGTTGTCATCTGATGCGATCTTCTCGATCTTCACATCGCCACGATGTATGATCTCACGTATCAGATGGAAACGTCGAAGAACATGCTTGGACCGTTGATGAGACTGCTGTTCCTTAGCCTGTGCTATAGCCCCGTTACTGTCACAATACAATGGAACAGGCTCAGCTGCAACGGAACTACTCCTAATCCAATTAGTAATTTCTGGATCCAAACTGCTTCCTTCGCTGCTTCAGCTGCAGCAATGTACTCCGGTTATATTGTTGAATCGGCAACAGTCTCTTGCTTGGAAGATTTCCAGCTCACTGCTCCGTTATTCAAACAAAAAATATACCCTGATTGCGACTTACAGTCGTCTTTGTCGGTTTGGAAACTTGCATCGGTATACCCAGATACCTCAAGTTCTCCATCTCCATAGATTAAGAAAACATCCTTAGTTCGTCTAAGATACTTAAGGATATTCTTAACCGCAATCCAGTGACCTTCACCTGGATCGGCCTGATAGTGACTACACATGCTCAAAGCATAGGCAACATCAGGTCGTGTACATTTCATGGCATACATGATCGATCCGACTGCCGAGGCGAACGATATCCGATTCATGTTGTCTCTCTCATCTTGAGTTTTAGGACACATGTCCTTAGATAGATAGACATCATGTTACATTGGCAACAATCCTCTTTTGGACTGATCCATGTTGAATCTCTTCAACCACTTTTCAATGTACGTGCTCTGGGAGAGTCCAAGCAGCATTCTAGATCTATCCATGTAGATCTTTATTCCCAAAATAAAGGCTGCTTCTCCCAGATCTTTCATGGAGAATTTCAATGAAAGCCAAGCGTTCACCGACGTTAACATGGGAATGTCATTGCCTATTAGCAATACATCGTCAACATAAAGGACATAAAAGTCAGTGCACTCTCCACTAACCTTCTTGTATACACAAGGATCATCTTCATTTTGAATAAAATCATATTCTTTTATGATTTCATCAAAATGTGTGGTTCCAAGACCGCGATGCTTGCTTCAGTCCATAAATGGACCGGTTTACTTACAAACCTTGTTTGCAAGTCTAGGTACGATAAAACCGTCAGGCTGTTGCATATTAACATCCTCCAAAAGGTTTCCGTTAAGGAAAGCGGTTTTAACATCCATCTGCTATATCTCGTAATCGAAATATGCAGCTATAGCAAGCATTATCCGAATGGATTTAATCATGGCAACGGGTGAGAAAGTTTCATCGTAATCGACACCATGTCGTTGACGATACCCCTTCGCTACAAGCCTAGCATTGTACGTTTGTACGTTGCCATCCATGCCGGTCTTCCTCTTGAAGACCCATTTGCATCCAATAGGCTTTACGCCTTCTGGTGCATCAACCAGTGTCCAAACTTGGTTGGTGTACATGGAATCCATTTCGGACTTCATGGCTTCTTGCCATAAAGTGGAATCGATATCTTTTATCGCTTCCTCATACGTGGTCGGTTCGTTATCCTCAATAAGATTAATACCTACATGAGGTGAGATCAGAAACCCATACCTCTCATGTTGTTTCCTAACTCTCTCCGACCTACGCGGTCCTTGTGTAAAAGAAGATGGTGGTACAGTCTCATCCGGGATGGACTGTTCATGTTCCGTTAAGGATTCAATGCCAGGAACAGTATCACTCCGATTTTCATCGAGTTCTATTTTCCTCCCACTAACCACTGCATTTGGGAATTCCCTCTCAGGGAAACCGCATGTAGAGCAACAGATACTTTGTTCTCTCGTGGGTTATAGAAGTAGTAATATCCTTTGGTTTCCCTATGATATCCTACGAATAGGCATTTATCCGATTTGGGTTCAAGTTTGGTACCTTCCAAATGTTTGACGTATGCCCAACATCCCCAAATCTTCAGGAATGATAAACCCGGTTTCTTTCCTGTCCATATCTCATATGGTGTCTGTTGAACAGACTTTGACGGAACCTTATTCAAAATAAGAATTGCACTGTTTAATGCATGTCCCCAAAAGGAAATAGGTTGGTCAGTGCGACTCATCATAGACCTAACCATGTCCAACAAATTTCGGTTTCTCCGTTCGGACACACCGTTTAATTGCGGTGTTCCAGGAGGAGTCCACTGTGAAAGAATACCATATTCTTTCAAGTAATCTAGAAACTCGTTGCTTAAGTATTCGCCACCACGGTCCGACCGTAATGTCTTTATACTCTTGCCTGTTTGTTTTTCACTTCGTGTCGAAACTCTTTGGATTTCTCAAAAGTTTCCGACTTGTGTCTAATAAGATACACATAACCATAACGTGATGCATCATCCGTAAAGGTTACGAAGTATTCATATCCACCTCTAGCCTGGCTAGACATGAGCCCACATACGTCACTATGAACGAGGGCTAACAGTTCGGTGGCACGTTCACCTTTACCGCTAAAAGTGATTTAGGCATTTTGCCTAAAAGGCAAGATTCGGAGACGTCATATGAATTTGGATCAAATCCATCCAAGTACCCACACTTCGAAAGTGTGGATATGCGAATCTTGTTTATGTGTACCACACGACAGTGCCACATGTAAGTTTCATCTTTGTTACTCATTTTATATTATATGTTGGAGATAAATTTATTCAAAATATAAAGACCATTATTTGCAACAGCAGTGTAAATTTCTACATCATTTTTATATAAGTAACACCCAGTGTTTCGAAATACAAAAGTATACCACATTGGGTTAACACAGATACATAAATAATATTCCTAGTCAAACTAGGTACATAATAACAGTCATTTAGTTCAAGTACATGCCCCGAGTGCAGTTCCAAAACAAAAGTGCCCACGGCCAAAACAGCAACAGGTGTCCCATTTCCAACACGCAGATCTATCTCTCCTGAAGCCAGTCTCCTGCTAATCCGCAGATCCTGCACATCAGTACATATATGAGTACCACAACCAGAATCAAAAATCCAATTTTTAAAACTAGAAGTAGTCATGTTTATTTCAATAACAAACAATCTGAGGCCGGTGCCTTGCCGCCTTTGTCTCCTTCTAGAGTGCCTTGTACTCGCGGCAGTCATGCTTCCAGTGACCTCGCTTGCCGCAATGGAGGCAAACATCCTGAGATTTGTCCTTTGGCTTCCCAGAAGCCTTTGACGATTTGGCCTTGCCCATTCCTTTATGCTTCTTCTTCTTCACACCTCCAGTTGCCTTGGGCCCAGCCCTCGGTTTCTGAGATGTCGAAGTGAAGTGCGCCTCGAGACAATAACTCTCCAAGAGTATCGTTAGTGTTCATCAAATTATAGTTTATGATGAACTGTCTCCAAGAATCGTGTAGAGATTGCAAGACCATGTCTATAGTAATCTCTGCCTCAAAGACTATCCCCATAGTAGCTAGCTCATCGATGTCAGCAATCATCTGTGCCACATGGGACTCAACAGACATGCCTTCTGACATGCGAGCGCGAAAGATCTTCCTCACTAACTCGTACCTCTGCATCCTCTTGTTAGAGCGATGCAGATCTTGCAATCTCGCCATCATGTTATAAGGATCCAAGTTCCTATTTTGGCGGCGGAAATGCTGAGTCATTGAAGCAAGCATAATGGACTGAGCAGTATCATAATCATTGCTGTGAGTCTTCCAAAGCTCCAGCTCAAGTGTCTGATCAGGTTGGCTTAGGCCCAAGAGGTGTATTTATGGTATACAACAACCTCTCAGCCCCAAGGACTATCCTTAGGTTCATCTCCCAATCTGCAAAGTTTGTGCCCTTAAAGACATTCTCTCACATGATTATGTCACGGACATTTCCCTTTCCAGTCCTCCTGACTACGATAGTCCAACTATCTAGTCAACGATATTTTGGGTACAGTCTAACTGTTACAAGAAAAATAATATTATATTAGTCCAACTAATAATATAATTTTGACGAAATAATTTGAAAGCGCGTAAAGCTAAGTATCTGAATGAAATTGAAAATTCAATACTAGCCTCCCAGTATTTTTCGACGAGCCTCTAACCCTCTGTTGAGTACTCGGGAAACCCAGTTTCCTAGTGGGCTAGGATCCCGTTAAATAACGCACAACTTTGACTTTGGCCAACAAGCTGTATGATATTTAACTAGGTAGATCTCGAAGATCAATTGGATCTTATCCAATTCCTAGATCCGGTAGGTGGACGTCCAAGTCCGAAACATATATACAATACATATGTCAATACATCTAATGTATTTTCCTAACCTTTTTCCTCTGAATCAACTAAGCCTTGGCTTTGGCACAACAAGCTTAATGATTCCAGTTAAGCGTGACCCATTGACATGGAAAGTTTCGTAATCAATGTCTTTGGACAAGAAGTGATCTTGACTTTGGCCAACAAATCACAAATTGGCAAGACACCGATATGGTACAAAACTCTCATGATTCAAACACATCCGCAATTGACAAAGGCCTTGACTTTGGCCAACAAACCAATGCCAATTTTGGATCTTGAGTAAGAATCACTCAACGAAAGGAAAAATCGCTTAATATTTATTTCAGGGTTTTTCGCGTAATTGGCAACCAATTAATTATCTTTGGTAGGTCTCATCATGATACACCCTTAAGCATGCATTCTAAACACACAATAAAGCGAGTATGAAAATAAATAATAATGATGTCGGATGGATACTTAACACATTGATCCTAGATCAAATCTCTCTTTTCTCTCTCAAGCTACTACTTGTATTACTTCTACCCGTTACACTACACTTCTAAAGAAACCTCATTTACATTGAGGGAAATAAGTGAGAAGAGAATACAAAGAATATGGAGGTGATAAGGCTGGACACGCACGTCCAATTTAATAAATCAAATTTATTACAATAATTTCCAAAATTACCCCACCCGACTAATATCCATCCGATATGCATTATTCATTCATCACAACTATGTATTCAATCAAGCATGTTATCAATTAATCTAATCAAATTAATTAATCTGATAATTAGTGATCATCCAATGTTCAAACAACGATTTGATTTTGATCGAGTCAAACTCGTTTTGCGAATTAGTATCCAAGGTACGAATTCACAAACTAAATTAAACTACAACATAAAATTCAATTTAATATGTATTTAATACTAATTCATTATTTTATTCCAAATAAAATTTTACACTTTATTGATAAACCTTTTACGACTTAAATTCCAAATTTAATCGTCACGGGTCTCAAAGCCCGATTAACATCCAACGTCAAATTAGTTGAGACGAACCGGCAATAAAACAATTTGGTTTTGCTCCTCCAAAGTGGCGCCCAAAGTAGCAGTCCACTGTCCAAAGATTTCAGTTTTGGTGGATGATTTTGAGCTCCAAGCTTTAATCAAACGGTTCCCGGCTTATGGGTAAATTTCCCTATCACCTTCGCATGTGTATCGGAGTGCTATCTCTTCTTGATTTTACCACAAAATCAAATCCAAAGACCACTTACTGCTCACGTTTTTGAAGCAAGGCAGTGAGCAAAATGGAGGTTTGGGCGTGAGAGAGGATGATGGAAAGAGAGATAGTGTTTTGTGTTAAGTGTTTACAAAATGTGTAAATCATTAGTTTATATATTTTCCAAAAATAAATATATGATTTACCATTTATTTTCTTTTCCAAAAAGTCAAATTAATTGAATTTAAACACTTTGAGTGTTCCACACTCAACCATCAAAGCCCATCAAGTCATATCAAATCAATCAAGTTGTCAAGTCACATCACTCAAAGTGACAAGTGATTTGACGCATGAATTGACTAGCGATTTGACTCTTGACGCGACTAATGATGTTTGACGCTTGATGTGACTTGCGTGATTCACTCGAATTCAAAATGTGAATGTGCTCGTAATCATACTTGGGCTCGGGTTCGCTAATTCCAAATTAGTGAATTATTCCGTCGCGTCGTAATTAAATGATTACGCCTAGCGAAATCACTATTCACATCGCTAACGAATTAATTCTAAATCAATTCGTTCGCGCTCGAATTAAAATCCAATTTTAATTCCGCGTCGAAATCTAATTTCGTTTAATATATCTAATATATCAATTTATCTGATTAATTCTAAATTAATCGTTCTCTCTTTTTAGACGATATTTTATCCTAGATAAAATATCTCAGTAATTAATCCCAGATTAATTTTCTCTCTCATCTAATTAATCCCAGATTAATTAAGCGCGAGACATACGTCATCGGTGAATCATTGGGAAGCGACCCATGAGATCCCCGGATATGTTGGCAGTAAATACGGTCTCGGACTATCCGAACACATACGTACCAAGTACTACGTTTTACCGATTTACAAGACAAGGTTGGCTTCTAGCAAAGCGCCATGCCTACCCAATTTTTCGGAAATATCCTTACAGGAATAAAAGGATCTATGTCAGGCGTAGTATACATAGTATTGTGTATTGCGATCCAGTATCGGATGATCAAGTGCAAGGCCTGAGGCTGGATAAGTGTCTGCCCCGTACGAAGCACATATCGGATATCAAGCAACTAGTCTTTTTGAATCGGATAATCCTGACATAGTCATATTATCCCGACGGTTGCAACCTTTATAGAGAACAAGTTCTGTATCCCTGCGCGATCATCATCTCCATAAATCTGGAGTGATACTTCCATCTCGACATCACACCCAATACACTACGTTCTCAATAAACCCATCAAAGGCGTACACAGAACCTGTTAAAGCCCCGGACGACCAAAACTAAAGTTTATCGATTGTCGCAAGTACTAGTGATGCAAGTCTCAAGTTAAGACCAAACACACCTACCCTGATGCGGACTCCCATTGACACATATACATGAGGTGAGATCAGAAACCTATACCTCTCAGGTTGTTTCCTAACTCTCTCCGACCTACGCGGTCCTTGTGTAAAAGAAGATGGTGGTATAGTCTCATCCCGGATGGACTGTTCATGTTCCGTTAAGGATTCAATGCCAGGAACAGTATCACTCCGATTTTCATCGAGTTCTATTTTCCTCCCACTAACCACTGCATTTGGGAATTCCCTCTCAGGGAAAACCGCATGTAGAGCAACAGATACTTTGTTCTCTCGTGGGTTATAGAAGTAATATCCTTTGGTTTCCCTAGGATATCCTACGAATAGGCATTTATCCGATTTGGGTTCAAGTTTGGTACCTTCCAAACGTTTGACGTATGCCCAACATCCCCAAATCTTCAGGAATGAGAAACCCGATTTCTTTCCTGTCCATATCTCATATGGTGTCTGTTGAACAGACTTTGACGGAACCTTATTCAAAATAAGAATTGCACTGTTTAATACATGTCCCCAAAAGGAAATAGGTAGGTCAGTGCGACTCATCATAGACCTAACCATGTCCAACAAAGTTTGGTTTCTCCGTTCGGACACACCGTTTAATTGCGGTGTTCCAGGAGGAGTCCACTGTGAAAGAATACCATATTCTTTCAAGTAATCTAGAAACTCATTGCTTAAGTATTCGCCACCACGGTCCGACCGTAATGTCTTTATACTCTTGCCTATTTGTTTTTCAACTTCGTGTCGAAACTCTTTGAATTTCTCAAAAGTTTCCGACTTGTGTGTCATAAAATACACATAACCATAACGTGATGCATCATCCGTAAAGGTTACGAAGTATTTATATCCACCTCTAGCCTGGCTAGATATGGGCCCACATACGTCACTATGAACGAGGGCTAACAGTTCGGTGGCACGTTCACCTTTACCGCTAAAAGGTGATTTAGGCATTTTCCCTAAAAGGCAAGATTCGCAGACGTCATATAAATTTGGATCAAATCCGTCTAAGTACCCACACTTCGAAAGTGTGGATCTGCGAGTCTTGTTTATGTGTCCCAGACGACAGTGCCACATGTAAGTTTCATCTTTGTTACTCATTTTGAGCCTTTTATTTTTTATATTATATGTTGGAGATAAATTTATATTCAAAATATAAAGACCATTAACTGCAACAGCAGTGCAAATTTCTACATCATTTTTATATAAGTAACACCCAGTGTTTCGAAATACAAAAGTATACCCACATTGGGTAAACACAGATACAGAAATAATATTCTAGTCAAACTAGGTACATAATAACAGTCATTTAGTTCAAGTACATGCCCCGATTTTAGTTCCAAAACAAAAGTGCCCACGGCCAAAACAGTAACAGGTGTCCCGTTTCCAACACGCAGATCTATCTCTCCTGAAGCCAGTCTCCTGCTAATCCGCAGATCCTGCACATCAGTACATAAATGAGTACCACAACCAGAATCAAACATCCAATTTTTAAAACTAGAAGTAGTCATGTTTATTTCGATAACAAATATACTAATATCCACCCGACTAATATCCACCCGACTAATTTCCAAAATTACCCCACCCGACTAATATCCACCCGACTATTTCCAAAATTGGCCTTGCCCTTTCCTTTATGCTTCTTCTTCTTCACACCTCCAGTTGCCTTGGGCCCAGCCCTTGGTTTTTGAGATGTCGAAGCGAAGTGCGCCTCGCGCTTGTTTCCTTTGAGAAGCTCCTTCTCAGCTTCATTGAGAGAGACAATAACTCTTCAAGAGTATCGTCAGTGTTCATCAAATTATAGTTTATGATGAACTGTCTCAAAGAATGGGGGAGAGATTGCAAGACCATGTCTATAGTAATCTCTGCCTCAAAGACTATCCCCTTAGTAGCTAGCTAATCGATGTCAGCAATCATCTGCGCCACATGGGACTTAACAGACATGCCTTCTGACATGCGGGCGCAAAAGAGCTTCCTCACTAACTCGTACCTCTGCATCCTCTTGTTAGAGCGATGCAGATCTTGCAATCTCGCCATCATGTTATAAGGATCCAAGTCCCTATTTTGGCGGCGGAAATGCTGAGTCATTGAAGCAAGCATAATGGAATGAGCAGTATCACAATCATCGCTGTGAGTCTTCCAAAGCTCCTGCTCAAGTGTCTGATCAGGTGTGGGCTTAGGCCCAAGAGGTGTATTTATGGTATACAACAACCTCTCAGCCCCAAGGACTATCCTTAGGTTCATCTCCCAATCTGCAAAGTTTGTGCCCTTAAAGACATTCTCTCCCATGATTATGTCGTGGACATTTCCCTTTCTAGTCATCCTGACTACGATAGTGGAACTATCTAGTCAACGATATTTTGGGTACAGTCTAACTGTTACAAGAAAAATAATATTATATTAGTCCAACTAATAATATAATTTTGATGAAATAATTTGAAAGCGCGTAAAGCTAAGTATCTGAATGAAATTGCAAATTCAATACTAGCCTCCCACTATTTTTCGACGAGCCTCTAACCCTCTGTTGAGTACTCGGGAAACCCAGTTTCCTAGTGGGCTAGGATCCCATTAAATAACGCACAACTTTGACTTTGGCCAACAAGCTGTATGATATTTAACTAGGTAGATCTCGAAGATCAATTGGATCTTATCCAATTCCTAGATCCGGTAGGTGGACGTCCAAGTCCGAAACATATATACAATACATATGTCAATACATCCAATGTATTTTCCTGACATTTTTCCTCTGAATTAACTAAGCCTTGGCTTTGGCACAACAAGCTTAATGATTCCAGTTAAGCTTGACCCATTGACATGGAAAGTTTCGTAATCAATGTCTTTGGACAAGAAGTGATCTTGACTTTGGCCAACAAATCACAACTTGGACAAGACACCGATATGGTACAAAACTCTCATGATTCAAACACATCTGCAATTGACAAAGGCCTTGACTTTGGCCAACAAACCAATGCCAATTTTGGATCTTGAGTAAGAATCACTCAACGGAATGAAAAATCGCTTAATATTTATTTGAGGGTTTTTCGCGTAATTGGCAACCAATTAATTATCTTTGTTAGGTCTCATCATGATACACCCTTAAGCATGCATTCTAAACACATAATAAAGTGAGTATGAAAATAAATAATAATGATGTCGGATGGATGCTTAACACATTGATCCTAGATCAAATCTCTCCATTTCTCTCTCAATCTAGTACTTTTATTACTTCTACCCGTTACACTACACTTCTAAGGAATCCTCATTTACATTGAGGGGAATAGGTGAGAAGAGAATACAAAGAATATGGAGGTGATAAGGCTGGACACGCAGATAAATCAAATTTATTACAATAATTCCAAAATTACCCCACCCGACTAATATCCATCCGATATGCATTATTCATTCATCACAACTATGTATTCCATCAAGCATGTTATCAATTAATCTAATCAAATTAATTAATCTGATAATTAGTGATCATCCAATGTTCAAACAACGATTTGATTTTGATCGAGTCAAACTCGTTTTGCGAATAATTATCCAAGGTACGAATTCACGAACTAAATTAAACTACAACATTAAATCCAATTTAATATGTATTTAATACTAATTCATTATTTTATTCCAAATAAAATATTACACTTTATTGATAAACCTTTTACGACTTAAATTCCAAATTTAATCGTCACGGGTCTCAAAGCCCGATTAACATCCAACGTCAAATTTAATTCAAGTCCAATGGGCTTTAATTAATTTCTTTAAGGCATGGGCTTTGACAACCAAAGCCCAATCAAGGAGTTACCCCATAAGCCCAGAAATCAATTTAGGCCCATTAGGCCCAATTAAACTTTAAAGGTTCATTAAGTCGCATTTGGGCTTTATGGATGCGGTTTTGGGCCCAATTGGATCCAATCCAATTTGCCTAAACCATACTTTGTACAACAAAGCCCAATAAGCCCATTAACAACTTTATAAGCCCAAATCCAATTTAAGGCCCAATTAATTAAATTCATAAAATCCAATTTCATATTTAATTAAACTAAAGTGTGTATTGTGATTAATTACCGAAATCAATATTTCCAAAACATCAACTTTGTCCAATTAATCATGCTAATCATTATCATCACATGTCCAACATATTTTGACAAAAATAAAACCAATTCATGCTTCATCAAGTCTCGGCCAAGGGAGGTGTATTTTGTCCGATTCAAATTTAATCCAATTAATTATTCAATCAACATTAAATCCACATCCCGAATGATTTCCAACACATCCAATGTCTAAAAATCAAAATTTCCAAGACCAATTAGGGCTATACACATTCGGCCAAGGCATGTATTTTGGGGAAAATTTGTTCCAAACCATTTTCATGAAATTGATACAATCAACCTTCATTTAAACATGTTTTAAGCATACTCAAACATTCAATTCATTCAAATCATGCTCAACACAAGTTTACCCAATTTTAAGCCCTAAAAAATTTCATGCTCAAACCTAGGGTCTTGATGCCATTTTTGGTTTCTATAAGGGTCCCAAGATCAATATAAGCATGAAAATAATTTTGAATACATCAACGGAGATAGCGGAATACTCACATCGATTAGTTGAGACGAACCGGCAACAAAACAAATTGGTTTTGCTCCTCCAAAGTGGCGCCCAAAGTAGCAGTCCACTGTCCAAAGATTTCAGTTTTGGTGGATGATTTTGAGCTCCAAGCTTGAATCAAATGGTTCTCGGCTTATGGGTAAAGTTCCCTATCACCTTCGCATGTGTATCAGAGTGCTAGCTCTTCTTGATTTTGCCACAAAATCAAATCCAAAGACCACTTACTGCTCACGTTTTTGAAGCAAGGCAGTGAGCAAAATGGAGGTTTAGGCGTGAGAGAGGATGAAGGATAGAGAGAGAGTGTTTTGTGTTAAGTGTTTACAAAATGTGTAAATCATTAGTTTATATATTTTCCAAAAATAAATATATGATTTACCATTTATTTGCTTTTCCAAAAAGTCAAATTAATTGAATTTAAACACTTTGAGTGTTCCACACTCAACCATCAAAGCCCATCAAGTCATATCAAATCAATCAAGTTGTCAAGTCACATCACTCAAAGTGACAAGTGATTTGACGCATGAATTGACTAGCGATTTGACTCTTGACGCGACTAATGATGTTTGACGCTTGATGTGACTTGCGTGCTGCACTCGAATTCAAAACGCGAATGTGCTCGTAATCACACTCGGGCTCGGGTTCGCTAATTCCTAATTAGCGAATTATTCCGTCGCGTCGTAATTAAATGAACACGCCTAGCGAAATCACTATTCATATCGCTGACGAATTAATTCTAAATCAATTCGTTCGCCCGAATTAAAATTCAATTTTAATTCTGCGTCGAAATCTAATTTCGTTTAATATATCTAATATATTAATTTATCCGATTAATTCTAAATTAATCGTTCTCTCTCTTTAGATGATATTTTATCGTAGATAAAATATCTCCGTAATTAATCCCAGATTAATTTTCTCTCTCATCTAATTAATCCCATATTAATTAAGCGCGAGACATACGTCATCGTGAACCATTGGGAAGCGACCAATGAGATACCCGGATATGTTGGCAGTAAATACGGTCGTCGGACTATCCGAACACTTACGTACCAAACACTACGTTTTACCGATTTACAAGACAAGGTTGGCTTCTAGTAAAGCGCCATGCCAACCTAATTTTCCGGAAATATCCTTACATGAATAAAAGGATCTATGTCAGGCGTAGTATACAAAGTATTGTGTATTGCGATCCAGTATTGAATGATCAAGTGCAAGGCCTGGGGCTGGATTAGTGTATGCCCCGTACGAACCACATATCGGATATCAAGCAACTAGTCTCTTTGAATCGGATAATCCTGACCTAGTCATATTATCCCGACGGTTGCAACCTTTATAGAGAACAAGTTCTGTATCCCTGGGCGATCATCATCTCCATATATCTGGAGTGATACTTCCATCTCGATATCACACCCAATACACTACGTTCTCAATAAACCCAGCAGAGGCGTACACAGAACCTATTAAAGCCCCGGACGACCAAAACGAAAGTTTATCGATTGTCGCAAGTACTAGCGATGTAAGTCTCAGGTTAAGACCAAACACACCTACCCTGATGCGGACTCCCATAGAAACATATACATACTACCAATGGGATTCCGTGGGGGCTATCCAGAGCAAAGCTGTTTTTCCGTACCATCGGTAAAACACAACCTCCTATCGCACTTGCATAAGTATCCAATACTTAAACATATGAGAACTATGCCGTTATGCCTTCATAACGCGCACAAGTGCAATACTAGTCTATTCCGAATTATCGATGTCCAGTCTCGATAATACTACGACTAGGGATATTTAATGATTAAACCTTTATGGATTGATACTGTCTCATATCATCTCAATCCGGAACTAATCGTATGGACTTTTACCATTTGAAAATAAAAGTAATAAATTACTAAACGGTAAAAGGCAATTTCATTACTACATAGTTAATTTTGTACAAAAACACAATGTCTTTTACAAACAGTGACGCTATGGGTCATAACTGTCCAACAATCTCCTATTTGGCCTATAGCCAGTCACTCAAACATCTAATACTTGAACTAAGTACATGTCGCTCAAACTTTGGCTGAGGAATTATTTTCCTCAGCGGATCTACCATGTTGTCATCTGATGCGATCTTCTCGATCTTCACATCGCCACGATGTATGATCTCACGTATCAGATGGAAATGTCGAAGAACATGCTTGGACCGTTGATGAGACCGCGGTTCCTTAGCCTGTGCTATAGCCCCGTTACTGTCACAATACAATGGAACGGGCTCAGCTGCTAACGGAACTACTCCTAATCCAATTAGGAATTTTCGGATCCAAACTACTTCCTTTGCTGCTTCAGCTGCAGCAATGTACTCCGCTTCTTTTGTTGAATCGGCAACAGTCTCTTGCTTGGAAGATTTCCAGCTCACTGCTCAATTATTCAAACAAAAAATGTTCCCTGATTGCGACTTACAGTCGTCGACTTCACCTGGATCGGCCTGATAGCGACTACACATGCTCAAAGCATAGGAAACATCAGGTCGCGTACATATCATGCCATACATGATCGATCCGACTGCCGAGGCGAACGGTATCCGATTCATGTTGTCTCTCTCATCTTGAGTTTTAGGACAGATGTCCTTAGAAAGATAGACACCATGTGACATTGGCAACAGTCCTCTTTTGAACTGATCCATGTTGAATCTCTTCAACACTTTGTCAATGTACGTGCTCTGGGAGAGTCCAAGCAGCTTTCTAGATCTATCCCGGTAGATCTTTATTTCCAAAATAAAGGCTGCTTCTCCCAGATCTTTCATGGAGAATTTCAATGAAAGCCAAGCTTTCACCGACGTTAACATGGGAAAGTCATTGCCTATTAGCAATACATCGTCAACATAAAGGACAATAAAAGTCAGTGCACTCCCACTAACCTTCTTGTATACACAAGGATCATCTTCATTTTGAATAAAATCATATTCTTTTATGATTTCATCAAAACGTTGGTTCCAAGACCGCGATGCTTGCTTCAGTCCATAAATGAACCGGTTTAACTTAGAAACCTTGTTTGCAAGTCTAGGTACGATAAAACCAAAAGGTTTCCGTTAAGGAAAGTGGTTTTAACGTCCATCTACCATATCTCGTAATCGAAATATGCAGCTATAGCAAGCATTATCCGAATGGATTTAATCATGGCAACGGGTGAGAAAGTTTCGTCGTAATCGACACCATATCGTTGACGAAACCCCTTCGCTACAAGCCTAGCTTTGTACATTTGTACGTTGCCATCCATGTCGGTCTTCCTCTTAAAGTCCCATTTGCATCCAATAGGCTTTACGCCTTCTGGTGCATCAACCAGTGTCCAAACTTGGTTGGTGTATATGGAATCCATTTCGGACTTCATAGCTTCTTGCCATAAAGCGAAATCGATATCTTTAATCGCTTCCTCATACGTGGCCGGTTCGTTATCCTCAATAAGATTAATAACTACATGAGGTGAGATCAGAAACCCATACCTCTCAGGTTGTTTCCTGACTCTCTCCGACCTACGCGGTCCTTGTGTAAAAGAAGATGGTGGTACAGTCTCATCCCGGATGGACTGTTCATGTTTCTTTAAGGATTCAATGCCAGGAACAGTATCACTCCGATTTTCATCGAGTTCTATTTTCCTCCCACTTACCACTGCATTTAGGAATTCCCTCTCAAGGAAAACCGCATGTAGAGCAACAAATACTTTGTTCTCTCGTGGGTTATAGAAGTAATATCCTTTGGTTTCCCTAGGATATCCTACGAATAGGCATTTATCCGATTTGGGTTCAAGTTTGGTACCTTCCAAACGTTTGACGTATGCCCAACATCCCCAAATCTTCAGGAATGAGAAACCCGGTTTCTTTCCTGTCCATATCTCATATGGTGTCTGTTGAACAGACTTTGACGGAACCTTATTCAAAATAAGAATTGCACTGTTTAATGCATGTCCCCAAAAGGAAATAGGTAGGTCAGTGCGACTCATCATAGACCTAACCATGTCCAACAAAATTCGGTTTCTCCGTTTGAACACACCGTTTAATTGCGGTGTTCCAGGAGGAGTCCACTATGAAAGAATACCAAATTCTTTCAAGTAATCTAGAAACTCGTTGCTTAAGTATTCGCCACCATAGTCCGACCGTAATGTCTTTATACTCTTGCCTGTTTGTTTTTCAACTTCGTGTAGAAACTCTTTGAATTTCTCAAAAGTTTCCGACTTCTGTCTCATAAGATACACATAACCATAACATGATGCATCATCCGTAATGGTTACGAAGTATTCATATCCACCTCTAGCCTGGCTAGACATGGGCCCACATATGTCACTATGAACGAGGGCTAACATTTCGATGGCACGTTCACCTTTACCACTAAAAGGTGATTTAGGCATTTTACCTAAAAGGCAAGATTTGCATACGTCATATGAATTTGGATCAAATCCGTCCAAGTACCCACACTTCGAAAGTGTGGATATGCGAGTCTTGTTTATGTGTCCCAGACGACAGTGCCACATGTAAGTTTCATCTTTGTTACTCATTTTGAGCCTTTTATTTGTTATATTATATGTTGGAGATAAATTTATATTCAAAATATAAAGACCATTATTTGCAACAGTAGTGCAAATTTCTACATCATTTTTATATAAGTAACACCCAGTGTTTCGAAATACAAAAGTATACCCACATTGGGTTAACATAGATACAGAAATAATATTCCTAGTCAAACTAGGTACATAATAACAGTCATTTAGTTCAAGTACATGCCCCGAGGGCAGTTCCAAAACAAAAGTGCCCACGGCCAAAACAGCAACAGGTGTCCCGTTTCCAACACGCAGATCTATCACTCCTGAAGCCAGTCTCCTGCTAATCCGCAGATCCTGCACATCAGTACATATATGAGTACCACAACCAGAATCAAAAATCCAATTTTTAAAACTAGAAATAGTTATGTTTATTTCAATAACAAACATACCTAAGGCCGGTGCCTTGCCCGCCTTTGTCTCCTTCTAGAGTGCCTTGTACTCGCGGCAGTCACGCTTCCAGTGACCTCGCTTGCCGCAATGGAGGCAAACATCCTTAGATTTGTCCTTTGGCTTCCCAGAAGCCTTTGACGATTTGGCCTTGCCCATTCCTTTATGCTTCTTCTTCTTCACACCTCCAGTTGCCTTGGGCCCAGCCCTCGGTTTCTGAGATGTCGAAGTGAAGTGCACCTCGCGCTTGTTTCCTTTGAGAAGCTCATTCTCAGCTTCCTTGAGAGTAGACAATAACTCTCCAAGAGTATCGTCAGTGTTCATCAAATTATAGTTTATGATGAACTGTCTCCAAGAATCGGGGAGAGATTGCAAGACCATGTCTATAGTAATCTCTGCCTCAAAGACTATCCCCATAGTAGCTAGCTCATCGATGTCAGCAATCATCTGTGCCACATGGGACTCAACAGACATGCCTTCTGACATGCGAGCGTGAAATAGCTTCCTCACTAACTCATACCTCTATGCATTCGGCCAACATCTATGCATTCGGCCAACATAGCAAAACTGGGGAAATTAATCTGATTAATTTTTCATCAATTTGATCATATATAACTCCAAGTTATCCACATACAAGCATACTCAAACAAATAATTTGATCAAATCATGCTCAAATCAAAAATACCGAATTTTAGTATATAAACCCTAATCAAATTTCACGCTCAACCTGGCTCTGGTACCATTGTTGGGTTTCTAGGTTCATCCCAAGATCAATTTAAGCATAAAAACATGTGAATACAAGAAGAAGTATAGCGGAAATATACTTACAACGATCGGATGTAGGATGTGTGTAGATTAAAAATTTACTTTGAGAAGTTCCTCCAAGCTCCTCTTTGAATGATGAATCCAAGCTCCAAGCTTTGAGATTTAAGATTCCAAGCTCTTGGGATTGGTTTCCCTATCACCTTAGATGATTCTTCAAGTGCTAGCTTGAGAGAAAAATTACAACAAATTTTCTCATTTGGGAAGAGAAGCTCACGATAATGAAGTCTAGGAGAGAGAGAGAAGTTTTTCGATTTTGTTTTCAATGAAAAGTTAATTGATTTTCAAAAAACAAAAGACATATACCAAATCCATATTTGGTAAATGTCACTCACTTTTTTAAAATGTGTATTACAAGTTATCTAAAAATCTCTACTAACTTCCATCAAATAAAAGTTAAGTAAATGACTAATGATGTGACTTGTGATGTGACATCTGGGCCCCACTTGAATTAAAATTCGAGTGGGCCCGCAAACACATCCCGGGCTCGGGTTCGCTAATTCCGAATTAACGAATTTTCCGTTGCGACGTAATTAAATCAAATTTAATTAAATAATTATGCCTAGTAAAATTACTATTCACATCGCTCGCGAATTAATTCTAAATTAATTCATTCGCCTGAATTCAAATCCAATTTTAATTCTGTTATGAAATCTAATTTCATTTAATATATCGAATATATTATTTTATTGATTAATTCAAAATTAATCATTCTCTCTCTTCAAGTGATATTTTATCCCAGATAAAATATCTCTCTAATTAATCCTAGATTAATTATGTTCGATTCATATGTCATCAGTGAATCTTCGGGTAGCGACCCATGAGATCCCTGGACATGTTGGTAGTAAATCCGGTCGTCGGATTATCAGAACACATACGTACCCGGTACCACATTCTTACCAATTTACGAGACATGGTTGGCTTCTAGCAAAGCACCGTGCCTACTCAATTCTCCAGAAATATTCTTAAAGGAATATATAATCTATGTTAGGCGTAGTATACGTAGTATTGCGTATTGCGATCCAGTATCTGATGTCACATGCAAGGCCTGGGGCTGGAATAGTGTCTGCCCCGTACGAAGCATATATCGGATCACAAGCAACTAGTCTCTTTAATCGGATAATCATGATCTTGTCACATTATCCCGATGGTTGCAACACATTAGAGTATCAATTCTGTGTCCTGAGTGATTATCATCTCCATATGACTGAAGTGATACTTCCGTCTTGACATCACATCCAATACACTAAGATTCTCAATAAACCCAGAAGAGGCGTACACAGAACCTGTTAAAGTCCGGGACGACCAAAACCAAAGCGTATTGATTGTCACAAGTACTAGCGATGTAAGTCTCAGGTTAAGACTAAATACACCTACCCGGATTCGATTTCCCATAGACATATAGTCACACTACCAATGGAATTCCGAGGGGTCTATCCAGAGCGAAGCTGTTTCCGTACCATCGGTAAACATAACCTCCTATCACACTTGCATAAGTATTCAATACTTAAATATATGAGAACTATACTGTTATGCTTCCATAACACACATAAATGCGATGCTAGTCTATTCTGCATTATCGATGTCCAGTCTTGGTAATACTCCTACTATGGATGTTTAATGATTAAATCGTTGTGGATTGATACTGTCTCATATCATATAATCCGAAACTAATCCGTCAGCGGATCGGCCTCGTTGTCCTCTGGAGCAGTTGAGCCCGTTCCATTGTATTGTTACAATAACAGGCCTATAGCGCAGGCTAAGGAATCGCAGTCTCATCAACGACCCAAGCATCTTCTTCTACGTTTCCATCTGATTCGTGAGATCATACATCGTGGTGATGTGAAGATCGAGAAGGTCGCATCAGAGGACAACATGGCAGATCCGCCGACGAAAGCTATTCCTCAGTAAAATTTTGGGCGACATGTACATAGTTCAGGTGTTAGATGCTTGAGTGACTGGCTATAGGCCAAGTGGGATATTGTTGACAATTATGACCCATAGCATCACTATTTGTAAAAGACATTGTGGTTTTTATACAAATTAACTATGTGACAATGGAAATTACATTTTATCATTTCGTAATTAGTTTACTTTAATATATAAATAATAAATGTCCTTATGATTAGTTTCGGATTATATGATATGAGACAGTATCAATCCATGATGGTTTAAACATTAAATATCCCTAGTCGTAGTATTATTGAGACTGGACATCGATTATGCGGAATATACTAGTATTGTACTTGTGCATGTTATGGAAGCGTAACAACATAGTTCTCATATATTTAAGTATTGGATACTTGAGGTTGTGTTTCCTGATGGTATGGAAACAGCTTCGCTCTGGATAGACCCCTCAGAATCCCATTGGTAGTATGACTATGTGTCGTTGGGAATCCGAATCAGGGTAGGTGTATTTGGTCTTAACCTAAGACTTACATCGCTAGTACTTGCGACAATCAATACACTTTGGTTTTGGTCGTCTAGGACTTCAACAGGTTCTGTGTAAGCCTCTTATTGGTTTATTGAGAATCGTAGTGTATTGGATGTGATGTCAAGATGGAAGTGTCACTTCAGTCATATGAAGATGATGATCACGCAGAGATACAGAACTAGTGCTCTAATATGTTGCAACCATGGAAAAATATGATAAGGTCATGATTACCCAATTAAAGAGACTAGTTTCTTGTGATCCGATATATGCTTCGTACGGGGTAGACATTATTCCAGCCCTAGGCCTTGCATGTGACATCCGATACTGGATCGAAATACGCAATAATATGTATACTACACCTGACATAGATTATATATTCCTTTAAGAATATTTCTGGAGAATTGGGTAGGCACGGTGCTTTGCTAGAAGCCAACCATATCTTGTAAATCGGTAAAAATATAGTACGAGGTACGTACGTGTTCGGATAGTCCGACGACCGGATTTACTGCCAATATATCCAGGGATCTCATTGGTCGCTTCTCAAAGATTCACCATTGACGTATGATTCGAACATAATTAATGTAAGATTAATTGTGGAGAGATTTTATCTAGGATAAAAATACGAATAGAAGAGAGAGAACAATTAATTTAGAATTAATCGATATAATAATATATTCGATATATTAAACGAAATTAGATTTCGACGCGGAATTAAAATTAGATTTTAATTCGGGTGAACGAGTTAATTTAGAATTAATTCGTGAGCGACGTGAATAGTAATTTTGCTAGGCATAATTATTTAATTAAATTTGATTTAATTATGTCACAACGGAAAATTCGTTAATTCGAAATTAGCGAACCCGAGCCCGGGATGTGTTGCGGGCTCACTCGGATTTTGAATCAAGTGGGGCCCACATGTCACATCACAAGTCACATCACTTGTCATTTGACTTACCTTTTTGGTGTTGGAATTTGGTGGGTTGGTGATGACTTGTTTTATACTCCAAGTTGATGGAATGAAAGACAACTACCTAATATTAGATATTTTGGTATATAATTATTTTTTGGTTTTTGAAATCAAATACACAAGTCTTTCTCTTCATCTCTATATCTTTCATTCAAGCCCAAACCCCTCTCCATTGGCTTGACCGAATTCTTCACTTCCAAGAAGAAAAATTATAGCAATTTTTCAAGTGCTAGCACCCATCAAAGAATCATCTAAGGTGATAGGGAAACTAATCCCAAGAGCTTGGAATCAACATCAAAGCTTGGAGCTTGGATTTCATATTCAAATAGGAGCTTGGAGGAACTTCCCAATAGCAAAAGTTTTATCATCAACACTTCCAATATTCGTTCAATGTAAGTGTGTTTCCGCCATACTTCATTATGTATTCACATTATTTCTTACTTAAATGATCTTGGGAACACCTTAGAAACCCAACAACAAGTTCACCATATAGAGGAGCACCAGAGGCAGAATCTTACAACCAACATGATGAAACTGTAAACTATGTCAGTAACTTCAACAGACAGGGAAACAATCCATATTCAAATACCTATAACCCAATTTGGAGGAATCATCCCAATTTCACATGGAGCAACACTTCAGGGTAAAGGAACAACCCACTACCCAGATTCCAAGAGTAGAATAAAGGATAGGAGTATGAAAAAGAACCAAGAATAGCAGAAGTGCTGGCCCAAATGAAAAAACAAGAAACCAAATTGATGCTATGTTTCAAAAACAATTAGTATCATACGATGTTATGTTTCAAAACCAATCAGCTTCTATAAAGGCACTGGAAAATCAATTGGGACAATTGGCCAATGCTTAAACTTGCAGACCGCAAGGTACCCTTCCTAGCAACACGGAACCAAATCCAAAGAGCAGAGGGAAAGAGCAATGCCAAGCCAGCACGTTGAAAAGTGGCACTGAAATAAACAAAGATGTTGGAGTCAAGGCATCTTCTAAGGAAGTTCTTGAAGAAAATAACGAAGCAGATCCATAGATGGAGGAAAAAGAGGAAAACAAAAATGATAAAGAAAGATGTACTTGTAGGCACTGCATTTTTGCATATAAACCCCGATGATGAGTCTCGTATGGAGACACTACCTCTTTAGTTGTGAAAGTCACGGGAAATGGACATTGGAAGGGTAAAGTTGGAGATAGGAATTTTCGTTGGATTTAATCCCGTTGTTTAGCTTCGGTTGCTTGGTTTGTTTCAAAGCTCATCCTCGGCCCATAAAACCACTTACCTACCCATAAACCAAGCCTAGAATACGCAAACCTACCCCAAAACCAAACCACACGCAATGAACCAAAACCCACGCTCATAGGACCTCATTCACGCCCATATTGCCCTTAATTAGATAAATACAAATTTAACAAATGCTTAAATCAAGACAAATCCATGCCTAATTAAGAGAAATCTCATAGATCCCATTCCTGATCAAAATCCAATCACAATCCTAAATTAGGAGATCTTTTCCTTATTAGATACCAATTAGATAGATGTCACCATAAATAGGAGATTTTTTTCCTATTCCAATAAGGAAAGTCTCATCTCCATTGCCTATAAAAGGTACCCTTCACCACCCTTCACAACCCTAGCTCATTCACACAGGAGACACACATTAAAGACCTCATATTCATGCCCAAGGCCTCCCAAAAAACCTCTCATTGCCGCAACACCACCCAAGTCCAAAACCTCTTCAATTGTCGTGAACCACCACCCAAGCAACACTCCTCCATTGCCGTATCTTCTACCACACAAGACACCTCTGAAAACTCTTCATATAGCCGCATAAACCCACTAAAAAAACCCCTTCAAAAAATGCACAGCAGCCCTCCCCCAAACTGCCGCACATTATACCCTCTAAACCCCACAAAGTAGTCCCGTAACTACCGCAAAAATTGCTCACTGTTTAGCCCCTCTCACCACCGTATATCACCCTTAAAATACCCTCAAAATCACCCATAAACCTCCACAAAACCCCCTGCAAACAGCCCCTACCTGCATGCAAAAACAGCCCACCAAATTGCCTCACTGCAGTCCAAAAAACTGCACTGTTTAACCACTGAAACTGCACCTTTTTCTACCACCAAAATAGCATCTAATACCCCTTAAAACAGTCCAGAAAATAACCTAAAACTGGACTAAAAAACTGCAAAAATCCCCCCTCAAAGTCCTTTAAAACCACAACTAATTGCCTACCAAAAAGCGCCCAATAGTCCATAAACGACCAAAACAGTGACCTAAAATTCAGTAGCAAAACAGCAGCGAAACGGACCAAAAACAGCAACCCGAACATCAAAACAGTGAGGAAAGACGTTGAGTTAGCAAATCAAAAAAGTAGCGGATTATTCACCCTTCCAACGGACGTGTAACGCCCTTTCGTGAGACGACAAAAGAGGTTAGACCTGAAGGCACTTTGTTACTTACTATCTTTCATTTATTTTATTTATTTTTAAAATATTATTGCATGAGAGTCATTTCAGGCATGATGTGATTGTTGGATGGGCAGAACATATGTCCCATTTTATGGTATATAGGATGGAAACTGGGTGTAAATTTCGTAGCCGAATCCAAATGGACAGTAGTGCGGTTTGTACTCGGGATACAACGCCACGTACCACTCAAGAGACACATGTTTCGTTCCATCCAAACGTGTATTTGAGCATGTTAGAGTTTATAGGTTATTTATTTATTATTTAAAGCATGCTTGTGTTATTTTTATGCATAATGTTTTGTTTAGTTTACGATTATGTTTAAATAGTTATTCGTTTATTTTGGTTTAATGGCTCAATGTGCTCAATGTGTGATGTTGCGTGTTTGCCATTTAAAGACTTACTTTCAAGCATGCAAACTTAGACTATGAGTTATTTTGATGAATGCGTATTAGATCTAAGTTATCCTTAAGCATATATGTTTAGTAGATTCGGTTAGTTTATTGCATGAATCATATCATCACAAGTGACATAAGTAAGGGACCATTCCGAACCCAACAGTTTGAGGTCTTCCCTTGCGAGGGGTGAGTGCGGCCTTAAACTTTTGTCCCGGTTCACACCGGGTGGCGACTCCATTATTCTCCGGTTTAGTCCCCCGCAGGCTACTCTTTACTCCCACTAGGTCATGAGCCTAGAACAATATGCGTCGCCCAAGTTCTGTGTTCTACAGTCTGGCGACTCCAGTGGGGATAGAGAATCGGCCCCCGAAATCATGTCTTGTGATGTTTATGATTTGTGCTTTAGTTGATCGTGTCTATAGTGGGTGGAAAGGGGTTTAATCAAAGACACTTTTTGAGCTAGGAGATGGTTTGGTGTCTTCCTTCATTCACTACCTTTCGAGGAAAAGCTGTGAAGGCACCTAGATAATCATTACTCGTAGCTCGTTGTGACGGACTAATTTGGAGGACTCGTTGTTTATTCTTGTCACCAAGCGATAAGAGCCTAAGAGGCTTGGGTATTTAAGAGAGTTCGTACCACCCTCCCTCTGGGGAATCTATAACGGGAAATCCATTTGACAGTCAGTCACACATCTTAACTCGTTGACACGTACCGTAAGGTATAAAAAAGATGCGCTTACTTGGTCACTTGAACCCTTGAGTAGGGAGTCCTAGTTATGGGCAATCCTTCGTCAACGAGAGCCTTTGTCCGCACCCCTGTAAACCCACATGTGAACTGTAGCCGTAGAACTGATAGAAATTATTTATTTTACGTGTATGTTTTAGACCATCATCATTTGGATCTAGTTGGACCTTTTTCCAAAAGATGTGAACTTGTTGGGCCATTTAAACTGGGACGAGTTCATGTCGTTTGAACAATTGGGCCAAAAGGCTTCTGAAATACCGATGGGCTATTTTATGTGTGTGCCTCTTATCATTTGAAGTAGTTTAGCCATGTTATCACAAAGTGTAAACCTGTTGGGCCTTTTCAACTGGGACAAGTTTACGCCGCGAAATAATGTGATTGAATACTTTAGAATGATAATGGGCCAATTAGTATAGTGGTTTTATGAATTTATGCACTACATGCATTGCACGCATACACACTGACACACGATTTTAAAAGACACCATAGATTCCCGTTGGGTTAGGGAAGAGGGGAAACTAATCAAAAGGCCATCAGTGAATATGAGTGAATTCGTCAATGAGGGGTCCAAAATGGATCAGATGGAAGCTAATCTCACCAAGATTACAGAACAGTTGCAAACTCTGAATGCTGCCACGTCTAATATGGCTGTGCCCGCGCTGCAGGAGGATCCGAAAATGAGAGGCGTGAAGACCCTCCAAGTGGATTGAATGATGACACTCCAGTGTTTGATGATGATATGGCTGAATACGTCGCTGGGAGAATAGCCGGGACTCATGCCGAAATGCAAAAGATCGGTGATCAGATGGAGTCGGTTACTCATAAACTGAGGGGGAAACATGAGGATTTGTTGGATTATGATTCAATGACCTTAGAGGAGTAGCTGCCAGCGCAGTTTAAAATGTCTGATATTGCCAAGTTTAATGGAAATGGGGACCCGAGAGTCCATTTGCAGCAATATGTCTCAGTGATGAGTTCAGTTGGCCTATCTCAGCGCCAAGTCCAGAAGATGTTCGGGATGTCACTTGATGGGGCACTTGTGGTTTGGTATCATAGCCTTGAGAAAAAGGATAAGGAAGATTGGAGGGAGCTGGCTGATGCTTTTCTGAAGCAGTATGTTACAGACTTGGAGATCGACTTGTCACTCTGTGACTTGGAGAATACTAAGCAAAAGCCTGATGAGAGCTTTAAGGAGTGCGTTGACCGCTGGAGAAGCCAGCTTTTAAAGATGCAGACCAGGCCTTCGGAGAAAGGTTAGATAAAGATGATCATCAAGGGGACTAAGCCCTCCATTTATGGTAAGCTGAGGAGGATGACCTCCATGATTGCGGATTTTCGACAGTTGAGGGAAACTGTCATGGATGTTGAAGAAGAGGAAGCTGAGAACAGAAAGTTTTATGGCCAGAATAGAAGGAATTTTGGGGACATCCTGGGACCAAGCCAGCTACTGCCGAGGTTACGGCCATCAAGAATAGGCACTTTTTTAACCTGGGCAAACCCTTATCTAAAGTACTTGAGAAGTTAACCAGGCAAGGACTCTTAAAACCCTTGGAGCCTAGACCACTCCCAAATCTTCCCCCACCAAACCTAAATATGAATCGCTACTGCCATTTCCACCAACAACCTGGACATGACACCGATAGCTGTACCCGTCTTCGCCATGAGATCCAAGACTTAATTGACTCCCATAAGATCCCTGACCCTGAAAAAGAATAACCGAACACATACCATAACCCCTTGCCTAACTACCACTCCGTCCTGCCAACCACCGATATGATAAACTCTGGCCTACCTGAAAGCTTCGTCCTCTAAGCTCTCAACCACCCAGCCTCTCTCGCAGGGATAAGGAATGACAACGGTGAAGAACCATAGGCCGAGAGAAGAAGGCTATGCCGCGAATAATGAAACTGTTCTTTCTGGTTTATTTCCTGTATCCTTAATAAAGACATTGACTTCGTCTATCTATTTGAACGTTTTTCTGAATGATAATAAAGACATTCATTTCACTTACTTGCCTGATTCTTTTCCTTTCAACCTGCAACATGAGTATATTTGACAAAAGCATTCAATCTTGGCACTATGATGCTCAGTGATGTTTAGAACCCGGGGAATCCTCGGAAGAATCAAGTAAAAAAATAGTATAGTAATTTAGAAATTGGGAAATAGGGGCAGTGAAACTATCAGACATGGAAGGGGGTAAGTTCACCGAGCCGATCAACGTGGACAGATTGAAGAAGTACTTTACCTGAAGAGAAGACTGAGTGGTCACCAAGAGAATCGACAGAAGACCTAACCCAATGGGATAAGAAATACATGCATGCATGCATACACGTAACCCATTTTGCATTCCTTTCTTGTGATTATTTTGTTTTGCATTTACAGGTTTTGAAGGAAAAAAATAGAAAGCGACAAAGATAATCCAATCAGACATAGCAAAAGCACAGTATCAGATTCGGGTAGTAATCCTAGGGTCGAGGCCCACATTGGTTTTTGCATCGGGAAGGAATCCCAGGGTTGAGGCCCATATGAGTTTGAGTTTCGGGAATGGATCCCAGGGGGCGAAGCCCACATCATCAGCATATGAGAGGAAGAATTCTGTGGAATGAGTGAGTGAAAAAAAAATAAGTGAGAGATAAGTCTTTGATAATTAGATATATGTCTGGTGATGACATTATTTGCTGTAGGGAGAAGCTTTAGAAACAATAAGTGCGAGACGTGTTTTCCGCTGGTATTCTGAATGGATTTATCTCAATTAGACTCGTAAGCACTTGAATACGGATCTCAACAGTGGAAGCCTGAGTGGTTAACGAGATGACTAGTTGAAGAGATGGTGGATCGGTGAATGACCATTTGCCAATCCACGCTGGTTTACTTATGCTACGATATATGATATGGTCAGAAATAAAAGAAAAGTCTCTGTGATAAAAAGAAAAAGAAAAACAGGCCTCCTATAACCGATAAGCGTGAAGCTACCCATGGACGAGTATTAGGACCACCATGAGGAGAAATGCTACCTTAAAGGGTAGGTGTGTCAAGAAAAGAAAAGAGAAAAAAAAAAAAGAAAAAAAGAAGAAAAAGAATGAAAAGAAAAGAGACGATAGCAAAATGAAAAAGACCATATCATGTTTAGTATGCCGAAGTAATCACATAATGTGATCAATACATCCAGGTTGGTTAGACCCACTGGTCTGATTCCCCGAAGCGAAATCATCAAGTTGGCTTGCTTAAGGAATAAGCTGCGAAAGAGCCTTGGCACACACACACTAGGAGTCTAGTTCAGATCACCTATCCAGACGATCGGTGTTGAACGTATCAAGTACTTTGAAAATTCTTTGGTTTTGATGCGAAACATTCGTTGAGGATGAAAATATATCTAGCTATAAAGATTATCTCGTGAGAGGCAATACAATATCAAAATGTTGAAATAAATCATTAGCATCAGTAGTAGACTGGCCGAGTATGGCATTATGGGGGCGAGACCCACATTGGTTCAGTATCAGTTCTGTCGGGTAAGGCACTCTGGGGGCGAGGCCCACATTGGTTCAGTATTAGCACGCCAGGTATGGCATTCAGAAAACTACGGCACTCCAGGTATGGAGACGCAACTGCGACACCCTAGATATGGGTTAGCACACCAAGTACGGCATTCAGACAACTGCGACACCCTAGGTACGGGGTTTAGCATGCCAGGTACGACATGTGGATTATGTGGACAACCGTGGACTACCGTTGATTATGTGGACTACTGAGGACTACCGTGGACTATCGTAAAGTGTTGTGGACTACCGTGGATTACCGTTGATTATGTGGACTACCGAGGACTACCGTGGACAATCGTAAAGTGTTGTGGACTACCGTGGATTATGTGGACTACCGAGGACTACCGTGGACTATCGTGAAGTGTTGTGGACTACCGTGGACTACCGTGGATTATGTGGACTATCGAGGACTACTATGGACTATCGTAAAGTGTTGTGGACTACCGTGGACTACCATGGATTATCGTGGATTATATGGACTATCGAGGACTACCGTGGACTATCGTAAAGTGTTGTGGACTATTGTGGATTACCGCGGATTATGTGGACTACCGAGGACTACCGTTGACTATTGTAAACTGTTGTGGACTACCGTGGATTATGTGGACTACCAAGGACTATCGTGGACTATCGTGAAGTGTTGTGGACTACCGTGGACTACCGTCGATTATGTTGACTACCGAGGACTACCGTGGACTATCATAAAATATTATGGACTACCATGGATTACGTGGATCATGTGGACTACCGAGGACTACCGTGGATATCGTAAAGTGTTGTGGACTACCGTGGACTATCGTAAAGTGTTGTGGACTACCCTAGATTACCGTGGATTATGTGGACTATCGAGGACAACCGTGGACTATCGTAAAATGTTGTGGACTACTGTAGACTACCGTGGATTATGTGGACTACCGAGGACTACCGTGGACTATCGTGAAGTGTTGTGGACTAACGTGGACTACCGAGGACTACCGTGGACTATCATAAAGTGTTGTGGATAACCGTGGACTACCGTGGATCATGTGGACTACCGAGGACTACCGTGGACTATCGTGAAGTGTTGTGCACTACCGGTGGATTATGTGGACTACCGAGGACTACCGTAGACTATCGTAAAGTGTTGTGGACTACCGTGGACTATCATGGATCATGTGGACTACCGAGGACTATCGTGGACTATCGTGAAGTGTTGTGGACTATCGTGGATTATGTGGACTACCGTGGACTATCGTGAAGAGTTGTGGACCACTGCGACGCCCTAGGTACGGGGTTTAGTACACCAGGAATGGCGCATCATCAAATTCAGTTCAGAGCAACAGGCAAACCAGGTGACAGTTGGCGAGCCAGGTAAGTTAAAATGCATTGCATGTACTTTGATAGGATTGTCATTGTCACACACTGCACAAGTCCCATCAAAGTGGGGGCGACTGTAGGCACTGTATTTTTGCATATAAGCCCCGATAATGAGTCTCGTCTGGAGACACTACCTCTTTAGTTATGAAAGTCACGGGAAACAGACGTTGGAAGGGTAAATTGGAAATTGGAAATTTTATTGGATTTAATCCCGTTGTTTAGCTTCGGTTGCTTGTTGGATCTCTATTTCAAAGCTCATCCTCGGCCCATAAACCACTTAAAAGAGACACCATAGATTCCCGTTGGGTTAGGGAAGATGGGAGACTAATCAAAAGGCCATCAGTGAATATGGGTGAATCCGTCAACGAGGGGTCAGAATGGATCAAATGGAAGCTAATCTCACCAAGATGACTGAACAACTGTAAACTCTGACTACTGCCATGTCTAATATGGCTGTGCTCCGCGCTGCGGGAGGATCCAAAAATGAGAGGCGTGAAGACCCTCTGAATGGCTTGAATGATGACACTCCGCTGTTTGATGATGATATGGCTGAATACGCCGCTGGGAGAATAGCCAGTACTCATGCCGAAATGTAAAAGCTCTATGATCAGATGCAGTCGGTTACTTGCAAACTGAGGGGGAAACATGAGGATTTGTTGGATTATGATTCAATGACCTTCGAGAAGCAGCTTCCAGCGCAGTTTAAAATGCCTGATATTGCCAAGTTTAATGGAAATGGGGACCCGAGGGTCCATTTGCGGCAATATGTCTCAGTGATGAGTTCGGTTGGCCTATCTCAGCGCCAAGTATAGAAGATGTTCGGGATGTCACTCGAGGGGGCACCTGTGGTTTGGTATCATAGCCTTCAGAAAAAGGTTAAGGACGATTAGAGGGAACTGGCTGATTCTTTTCTGAAGCAGTATGTTACAGACTTGGAGATCGACTTGTCGCTCCGCGACTTGGAGAATACTAAGCAAAAGCCTGAGGAGAGGTTTAAGGAGTACGTTAACCGCTAGAGAAGCCAACTTTTAAAGATGCAGACCAGACCTTCAGAGAAAGATCAGATAAAGATGATCATCAAGAGGACTAAGCCCTCCATTTATGGTAAGTTGAGGAGGATGACCTCCATGATTGCGGATTTCTGACAGTTGAGGGAAACTGTCATGGATATTGAAGAAGAAGAAGCCGAGAACAGAAAGTTTTATGGCCAGAATAGAAGGAATTTTGGGGGACATCCGAGACCAAGCCCGCTACTGCCGAGGTTGCTACCATCAAGAATAGGCGCTTTTCTAACCTGGGTAGACCATTGTCTAAAGTGCTTGAGAAGTTAACCAGGCAAGGACTCTTAAAACCCTTGGAGCCTAGACCACTCCCACATCCTCCCCCACCAAACCTAAATATGAACCGCTACTGCCATTTCCACCAACAACCTGGACATGACACCGATAGCTGTACCCATCTTCACCTTGATATCCAAGACTTAATTGACTCCCATAAGATCACTGACCCTGAAAAAGAACAGCCGAACTCATACCCCATTACCTAACTACCACTCCGTCCCGCCACCCACCTATATGATTAACACCGGCCTACCTGAAAGCTTCGTCCTCGAAGCTCTCAACCACCTAGCCTCTCTCGCAGGGATAAGGAATGACAACGATGAAGAACCATAGGCTGAGGAAGAAGGCTATGCCGTGAATAATGAAACTGTTCTTTCTGGTTTATTTCCTGCATTTTTAATAAAGACATTGACTTCGTCTATCTGTTTGAACATTTTTCTGAATGATAATAAAGACATTATTTTCACTTACTTGCTTGAATCTTTTCCTTTCAACTTGCAAAAGCATTCAACCTTGGCACTATGATGCTCAGTGATGTTTAAAACCCGGGGAATCCTCGGAAGAAGCAAGTAAAAAAGTGAGTATAGTCATTAGAAATTGGGAAATGAGGGCAGTGAAACTATCAGACATGGAATGGGGTAAGTTCACCGAGCCGATCAACGTGGACAGATTAAAGCAGTATTTTGCCTAAAGAGAAGACTGAGTGGTCACCAAGAGAATCGACAAAAGACCTAACCCAACGGGATAAGAAATACATACATGCATGCATGCATATACGTAACCCATTTTGTATTCCTTTCTTGTGTTTGTTTTGTTTACAGGTTTTGAAGAAGAAAAAATAGAAAGTGGCAAAGATAATCCAATCAGACATAGCAAAAGCACAGTATCAGATTCATGTAGTAATCATAGGGTCGAGGCCTACATTGGTATTAGCATCGGGAAGGAATCCCAAGGTTGAGGCCCATATGTGTTTGAGTTTCGAGAATGGATCCCAGGGGGCGAAGCCCACATCATCAAAAGATGAGAGGAAGAATTCCGTGGAATGAGTGAGTGAAAAAAAGGAGGAGTGAGAGAGAAGTCTTTGATAATTAGGTATATGTCCGGTGATGACATTGTTCGCTGTAGGGAGAAGCTTTAGAAACGATAAGTGCGAGACGTGTTTTCCCCGATATTCTGAATGGATTGATATCAATTAGACTCCTAAGCACTTGAATACGGATCTCAACAGTGGAAGCCTGAGTGGTTAACGAGATGACTAGTTGAAGAGATGGTGGATCGGTGAATGACCGCCTAGATATCCACCCTGGTTTACTTATGCGACGATATATGATATGGTCAAAAATAAAAGAAAAGTCTCTGTGATAAAAAGAAAAAGAAAAATAGGCCGCCTATAACAGATAAGTGTGAAGCTACCCATTGGCGAGTATTAGGACCACCATGAGGAGAAATTCTACCTTAAAGGGTAGGTGTGTCAAGAAAAGAAAAGAAAAAAGAAAAAAGAAAGAAAAAAAGAAGAAGAAAAAGAATGAAAAGAAAAGAGACGAGAGCAAAATGAAGAAGACCATATCATGTTGAGTATGCCGAAGTAATCACCAAATGTGATCAAGACATCCAAGTTGGTTAGACCCACTGGTCCGATTGCCCGAATTGAAATCATCAAGTTGGCTTGCTTAAGGATAAGCTGCGAAAGAGCCTTGGCACACACACACTAGGAGTCTAGTTCAGATCACCTATCCAGACGATCAGAGTTGAACTTATCAAGTACTTTGAAAATTCTTTGGTTTTGACGCGAAGCATTCGTTGAGGACGAAAATATGTCTAGCTATCAAGATTATCTTGTGAGAAGTAATTCAATATCAAACTGTTGAAATGAATCATTAGCATCATTAGCAGACTGGCCGAGTATGGAATTCTGGGGGCGAGGCCCACATTGGTTTAGTAGCAGACTGTCCGAGTATGGCATTCTGGGGGCGAGGGCCACATTGGTTCAGTATCAGTTCGGCCGGGTATGGCACTCTAGGGTAAAGGCCCACATTGGTTCAGTATTAGTTCTGTCGGGTATGGAATTCTGGGGGCGAGGCCCACATTAGTTCAGTATCTGTTTTGCCAGGTACGGCGCTCCGTGTATAGAGACTTCAGATCAGTTTTGCCAGGTACGGCACTTCGGGTATGAAGGTATCATATCATTTTTGCCAGGTACGGCACTCCGGGTTTTGGAGATATCATATCAGTTCTGCCAGGTACGACACTCCGGGTATGGAGACATCAGATCAGTTTTGCCAGGTACGACACTCCAAGTATGGAGACGCACTCGCGACACCCTAGGTATGAGGTTAGCACGCCAGGTACGACATTCAGAAAACTACGGCACTCTAGGTATGGAGACGCAACTGCGACACCCTAGATACGGGGTAAGCACGCCAGGTACGACATTCAGACCACTGCGACACCCTAGGTATGGGTTTAGCACGCCAGGTACGACATGTGGATTATGTGGATTACCATGGACTACCGTGGATTATGTGGACTACCGAGGACTACCGTGGACTATCGTAAAGTGTTGTGGACTACCGTGAATTATGTGGACTACCGAGGATTACCGTGGAATATCATGAAGTGTTATGGACTACCGTGGACTACCATGGATTATATGGACTACCGAGGACTACCGTGGACTATCGTAAAGTGTTGTGGACTACCGTGGACTACCATGGATTACCGTGGATTATGTGGACTACTGAGGACTACCGTGGACTATCGTAAAGTGTTATGGACTACCGTGGATTACCGTGGATTATGTGGACTACAAAGGACTTCCGTGGACTATCGTAAAGTGTTGTGGACTGCCGTGGACTACCATGGATTATGTAGACTATCGAGGACTACCGTGGACTATCGTGAAGTGTTGTGGACTACCGTGGATTATGTGGACTACCGAGGACTACCGTGGACTATCATAAAGTGTTGTGGACTACAGTGGACTACCGTGGATTACCGTGGATCATATGGACTACCGAGGACTACCATGGACTATCGTGAAGTGTTGTGGACTTCCGTGGATTATATGGACTACCGAGGACTACCGTGGACTATCGTAAAGTATTATGGACAACCGTGGACTATCGTGGAACATATGAACTACCGAGGACTATCGTGGACTATCGTGAAGTGTTGTTGACTACCGTGGACTACCGTGGATTATATGGACTACCGTGGACTATCGTGGACTATTGTGGACTACTGCGACACCCTAGGTATGGGGTTTAGCATGCCAGGAATGGCACATCATCAAATTCAGTTCAGAGTAATAGGCAAACCAGGTGACAGTTGGCGAGCTAGGTAAGTGAAATTTCATTGCACTGACTTTGATAGGATTGTCATTGTCACACACCGCACAAGTCCCATTAATAGTGGGGGCAACTGTAGGCACTGTATTTTTACATATAAGCCCCGATGATGAGTCTCGTATGGAGACACTACCTCTTTAGTTGTGAAAGTTGCGGAAAACGGACATTGGAAGGGTAAAGTTGGAAATAAGAATTTTCGTTGGATTTAATCATGTTGTTTAGCTTCGGTTGCTTGTTGGATCTCTGTTTCAAAGCTCATCCTCGGCCATAAAACCACTAACCTACCCATAAACCAAACCCAAAAAACCCAAACTACCCCAAACCAAACCACACACCCCTGAACCAAAACCCACGCCCATAGGACCTCATTCACGCCCATATTGCCCTTAATCAGGTAAATGCACATTTAACACATGCTTAAATCAAGACAAATCCATGCCTATTAAAAGGAAATCTCATAGATCCCTTTCCTAATCAAAATCCAATCACAATCCTAACTTAGGAGATCTTTTCCTTATGAGATACCAATTAGATAGATGTCACAATCAATAGGAGATTCTTTCCTATTCCAATAAGGAAAGTCTCCTCTCCATTGCCTATAAAAAGAACCTTCACCACCATTCACAACCCTAGCTCATTCACACAATATAGACACACATCAAAGACCTCATATTCACGCCCAAGGCCTCCCAAAAAACCTCTCATTAGCGCAACACACCTAAGTCCAAAACCTCTCCAATTGCCGTGAACCACCACCCAAGCAACACTCCTCCATTGCCGCATATTCCACCACATAAGTCACCTCTGAAAACCCTTCATATAGCCACATAAACCCACTAAAAAACCCCTTCAAAAAACACACAGCAGCCCTCCCCCAAACTGCCACAGATTATACCCTCTATACCCCGCAAAACAGTCTCGTAACTACCACAAAAACTGCTCATTGTTTAGCCCCTCTCACCACCGCATATTACCCTTAAAATACCCTCAAAATCACCCCTAAACCGCCATAAAAACCCCCTGCAAACAGCCCATTCCTGCGCGCCAAAATAGCCCACCAAATTACCTCACTGCAGTACAAAAAAATGCACTGTTTAACCACTGAAACTGCACCTTTTTCTACCACCAAAACAGTAGCTAATACCCCTTAAAACAGTCCAGAAAACACCCTAAAACTGCACTAAAAACTGCATAAAATCCCCCTCAAAGCCCTTAAAAATAGCAACCAATTACCTACCAAAAAGCGCCCAAACAGTCCCCAAAATGACCAAAACAGTGACCTGAAATTCAGTAGTAAAACAGCAGTGAAACGGACCAAAAATAGCAGCCCGAACATCAAAACAGCAAGGAAAGATGTTGAGTTAGCAAATCGGAAAAGTAGCGGATCATTCACCCTTCCAACGGACGTGTAACGCCCTTTCGTGAGACGACAAAAGAGGTTAGACCTGAGGGCACTCTGTTACTTACTATCTTTCGTTTATTTTATTTATTTTTAAAATATTATTGCATGAGAGTCGTTTGAGGCATGATGTGATTGTTGGATGGGTGGAACGTGTATCCCCTTTTGTGATATAGGATGGAAACCCGGACGTAAATTTCGTAGCCGAATTCGAATTGACGGTAGTGCGGTTGTACTCGGGACACAACGCCACGTACCACTCAAGAGACACATGTTTCGTTCCATCCAAACGTGTATTTGAGCATGTTAGAGTTTATAGGTTATTTTTTTTATTTAAAGCATAATTGTGTTATTTTTATACATTATGTTTTGTTTAGTTTACGATTATGTTTAAATAGTTATTCGTTTATTTTGGTTTAATGGCTCAATGTGATCAATGTGTGATGTTGCGTGTTTGCCGTTTAAAGACTTACTTTCAAGCATGCAAACTTAGACTATGAGTTATTTCGATGAATGAGTATTAGATCTAAGTTATCCTTAAGCATATATGTTGAGTAGATTCGATTATTTTATTGCATGAATCATATCATCCTAAGTGACATAAGTAAGGGACCATTCCGAACCCAACGGTTTGAGGTCTTCCCTTGCGAGGGGTGAGTGCGGCCTTAAACATTTATCCCGGTTCACACCGGGTGGCGACTCAATTATTCTCCGGTTTAGTCCCCCCCGGGCTACTCCGTACTCCCACTAGGCCGTGTGCCTAGAACAACATACGTCGCCCAAGTTTTATGTCCTACAGTACTCCACCTCCATCTTTTCCACAACTTCTTCGAAAACATAAACTGGACAAACAATTTGCTCGATTTTTTGGAGATCTTTAGAAAGCTGCATATCAACATCTATTTCTAGAAGCGTTGGAACAAATGCCCAAGAATGTCAAATTCATGAAATATATTCCATTACGAAATAAGATTGGGAGATTACGAGACAGTGGCATTGACAGAAGAATGCAGCGTCATCATTCAGAGGAAGCTTCCCCCAAAGTTAAAGGATCATGGCAGTTTAACCATCCTTTGTAACATAGGAGAACATTACTTCGGTAAGGCTTTGTGTGATTAAGGTGCTAGTATTAACTTGATGTCTTTGTCTATATATAGGAAACTGCAGTTTAGAGGAGCAAAGCCCACCTTAGTCACTCTGTAACCTACTGATAGGTCACTCACATTTCTGAGAGGTGTAGTGAAAGATGTATTAGTCAAAGTCGACAAATTCATTTTCCCAGTAGATTTCATTGTCCTTAATATTGAGGAAGATAAAGACATACCCATCATCCTTAGGAGACCATTCTTGGCTACAGATCGAACCATTATTGATGAACAAAAAGATGAATTAACCATGAGGGTGCAGGACCAAGAAGTAACATTCAATGTTTTCAAAGCCATGAAATTCCCGAATGATGAAAAGGATGAGAATGTTTTAGACTTGATGCAACAGATAGTATCATCCAAAACACATATGCAATGTAACTTTCCACTGACAAACTTAAAACATGCATCACCAACATAATTGACATAGAACTAGATGATGAGATTCTGGACTGTATCAACTATCTTGATGGAGCCTCTCGCTTTAGAGCGACAGCACAAGTGGAAATTTTGGAACTACCAAAAATAAGCGAATCAAGCCCTCAATTGAAGAACCACTGCAGTTGGAACTAAAGACACTTCTGAGCCATCTCAAATATGTATACTTGGAATACTCTTCTGATTTACATGTGATTATTTCTTCATCGTTAATATTGGTGCAAGAAGATAAGTTGCTGAGAGTACTACGCGAGCACAAAAGAGCTATTGGCTAGACTATAACACATATTCGATGCATCAATCCATCAATTTGTATGCATAATATCTTGATGAACGATGAGTACAAAGTCGCAGTGGAGCATCCATGAAGATTAAATCCAATCATGAAAGAAGTTGTAAAGAAAAAAATTATCAAAAAGTTAGATGCATGCATCATTTACCCTATCTTTGACAGCATTTGGGTAAGTTCTATGTAATATGTACCCAATAAAAAAGAAATGGTTGTAGTCATAAATGAAAAGAACGAGCTGATTCCAATAAGGACAATGACTGGATGGAGAGTATGCATGGACTACAGAAAGCTGAACAAAGCAACACAGAATGATCATTTCCCACTACCATTCAATTACCAGATGCTAGACATCTTGGCAGGACATGAATTCTATTGCTTTCTGGACGGATACTTAGGATACAATCAGATTTCCATCTCCCCAAAAGATCAGGAGAAAACCACTTTCACATGCCCGTATGATACATTTGCTTTCCGCAGGATGCCATTTGGACTCTGTAATGCTTCTGCAACATTTTAATGTTGCATGATGGCCATCTTTTCAGATATGATAGAAAAAACATGAAAATCTTCATGAATGACTTCTTAGTATTTGGAGACTTGTTCAAACACTACTTATAAAATCTGAAAAAAGTGTTACAAAGATGTTAAGATACCAACCTGGTACTCAATTGGGAGAATTGCCACTTCATGGTGCAGGTAAGCGTTATCTTCGGACATCAAATCTCATAGAAAGTAATAGAGCTAGACAAAGCCAAGATTGAGACAATAGAAAAATTCCCTCCATCGTCATCCGTCAAAGGGATTCGAAGTTTTCTCGGGCATGTAGGATTTTACAAGAGATTTATCAAAGACTTCTCCAAGATTGCTAAGCCTCTATGCAATATACTGGAGAAAGACATGTCTTTACACTTCACCAAAGAATGCCACCATGCTTTCGAGATCTTGAAATAAAAGCTGGTCTTTGCCCTCATTATAGTAACACCAGATTGGACGCTCCCATTTAAGAGATGTGCGATGCAAGTAATTTTGCTATCGGTGTAATTTTGGAACAACGTAAGGAAAAACATTTCACACCATTTACTGCACCAGTAAAACTTTGAATGATGCTTAACTCAACTACACAACAACTGAAAAAGGGATGCTTACAGTTGTGTTTACTTTTGATAAATTCCGCTCCTATTTGATTGGTCCCAAAGTGGTGGTCTACATAGATCATTCAACAATCAAATACCTAATCGTAAAGAATGATGCCGAACCCAGATTGATCTGTTGGGTGCTTCTACTGTAAGAATTTGATATGGAGATCTGAGACAGGAAAACGATAAAACATCAAGTGGCAGATCACTTGTTAAGGCTTGAAAATGGAGGTACAACTGACAATGAGCTGACAATCAAAGAAACTTTTTCGAGATGAATAGTTGTTTGCCATCATGTATTAGGAAGTCCCATGGTATGCCGATTATTTGAAATATATATTATCGAGGAAATGGTCGTTGAAATGGACATATAAGCAACGAAAGAAATTTTTCAAAGAAGTCAAGCATTATGTCTGGGATGAGCCATATCTATTCAAATGTTTTGCTGATCAGTTATTATGGCATTGTGTAACATAGGAGCAGGTCAATAGTGTCCTACAACATTTTCATTCAACACCATATGGTAGACACTTCAGCGGAGATAAAACTGCAGCCAAAGTCTTACAATCAGGTTTGTTCTAGCCCACTTTGTTTAAAGATGCTAACTTATTCATTCTTCAATGTGACAGGTGCCAGAGAACAGGAAATATTTTAATGAGAAATGAAGGACCTCTTCAAAGTATTCTCGAAGTGGAGATATTTGATGTATGATGGATTGACTTTATGGGACCTTTTTTTCCATCATATGGAAACCTATATATTCTGGTTGCCGTAGACTACGTCTCCAAATGGATTGAAATAACATCACTACCATCAAATGACTCCAAAGTGGTGTTAACATTCCTCAAAAAGAATATTTTCACTTGCTTCGGAACACCTCGAGCAATCATTAGTAATGGTGGCACACATTTCTACAACAGATACTTCGATGCACTCCTATCCAAATACAGAGTTACTCACAAAGTTGCCACTGCTTACCATATGCAGTCTAGTGATCATGTTGAAGTTTCAAACAGAGAAATCAAAAAAATTCTGGAGAGAATCGTTGGGTCAACAAGGAGGGACTGGTCTATAAAATTGGATGATGCATTATGGGCCTACCGCATAGCTTATAAGAGACCCATTGGAATGTTACCATACCGAATGATGTTTGGGAAAGCATGCCATCTGCCTGTGGAGCTCGAACATAAAGTGTTCTAGGTACTAAAGAAGCTAAATTTTGATCTACAAGCAGCGGGAGAGAAACGGCTCTACCAACTGAACGAATGGGAAGAATTCAGCCTTCATGCTTATGTGAATGCCAAACTGCACAAAGAAAAGATGAAGAAGTGGCATGATCAGAAAAAAAAAAGCACAGACAACTGGAACTAGGGCAATGGGTATTGTTATACAAATCAAGGTTGAAACTTTTCCCTGGAAAGCTAAAATCACGGTGATCAAGTCCATTTGTAATCACATAAGTTTTACCATACAGAGTCGTTGAGCCACATGACCCCAACTCCAATGAAACATTTAAAGCCAACATGTCAAGCACTATTGAGGAGAATCTATTAAGCGTCAAAAAGATATTCTTACCCTGGCAGATCTAGCCTAATATTCGGATAGTTATGTCTAGCTGACAATGTTAAACTTAGAGCTAGCAGGGAGGCAACCCATGCAATTTGTGTATATTTTAAGATTTTATGTGTTTTATTTTTGTGTGTTTAATTTTTATAGGAAAAGTCACAGATAGTATGGAAGATGTTCTCGAAAAACTTAACAAGTATTTTCCTTCTCTCCTTTAAAACTCTCGGATGAAAGTCTACAAAGCACGCATTGAAAGGATGAGGCTTCTGATGATCAAAGTATTCCTAGTGACATTTGTTGGATATTTGAAACATGAGTTCGATTGGCAAGTGAGTCATTTGACTCGTTTATTTTATTTCCTCCTAGTTTAGGAAAAAGCACCTATGCTAAGAAAAGAAGAGCTAAACGATTAGGTGTTTGCTTTAAATGTGCACGTTGTACATGCAATACTCGTTATCGTTCCTTAGGAATGGTATCTGATAACCGCAAAGATAAAATAAAATTCATTAGGGATGGCATGAGTAAGAAGTCTTTAAATGACATATCATTGACTCTACAGACGCATCCCAGTGGATACGTGTATCATTCGATTCAATATTTACATACACAGTTTCGAAGAGAAAGACAATAATTAAGTCTCGGGAATCTGACTTTAAAAGACCATGTTTTCCAATTTATAAGAAAATTGGATGGGAAGCTTGTCCTTGACACATAGATGTTATTCTAGCAGTACTTCTTGTACATATTTATATTTATTTGTCTTTAACTAATAATTTTGATTTATTTTGTTATTTTCTTTTATTTTCGCCTACAAGATCCAGACTTTTTGACTTTCAAGATTTATTTTACTATTTAGCTAATAATTATCACTTGGCAGGTAATAGAAAGATTGAGAAATAGCTTGTTCTTACTCTCTTACAACCCTTGTCTATATATTTAGATCACCTTTAATCTCCCAACGATTAAGTGGAAAAACAATTCTAGATATTATTCTTTCAATCAAACCAACTACTCTTATAATTAAGCCACTAACGCTATCTTGTAATGGCAAACACACTCAAGTGGAGTCCATACCAAAACAAAAAAGTGAACCATAAATGATAAAGCAATTAGGTATGTAGGTCATACCTAATAGACATATATTTTTAGAGAGTATGGCAAGCCATAAGGTCTTGTCTTCAAGACAATTTAAAAATCATTATCATAAAAACGATGTAATTCCCTTAATTATGGTGTAATAATTATCTCATAATTATTACTAACTTGATTATCTCATAATCCCAATTTGATTATCTCATAACCAAAGAACTCTAGAAAACATTATATTAAACTAATTTAATATAGTTTTCATTTATGAAAAATTATATTATTAATCACATTAATAATATATTAATATATATGTGAGTATATAATTAGAAATCTAATTATATTAGTTTGCTACAGTTAATCGAGCTAGCACGGGGACCAAATGGACCTATAGTTCCGAGGTCCAATAATCTTGAAATATTAATTAAACTCTTTAATTAAATATTCTGAAATATTAACTTCGCTAAATTCCACTAAAAACTTGAAGTTGCACTCTCGTTGCCTGTAACATCCCCGATTTGGGAGATGTTACCGACAGGGTATAGTGGAGCTAACCTCATAAGCCTCTAACTTCCTGACTGTATTATAAGTTATTCAAATGCAATGTTATGTATGTAAACCATAACTCATTTTGAAATACTTTTATTTCTCATATCTGTGTACTCAAATTACTTTACTTTACAAACATTATTAGATGTTCACAAAGATTCATACTTTACTAGTGTACACAAGAAACATTTACTTGAAACTGACTAGACTTTCATGCTATACGACTTAATACTGGTGGATTCCAATCCTAGTGACTGCATTAGTATCCGTTCTCCCGAGCTTGTCCTCCTGGAATTCCTACAAAATAAATACTTAGAGTGGGGGTTAGATCGACAAACGATCTAAGTGAGTGGACTATAACAGAAAATGAAGTAAAAGTCTTTTGGCTTCAAAACCATATTTTCAAAATGTCTTTATATGAAATCTTTGTTTCTGAAATTTCATCTTTCTGAAAACTATCTTTGAAACTCTGGCTTTTGAAAATTGTTTCTAGAAATCTAGTTTCTGAAAACTATTTGCTAAAAATCTGAATTCTGAAATCTTTGTACTGAAGCTCTGAAAACGGTATACTAAGAATCTGAAATCTGAAAACTGTTTCTGAAATCTATAGCTCTGTCTGAAAACCTAGTCGTATGAGGGCGTTACGTATCGTCATCCCCCCATACACCTATCTGGAGGCAGAAGTGCAAATCCATGTCTTTCGGGCGTTATGTATCGGTGTCCCCCAAAGCATGCCACTATTGTCTCATATCAGGGGGGCTTGGGGCGTTACGTATCGCCATCCCCCAAGCCACAATCTGGAGCTGGGGATGCGGATCTATACTACCACCTAAGCTCAAAATTTGGGGTCTAGGGGCGTTACGTATCACTGTCCCCCTAGCCCGGCTCAAGGATCAGAGAGCGTTCCCTAAGTCCTCCACATGTGCACATGCTCTCTGTATCCGTCAATTCCAACTGTATCTCTGTAATAGTTACATACTGGGGTGAAGTTTTACCCATGCCCCGAATATATAAAAACCATAATTTTAAATCTTAAAACCGTAAACACTGTTTTCTATAAATCATTTTATTTTTCAAAAAATAATTATATATAGCAATAACTGGAAAGAAAAGCTTCTAACGCCCTAAATCATAAAATATAAGTCTGATTTGAGAAAATACGAAAAGAAATCCAATTAAAATAGAAATTGTCTGCTCACTGGTTTGGAGCTTGCTGATGACGCCTTGCGATGGTGGCGGAATCGTATCTCTTGGAGATAATCTAGAATTAGAAAATTTTATTAGTTCCAAGGTTATGAATTATATCATTTCTTAACAAATTTTGTTCATTTTTCATGTTAACTCATACCCGCCACGTTACTAACATTTTAGGGTGGTCTAATAATTTTTATTATGCTCGTTTAAGGATTTCACACGCTACTTTACAAAACTCCATATTCTCCCCTCTATCCAGAAAATTTCAGTACGCCAACACTGACTTTGAAAATATGGTGCGCTAAATCGGGAGTCAATTTGGGACTAAAATTTTAATATAATACTCGCTTATGTGTCTACTTTATGTTGGATTTTACGGATCGCAGTTTCGATTCTAGAATTCAAGTTATGGACTAAAGTTTGGGGGTTATGCGATTGGAAAAACTGGGCACCGAGGCAGCAGATGGCCTGACTTCAAAAATTAGGCCCGGCCTCATCTTAAGTCCAAATGTGTCTAGATTACTCAAAATTTTACGGTTTATCAATCGGGCATATAAAACTCGAGTTAGAAGCGACCAAATATAACCTGTTCGGGACGAGACAGAAACTCGCTTCTTTATTTATCTTCCTTGTTTCATCATCTAGTGTAATACATTTAATCCGGCAACCCTCAACAGAATTTCCATTATTATAAATACTCTTCATAACATCCAAAACAAGCTCAATTCTTTAATTTATCTCGAGATTGACATTTTATCGAACTCTTGGTGTGCAACATGCCTAAATTCCACTTTTCCTATAATCCTAGCTAACTATATCCTCATTTTACATAACCATTGCATACGTACATAATTCAAGACTTCATATTATATGCAAAACAGCCCTCCATTCTTCCTATACTTGGCCTAATGTCATCAACTTACTATAATCTTCCAACTCCATAACCCATATCTTTACTTCCATAACAAAACTAATATTTAATACATCATCTTTCACTCATTTTCATCAATTAAACAATGAATTCATCAAAAATTTAACTTTCTATTCACTTTATTAGCTTTACCAATCCTCACCCAAATTAAAGAAATGAGGTTTACTTACCTATTCACTTTATTGGAGGACTTGTTGTTTATTCATGTCACCAAGGCGATAAGAGCCTAAGAGGCTTAGGTATTTAAGAGAGTTCGCTCCACTCTCCTGTGGGGAATCTTCAATAGGAAATCTATCTGACAGTCAGTCATGCATCATAAGTCATTGACACATACCTTAGCGTATAAAAAAGGTGCGCTCATCTAGTCACTTGAACCCTTGAGTGTGGAGTCCTATTCGTGGGCAATCCTTCACCGGTGAGAACCTTTGTCTATACCCCTATAAACTCGGATATAAACTGTAGTTGTAGGACAATAGAAACTATTCCTTTATGCTTGCGTTTAAGACCATCATCATTTGGATTTAGTTGGACATTTTGTCATAAAGTATGGGCTTGTTGGGCCATTTAAATTGGGATGAGTCCGTGCTTTATGGCAATTGGGCCAAAAACCTCTAAAATGTTGATGGGCCACTTTATGTTTAGGCCTTTTATCACTTGAAATTGTTTAGCCATGTTATCGCAAAAGTGTAAACCTGTTGGGCCTTTTCAACTGGGACAAGTTTGCACCTCGCAATAGTATGATTGAATGCTTTAAAATGATAATGGGCCGACTTATATATTCCATGCATCGCATGCATACATGCTGACTCGTAGTTTTAAAAGACATCGTAGATACCCATTGGGTTAGGGAAGAGGGAAGACTCATCAAAATACCACTAGCCAACATGAGCGAATCAGTTAACGAATGATCTCGTATGGACCAGCTGGAAATTAGTCTCACCAAGATTACCGAACAGTTGCAATCTCTGACCACCGCTATGGCCAATATAGTTATGCCCTATGCTGGGGGAGGCTCTGAGAATGAGAGGCGTGGGGACCCTTTGAACAGATTGAGTGATGATATCTCTGTCTTCGATGATGACATGGCTGAGTATGCCGCGGGAAGGGTAGCCGAGTCTCAGGCTGAATTGCAGAAACTCCGAGATCAAGTAGAGTCAGTTACCCGTAAGATGAGAGCTAAACATAAGGATTTGCTAGACTATGATGCGATAACTTTTGAAGAGCATCTGCCTTCGCAGTTTAGGATGCCCGACATAGCCAAGTTCAATGGGAATGGGGACCCGAGGGTCCATCTCTGACAGTATGTTTCTGTGATGAGTTCAGTGGGTCTGTCGAAGCGTCAGGTTGAGAAGATGTTCGGGATGTCGCTTGAGGGGGCAGTCGTGGTATGGTATCACGGCCTTGAGAGGAAGGTCAATGATGATTGGAGGGCATTAGAAGAAACCTTTCTGAAATAGTACGTCACAGATTTGGAGATTGACTTGTCGCTTCACGACTTGGAGAATACCAAACAGAAGCCTGAGGAGAGCTTCAAGGATTACGTGGATCGCTGGAGAAGCCAGCTTTTGAAGATGTAGACTCGGCTTTCGGAGAAGGACCATATCAAGATGATCATCAAGGGAACTAAGCCCTCTATTTATGGCAAGCTGAGGAGGATGACATCTATAATTGGTGACTTTTGGCAGTTAAGGGAGACAGTTATAGACAATACGGAGGAAGAAGTGAAGAACCGAAAGTTCTATAGCCATAATAGAAGGACTATTGGGGGGCCTTCTGAGACCATGCCCCCTACTACTGAGATCGCTGCCGTCAAAAATAGGTGATTCTCCAACCTTGGTAAACCTCTGTCAAAGGTGCTTGAGAAGTTGAAAGAACAAGGACTTCTGAAACCTTTAGAACCTAGACCAATTCAAGACTCTGTGCCACAATACTTCGACTTAAACCAATACTGCCACTTCCACCAGCAGAAAGGCCACGAAACAGACAACTGCACCCGCCTTAAGCATGAGATCCAAAACCTCATTGACGCTCATAAGATACCTGACCCAGAAAAAGAACAACCCAACACACACAGAAACTCTCTACCTAACTACCACTATGTTCCACCACCCACCTACATGATCAATTCCGGCCCATCCGAAACCTTTATCCTCCAAGATCTCGGCCACTAAACTTCTCACGTAGGAATGAGGGATGGCAGTAGTGAAGAACATTAGGCCAAAGTATAAGGGAATGATGTAAATGATGAAGACGTTTTCCCTTGTTTATTTGATTGCAATCCTGCATTTTTAATAATAAAGACATTGATTTTGCCTACTTGTTCGAGTTTTTTCCTCAATAGTTAAGCATGAGTCCGATGATGAAATTGTTTACTGTAGGGTGAAACCTTAGAAACGATAAGTACGAAAGGTACTCTCGTCCGATATTTTGAGTAGATGATCTTGACTAGACTCACGAGCACTTAACTATAGGATCTTAGCGGTGAAAGCCTGAGTAGTCGGCAAGGTGACTAGTTGAAGAGATTACGGATCGGTGAATGACCGTTCGCTTAGATGTCCATCTTGGTTTACTTGTGTTACGATATGTGATATGGTTAGATATGAAAGAAAAGTCTATAAAGAAGAAAAAATAAACCATCTATAACTGATAAGCGTGAAGCTACCCATGGGCGAGTATTAGGAACATCATGAGGAGTAATGCTACCTTAAAGGGTAGATGTGTCGAAAAAAAAAAGAAAAGAAAAGAGAAAAAGAAAAGAAAAAGAGAAAAAAGAAGTTCAAAATGAAAAGAAAGAAAAGAAAGAGAAGAAAGAAAAGAATAAGGAAACCATATCATATTGAATACATAGAAGTAATTACAGAGCATGATCAAGACATCTAGGTTGGTTTGACTCCTCGATCCTATTCTTTGAAACAAAATCATTGAGTTGGCTTACCAAAGGATTGAGCTGTAAAAGAACCTTAGCTCACACACACTTTGAGTCTGGTTCAGATCATTTATTCAAACGGTCGGATTTGAGTTACATCAAGTACTTTGAAGGTTCTCTGGTTTTGACACTAAGCATCCATTGAGGGCGACAATATGTATAAGCATTGGGACTATCTCGTAAGAGGAAATATAATTTGTTGATATGGAATGTCAAATCACATGATCTACTTTGGCCAAGTACAAGTGATGAATGATAAAAAAAACTAAGCCAAGACTGGGGGCGACCAGTCTACCACCCCACGAATAAGGGATATAACGAGAACTTAAGTCATAAGACAAAAGAGAACCACGCAATCACCAGAAAAGAACTGACAGAAAGAAACTGTAAGTAGGCCCATGGGGCGACCAAAGACAGTTATAGGCAAATGACACCGAGGAGCACAAGGATGACCTAACCCAGCGGAATAGGAACATATCCATGCATACATGTCACATACACACAATTTTGCTTTATTTTTGTTCACATGTTTTAAATAAAAGCGTCAAAGACAAAACACAATCGGGAACAAGACCCGCAACTCAATTTGGGAACAAGACCCATAATCAGAAACAAGACCCGCAGCTCAATTTGGGAACAAGACCCACAATCGGGAACAAGACCCGCAATTCAATTTGGGAACAAGACCCGCAATTCAATTGGGAACAAGACTCACAATTCTATTTAGGAACAAGACCCACAATCGGGAATAAGACCCGCAATTCAATTTGGGAACCAGACCAATAATCGGGAACAAGATCGGCAATTTAATTTAGAAACCGAACCCACAACTCAAATTGGGAACAAGACCCTCATCTCAATTCGGGAACAAGACCCTTATCACAATTCGGGAACAAGACCCTTGTCTCAACACAGTAATGGTTCAGGAATGGACCGCCTCATCATAATTTGGGAACATGACCCTCATCACCTCACAGTAATGGCTCGGGAATGGACCACTTCTTATCAGCTTAGCGCGATAGTGATTCCTGGAGATTGTAGCATCTTGCTGGGATGAACCTCAAGGGTCGCAGTACCTCACCATTAGATCAACTCAATTCGAAGCAACAAGCAAGTCAAGTAGCAACTGGCGAGCCATGTAAGTGAAAATACATTGCATAACTTTGATAGGATTGTCACTATTACACATTGCATAAATCCCATCAAAGTGGGGCAACTGTAGGCACATCATTTTTGCATATAAGTCCCGATGATAAGTCTCACATGGAGGCACTACTCTTTAAGTTTTGGAAGTCACGGGAAACGGATGTCGGAAGGAAAAAGTCAGAAATTGATACCTTGTTGGACTTAATTCATTTGCTTAGCTTCGGGTTTGCTCGTTAGATCTCTGTTTTATAATTTATCCTCGGCCCAAACCCCCGCATGCCACACACCAAGCCCACACACCACTAAGCCACACACCAAGCCCACTAAAGGAACCCAAACACACGCCCAATAGGACCACATTCACGCCCATCCCATCCAAAATAACAAACCCACACATTAAACACATGTTGAAATCCAAATAAATGACCTTCCCGAATTAAAAAAATCAAATCAAATCTCATAAATCACATTCCTAATTATATTAAATCACATGCCTAAACTAAATAGAATCAAATCAAATCTCATAAAATACCTTCCTAATTAAATTAAATCGCATTCCTAAACTAAATAGAATCATATCAAATCTCTTAAAACATCTTCCTAATTAAATTAAATAACATGCCTAAACTATATAGAATCATATCAAATCTCATAAAACACCTTCTTAATTAAATTAAATCACATGCTTAAACTAAATAGAATCATATCAAATCTCATAAATCACATGCCTAAACTAAACCAATTACCTTCCTAAATTAAATAGATTTTTCCTTATGACACACAAATTAGAGATGTCCCCATAATTAGACAATATTCTTTCCCTTCCTGCACAAGGACAACCTTAAATCCTCTCCTATAAAAAGGACCTTAAACCAAACCCTTGAGAGCCCCTAGCCTAGCATTCACGTCTCTCCTCTATCTCCCTAAGACATTCACGCCCAAAGCACCCAAAGAAGCAGCCCCATTGCCGTGAAACATAACAGAAAATACAACCATCCTTTGTCTCACAACCACTGAAAAACAGCCCCTAAAATACCCCCTAAACCACTGAAAAATAGCCCCTAAAATACCCCCTAAACCACTGAAAAACAACCCCTAAAATACCCCATAAACCACTGAAAAACAGCCTATAAAAACACCCATAATTACCAAAAAACCTGCACCTTAAAATCCTTTTGCATTGCCAAAAAACTGCACCTTAAAACACCCTTAATTACCAAAAAACTGCACCTTAAAATCCCTTCGCATTTCCAAAAAACTGCACTCTAAAACAGCCTTTAAACCACAAAAAAAAACTGCACTTTAAAATACCCCTTCATCACCCAAAAAAACTGCACTTTAAAACAGTCCCAAAAAAAGCAAAAATAGTAGCAAAAATAGCAAAAACTGCATTAAAAATAGCAAAAACAGCAGCCCAAAATAGTGAGGCAATGAAGGAAAACTTTGAATCGGTGAATTAGAAAAGCTACGGAACATTAACCCTTCCGACGACCGTGTAACGCTCTTCCAAGAGGCAACTTAAAAGGTAAGACCTGAGGGCACCCTTTTATTTATTCCTTTTTTTACTTATTATTTATTTACATGTATGTCTTTGATTTATGTATGTTGTGGCCATTGGATGAATGATTTTGTGTCAACTCTCGCAGTATATCGGATGGAAATCCAGACGTAAATTCCATAGCTGAATCCGAATGGACGGTAGTGTGGTCTGTACTTGGCATACAATTCCACGTATCACTTGAGAAACGCACATATTTCTTTTCATTCAATCTTGTGTTTATCTAGTGTTTATTAGAAATAATTTGTTACTTACATGTATGATTTAGTCATTTTCTTTCATGTTAGGAATTTAGTTATTTCTCTTCAATTTCTATGCTTGGATAATCATTGTTTATTTATGTTTTTGCATGTATTAGTTTAATGCGTTCATGAGATTGTGTGCTTGCCGTTGTATCGACTTACTTTTATGCATGCAAACTTAGATATAGGTTTCACTTTTATGCGCGCGAACTTAGATATAGGTTGTATGTACACTTAGATATAAATCGTTCTAGCATATGTAGGTTGCGTAGACTTGGTTAAATTATTGCACAAATCTTTTCATTACAAGTGGTATAAGTAAGAGACCATTCCTAACCCAATGGTTTGAGGTCTTCCCTTGTGAGGGATGAGTGCGGCCTTAAATCATTTTCCCAGTTCACACTGGGTGGTGACTCTATTATTCTCCAGTTTAGTCTCCTGTGGATTATTCCGTACTCCCGACTAGGCCGCGAGCCTAGAACAGCGTCGCCGATTTTTGTGTCCTACACTCATCTATAAATGTGTGCCCATTGAAGATTTTGGCGTGGTTGGGTATAAAGACGACAGATCTAAGTCCCTCCAATATGACTATCAAGGCTTATGATGATACCAAGCGGGGAATTGAGGGTACTTTTGCTGCGATGGTCAAAGTGGGCCCAATTGAGGATGAGGTTGAGTTCACAGTACTGGATACCCCAGCTATTTTTACTTTGTTTTTGGGAATGCCATGGTTTAACAAACTTGGGGGCGTGCCCCCCACTCTGCATCAGGTTATTAAATTTTCGTACGGGGGAGAAATTGTCACTATCCGAGCTGAGGTAGACAATATTGTGGCCGCTTTGGAAATACAACCTTTCACGAGGTTCCAAGTGTCGGCAACCTTTGAGGAGTGGGTAGATCATAAGGTGGCGAGGATCATGGAGAAAATGAAGTTTGAGCCAGGCAAAGGCTCAGGTGTTAGAGGAGCATTGCCCGACTTCAAAAGGCAGACCACTAGGAGGGGTTTGGGATATAAGTCTGATGAGGATAAGGCGAAAGCTAAGAAAAAAGGGTTAAAACTGATGGAATACTTCGTAAAAGCTATGGGGTATCAAGGAAAGCCTGAATGGTGAGAAACTACAGAAGTGGCAAAAGAGTAAGAAGATAAGTGGCAAGAAGAGATGATGAAGCTGGAGAGCCTAACCGTCGAGGAGAATAAGGAGACTGAGAAAAACCCGGCTGTGGAGGATGAAGTGTCTGTAGATGATGGAGACATTTATCTTCCTGATTTTTTTGAGTGTACTCTCGTATTTGCTAGTAATAAAGACAATCATTTTGCTTACTTGCCTGAGTCTCTTCCTTTCAACTTATATGGCTTGAGTATATTTGACATCAACTCAACCAAAATGAACGCGTTTAACCTTGGTACGCTTGAGAGCCATAAGGAGATTCTAATTGCAAGTGAGGTTACCTATGATGAGCGGAAGGAATTAAAGGAAATATTAGTCAAATGTGCTAAAGTATTTGTTTGGTCTTACGAGGACATGCTTGAAGTAGACATAAGCATTTCCCAGCATATGATACCGACTTATCCAAACATGAGGCCGGTAAAGTAAAAGCTCTGAAGAATGAGACCTGAGTGCGCTGAAAATGCCAGAGAAGAAATCAAGAAGCAAATAGATGTGGGATTTCTAGAAGTGGTGAAGTACCCCGAGTGGTTGGCAAATAGTATGCCGGTGCCGAAGAAGGATGGGAAGGTCAGAATGTGTGTGGACTACCGAGACCTTAACAAAGCTTTCCCAAAGGATGACTTTCTTTTACCTCATATAGACGTACTGGTTGATAGTGCGGCTTTATCTGCCATGTATGCGTTCGCGGATGGGTTTTCAGGATACAATCAAGTTTTTATGGCTGAAGAAGATAAGCATAAGATTTCCTTTGTCATGGAGTGGGGCACATATTATTACAAACTGATGTCGTTTGGACTTAAAAATGCATGAGCAACTTACCAACGGATGGCCACTACGTTATTCCATGACTTGATGTATAAGGAGATTGAGGTATATGTGGATGACATGATGGTGAAATCAGAGACGAGAAGTGGACATATAGAAGCACTGGAGAAATTCCTTGAATGAGTCAATAAGTACAACTTACGGTTAAATCCCAAGAAGTGTGTGTTCGGAGTAACGTCAGAAAAGTTACTAGGACACACTGTCGGAATGGGTAGAATAGAAGTAGACCTTGAGAATATCAAGGTGATCACAGAGATGCCTGCGCCAAAGCCAGATAAAGAAGTGAGAGTATTCCTTAGGAAGATTTAGCATATTAGTCGGTTCATCGCCAAGTTGACGTCAGTGTGTGAGCCTATCTTCAAATTGCTGAGAAAAGACCAGCCAGTGAAATGGAATGAGCAATGTCAAGAAGCTTTTAACAAGATCAGAGAATACTTGGTGAAGCCACCTGTCTTGAAAACTCCAAGGCCATGCAAACCTTTGGTACTGTATTTGGCCATAGAACCCGAAGCGTTGGGGGCGATGATGGTACAAGCGGATGAAACAGGGGTAGAGCATGCAGTCTACTACCTCAGTAAGAAGATGCTTCCGTACGAAGCCCGCTATCAAGAAGTAGAGAAGATCTGTTTGGAAATAGTATGGGCATATAGAAAGTTACGTCATTACTTCCAATCGTACATGATCCAAGTGGTAGCCAAGGAGAATCCCCTGAAGTATCTGCATTCAGTGCCTTCACTAGTAAGGAAGTTAGGTAGATGGTTGGTACTAATAACAGAGTTTGACATTGAGTAACACACTTCTAAAGTGATCAAAGGGCGAGCCGTGGCAGAATTCCTGGCATTACAATCGATAGAAGGAGATTAGTACAAGTTTGAATTCCCAGATGAAGAAATCCAAGCGATAACGGTCCAAGGATGGAAGATGTACTTTAACGGAGCAGTAAACTATAAAGAAGCCGGAATAGGGACTGTGATAGTAACCCCCGAAGGAGAAACCCTGCCTATAGCCAAGAGATTAACGTTCGGTGTAACCAATAACATGGCTGAGTATGAGGCATGCACCTTTGGACTGACGGCACTGATAGCTTTGAAGGCTAAGAATGTAGAAGCCTACGGAGACTCGATGTTGGTAATCCAACAGATGAAAGGAGAATGGGAATTGAAGGAAAATCGGTTCAAACCGTACTTATTCCACCTCAAGAGTCTGGCACAGGCCCTTCCCGATTGTAAGTTCCAGCACTTTCCGCGAGAAGAGAATAAAATGGCCGACGTGTTAGCGACACTAGCCGCAACTTGGGAAAATCTGAAAAAATTGGTGATGAGACCTCTAGTGCTGACGACAGCAAGCAGACCCGTCCATGAGATAGAAAGGATATTAGAAGTAGAGGTCGATGATGGGAAACCTTGGTATTATGGTATTCAAAGATATCTAGAATGGGGGGAATTCCGAGAAGAAGTAAGCAGAAAAGACAGGATAGCCGTCCAGAAGTTGGCTACTCAGTAAGTGAGTTTGAAGAGAGAACTTTACAAAAGACAAGCGAATGGTATCCAGCTCAATTGTTTGAAGAAAGAAAAGAATCAGAAGGCAATGAAAGAAGTACACGTCGGAGTATGTGGACCACACAAGATAGTGAGACAAGGCTTTTATTGGTCGACCATGGAAGCTGACTGTGCGAAGCTGGTAAAGCACTGTCATGATTGTCAAGCGCATGGTAATTTGAACCACTTGCCACACACAGAGCTGCATAGGCTGTCAGAGTCGTGGCCTTTCTCAGCATGGGAAATTGATATGATCGGGGAAATCCTACCGCATGCATCGAACATGCATCATTTCATAGTAGTGGAGGTGGATTACTTTTCGAAATGGGTGGAAGCCGAGTTATTCTGCAATGTCACAGCAAAGCAGATGGTAAAGTTCATAGCTCGGAACATCATTTATCGATATGGGATGTCGCATCACGTAGTAACAGATAATGGAGTCCAGTTTAAAGGAGGAACGGAGGCTATGCTACAGAAGCACGGGATAGGACATCATAAGTCGTCACCTTACAGACCGCAGGCAAATGGCGCTGTCAAGGCAGCCAATAAGACGATAAAGAAGATGCTAGCGAAAATGACGGAGAACTACAAAGATTGGGACGATAAGCTACCGTATGCCCTGTGGGGGTATAGAACTTCTGTGAGAACAGCAACAGGAGCCACCCCTTACTCTCTGGTCTACAGAATGGAAGTGGTACTGCCAGTGGAAGTTGAGATACAGTCTATGCGGGTATTAGCAGAAGCAGAATTACCTAAGCAAGAATGGGCCTCGTGGAGGTTTGAACAGTTGACATTGCTCGATAGTGATTCCTAGAGATCGCAGCATCTTGCAGGGATGAACCTCGAGGTCGCACACCTGACCATAATATTAACTCAGTTCGAAACAATAGGCAAGTCAAGTGACAGCTAGGGAGCCAGGTAAGTAAAAATACATTTCATAAATTTGATAGGATTGTCACTATTACACACTACACAAGTCCCATCAAAGTGGGGGCGACTGTAGGCACTGCATTTTTACATGTAAGTCCCGATGATGAGTCTCGTACGGAGGCACTCCTCTTTAATATTTGGAAGTCGCGGAAAACGGACGTCGAAAGGAAAAAAGTCAGAAATCAATACCTTGTTGGATTTAATTCGTTTGCTTAGCTTCGGGGTTGCTCATTGGACCTCTGTTTTAAAATTCATCCTCAGCACAAACCCCCGCAAACCATACACCAAGCCCACACACCACCAAGCCACACACCAAGCCCATCAAAAGAGCCCACACACATGCCCAAAGGTCCTAATTCACGCCCAAGCCTTCCAAAATAATAAATTCACATATTAAACACATGTTGAAATCAAACCAAATCACCTTCCCAAATTAAAAGATTCAAATAAACCATATTCCTAATTAAATTAAATGACATTCCTAAACTAAATCAAATCAAATCAAATCAAATTACCTTTCTAATTAAAGAGATCTTTTCCTTATGACACACAAATTAAGTATTCCCCCATAATTACACAATCTCGATTTTCCTACCCGTATAAGGTAAACCCCAACCCTTGCCTATAAAAAGAAGCATAAACCAAACCCTTGGGACCCTAGCCTAGCATTCATGCCCAAGCTCTCCAAAGAATTCCCCTCATTACCGTGAATAAGCACTCAAGCAAAGCCCTCCATTGCCGTACAAACAACCTTGAAACCATCCCTCCATTGCCACACAAACAACCTTGAAATAGCCTCATCCAGCAGCCTCCTTATCGCACAACCAACAACAGAAATAGTCCCTGAAACCCCTCTAAAACTGTGAACAGCAGCCCCCCAAATCAGCCCCAATTTACCACCGAAATTCTACACTAAAACAGCTCCATATTCACGCATAAAATAGTCAAGAAAATCCATCCATATTCACGGGGAGTTCTGCCCAAGAAACTGCATTCTTACCATCGAAAAAAAAGTCCCTAAAACTACCTGAATACCACCGAAAAAACCAACACTGCATTACTAGAAAACCACCAAAGAAAATAGTCCCTAAACTACCTGAAAACCACAGAAAGAAACTGCATTGTACTGTACCCAAACCACCAAAAATTCTACCCAGAAACTGCACCTATTACCTCCGAAAACTACACTGAAAATCAGCCACATGATCACCAAAAATTGTCCAAAAAATCAGCTCGTTCCACCGCAAAAACTGCAGCCCCAACACAGCCTAAATATCGCAGAACCAGTGAGCAAACAGCAACCCAAAACAGTGAAGTGACGAAGCAAAACAACGAACCAGTGAATCAGAAAAGTTACGGTGTATCAATCCTTTCGACAACTGCGTAACGCACTTCCAAGAGACGACTTAAGAGGTTAGACCTTAGGGCACCCCTTTATCTATTCTCGTTCTTTTCTTTATTATGAATGAAATATGTGTTATCTCTTACGATATATCGGATGGAAACCCAGACGTAAATTCTGTAGCCGAATCCAAATGGACAGTAGTGCGGTCTGCACTCGGGATACAATGCCACGTACCACTTGAGAGACACATATATTTCGTTTCATCCAAGTTTGTGATTATTCATTGTTTATTAGAAATAGTATATTACTTTTATGCATGATTAGGTTATTTAGTATGTTATTTTTTATGCATGATTTAGTTGATTATTTCCAAGCATGATTCAGCTGTTTCTTTCGTATTAGGAATTTAATTATGTCTCTTTTATGTTTATGTTTAGATTATTATTTATTCATATTGCCATGTTTGTTGGTTTAATGTGTTCGTGTGATTGCGTGCTTGCTGTTATGCTGACTTACTTTTATGCATGCAAATTTAGATTTAGGCTTTACTTTTATGCATGCGAACTTAGATATAGGTTTTACTTTTATGTATGCGAATTAGACGTAGGCTATTCTTGGGTATGTAGGTTGCGTAGACTTGGTTAAATTATTGCACAAATCCTTTCATTACAAGTGGCATAAGTAAGGGACCACTCCGAACCCAACGGTTTGAGGTCTTCCCTTGCGAGGGGTGAGTGCGGCCTTAAATCATTTTCCCAGTTCACACTGGGTGGCGACTCCATTATTCCCCGGTTTAGTCTCCCGTAGGCTATTCCTTACTCCCGATTAGGCCGCGAGCTTAGACCAGCGTCGTCGATTTCTGTGTCATACAAGAAGGAGAATGTCAAAGTTATTTGATCCACACATAAGATTGTAAAGACCTCAAGTCTACGGACTAGTCATACAGTCGATACATGAAAGTTCTCACAGACACAAGGGATAAACACTCCATGTGAAAACTTTCAGTGGTCAGTTCGATGGAAATGAGCAACTCATACATCCATGTGATATACCAAGCGGACGATCTCTACTAGTAGCCTGAGATCGGCTACCCCACTTAAGGGTGGATCATATCATCATGCTAGTCTCCCCGCTTTGTGAATGCCCAAATTATTCACAAAACTATGACTAAGAATGTTTAAGAGTAATGATTCTCATAAGGCGTGGAAGCCATCATCTTATTACTCCAAGCACTTTATTACAGTGTTTGATGATTCACATAAGTTATGTAAGACACGTATAATAAAGATTGTCATTTTATTAATTAATGAAAATATTATAAACACAGGTACATATAGCCCATCCACAAGTTAGGTATAGGGCATATCCCTAACAATCTCCCACTTGCACTATAGCCAACTAGTATGAATCTGGACACCATACTCTCGGGTGTGCCTATCATGCTTTTGTTGAGTCAACCCTTTAGTTAGAGAATCTACAAGATTATCTCTTGTGGGTATTTTCTCTATAATAACTTCTTTTCTCTCAAAAATCTCCCTGATGATATGAAATCGCCTGAGTACATGCTTGAATTTCTGATGGGACCTTGGTTCCTTTGATTAAGCAATGGCGCCCGTGTTGTCACAGTACATCGTGACGCCATTCTTTATAGTGGGAAGCACTTTCAGCTCCGTGATGAACTTTTTTATCCAGACTGCTTCTTTAGCTTCCTCAGATGCTGCAATATAATCGGCTTCAGTGGTGGAGTCCACTGTAGTTGACTACTTTGAGCTTTTCCAACTGACAACACCGTCATTCAAAGTAAACAGATATCATGTTTGCGATCTGCTGTCATCCATATCGGTCTGAAAGCTCCCTTCACAGTAACCAATGACTTTCATCTCAAAACAATATCCATATGTCAAGAACACATCCTTAGTTCTTCTCAGATATTTGAGGATTGTTTTGACAGCTGCCCAGTGTTCTTCACCAAGATTTGCCTGATACCTGCTTATTATGCTAAGAGCATAAGAGACATCAGGTCTTGTACATAGCATGGCATACATGATCGATCCTATTGCTGAAGCATAAGGGATCCTACTCATACGCTCTCTATCTGATGGAGTATGTGGACATTGCTTCTTAGATAATTTGATTCAATGGCAAGTAGGTAAATTACCTCTTATGGAATCTTCCATTTTGAATCTTTTCAAAACTTTATCTATGTACGTAGATTGAGAAAGTCCTAACAACCTCTTAGATCTATTACGGTAGATCTTAATGCCGAGAATGTAGGTTGCTTCTCCAAAATCTTTCATGGAGAAATTCTGAGATAACCATAGGTTGGTGGCTTGCATCATGGGAATATCATTCCCGATGATTAAAATGTCATCAACATATAATACAAGAAATACAACAGCACTCCCACTATTTTTCCTGTAAACATAAGGCTCGTCTGCATCTTTGATGAAGTAAAATTTTTTGATTGTCTTATCAAATCGTATATTCTAACTTTTGGAGGCTTGCTTGAGTCTATAAATGGATCGTTTAAGCTTGCATAATTTATTATGATCATCATTAGATGCAAACCCCTTAGGTTGTGTCATATAGACTTCCTCTATGAGGTTCCCATTAAGGAAAGCTGTTTTGACATCCATCTGCCAAATCTCATAATCAAAGTGTGCAGCCAGTGCCAGTAAAATTCGAATGGACTTTATCATTGCAAGAGGCGAGAAGGTTTCATCATAGTCAATTCCTTGGATTTGTCTACAACCTTTCGCCACCAACTTAGCCTTATAGGTTTGGATTTTGCCTTCTGCATCAGTTTCTTGTAAATCCACTTGCAGCCTATGGGTTTTATCCCTTCAGGTGCATCTACCAAGTCCGAGACTTGATTCTGATATATAAGGACTATTTCGAATTTCATGGCCTCAAGCCACTTGAGTGAAGCAATGTCACGCATTACTTCATCATAACTAGTGGGATCGTCATTATTAATGACCTGATCATGATCCTCATAAATATGGAAACCATATCTTTCAAGCTTATATCTTTCTCTGCCAGACCTTCCAAGTTCATAACCTTGTGGTTGTTCCGTCGCTGCCCTTTTGAGAGGCATGGGGTTTAGTTCTATGTGAATTCGTTCTTCTCGTAACTCATTAAGGTTAAGTCTACTCCCACTATATTTCTTGAAAAGGAATTCATTCTCTATAAATTTAGCATTTCGTGAGACAAATGTTCTTTGTTCATTTGGGACGTAGAACACGTATGTTTTTGAGTTCAAGGCATATCCTACAAACTTACATTTAACTGCCCTATCATCCAATTTGTTAGTTTGTGTGAGCTTAACATATGCGTCACATCTCCAAACTCTTATATAACTAATACTAGGATGTTTCCCATACTATAACTCATGTGGTGTTTAACTAACAGTCTTGGAAGGAACTTGGTTTAATAGTAGTGTTCACTTGAGTGAATCAATGTCACGCATTACTTCATCATAACTGGTTGGATCGTCATTACTAATGACCTGATCATGTTCCTCATCAATATGGAAACCATATCTTTCAAGCTCATATCTTTCTCTGCCAGACCTTCCAAGTTCATAACCTTGTGGTTGTTCCGTCGCTGCCCTTTTGAGAGGCATGGGGTTTAGTTCTATGTGAATTCGTTATTCTCGTAACTCATTAAGGTTAAGTCTACTCCCACTATATTTCTTGAAAAGGAATTCATTCTCTATAAATTTAGCATTTCGTGAGACAAATGTTCTTTGTTCATTTGGGACGTAGAACACGTATGCTTTTGAGTTCAAGGCATATCCTACAAACTTACATTTAACTGCCCTATCATCCAATTTGTTAGTTTGTGTGAGCTTAACATACGCGTCACATCTCCAAACTCTTATATAACTAATACTAGGATGTTTCCCAAACTATAACTCATGTGGTGTTTAACTAACAGTCTTGGAAGGAACTTGGTTTAATAGTAGTGTTGCAATTTCTAAAGCATGACCCCAAAATGAAAGAGGTAGATCTGTGTCTGGCATCATTGATTGGACCATATCTAATAATGTTCGATTTCTCCTTTCGGAGACCCCATTATGCTGTGGAGTTCCCAGAGGAGTCCATTGGGACACAATGTCATTTTCTCTCAAGTAATCTTGAAATTCATTACTTAAGTATTCACCACCTCTGTCAGACTTTAGTGACTTAATACTTTTATTACGCTAGTTTTCTACTTCAGCTTTGAAGTCTTTGAATTTCTCAAAGGCTTCAGATTTGTATCGTATAAGGTACATATACCCATATCACGAGTGATCATCGATAAAGGTAATGAAGTAGGAGAATCCACCTCTAGCGGTGACCGATATTGGTGCGCATACATCAGATTGTATGAGTTCTAATGTCTCCGCTGCATGCTATTCTTTACCTTTGAAGGGTAATTTAGTCATTTTATCAAGTAAACAAGACTCACAAATTCCATAAGGTTCATATTTGAAGGGTCTGAAATACCCATCCTTATGTAGCTTAGTTAATCTCGTTTCATTGATATGACCTAAACAACTGTGCCATAGAAGTGATTCATTGAGATTATTCGAGTTAATGTTGTATATATTAGAGGTTGAACATTCTTTGTTAGTTTGTAAGACATAGATACCATTATTCAAAATACCATCTCAATATTTTATTTCATTGAAATAAATAGAACATTCATTACAACTTAATAGGCATGAAAAGCCTTTATTACATAAAGAATAAATTGAAATGATGTTCTTTACTAGATAAGGTACATAAACACAACCTTCTAAGTATAAAACTAAACCATTCGGCAAAGCTAATGAATAAGTCCTCACGCATAATGCAGCCAGTTTTGCTCCATTACCAATGCGTAAGTCAACCTCCCCATGACGGAGTCTCCTACTGTTTCTCAGGCCCTACACATTGTTACACAAGTGAGTCCCACAACCGGTGTCAAGCACTTAAGTAGAAGGTTCAGAGTTTTGAGAATATAGTTCAATCATTTACAACATACATGTAAAATTGGGCTTCTTGGCCTCTTGGGCTTCCCTGGCTTCCTTGGCTTTCAAGGATCTGCAGTCTTTCTTCCAATGACCCTTCTTTCCACAAAATGAACATTTTCTCTTTCCCTTTTTCTTCTCCACCTTACCATTGGGCTTTAGGTGATCTAGAGCCTTGTCCTTGCCTTTATTTTTCATTGGGCCTCATGGCTTCAAGTCCGTACCCGTAAGCATGACGGAGGTTTTAAGCTCCGATTTCAAGTTCTTCTCTACTTGCTTTATCAGATTGTGTAATTCTGCTAAAGTAGCTTCTTTATTAGACATATGAAACTGCATAATAAAGTTAGAGAAGTCTTTTGGTAAGAACAAAAGAATTAGGTAGTGATCTTTCTCATGATCCATGATGAACCCAGGTTGGCCAGTTTTCCAATATGGCCAATCATCTTAAGCACATGTCCACTAATAGATCCTTCCTTATACCTTATTTGGAATAAGGCACATCATACTTGGAATCTCACGGTATGAACGGAAGTTGCATACAACTCCATCAAATGAAAGATGATGGTTTGAGCATCCATATATTCGTGAGCTTTTTGAAGTTCGTCCGACATAGAGCCAAGCATTATGCAAACAGCTTGTTCATCATCATCGACGTGTTTCTTCCAATAATCAAATGTATTTTTGTCAGCATCTTCTGCGAGGAAATATTCTTTCAAGAATATAGAAAATCTTTTCTTGTCGTAAAATAATTTTAAGGTTTCTAAACCAGTCATAGTAGCTGTCCCCTTTGGGCTTATGCTCATCAAGGATGGAACGAAGTGATACTCTATTTTCCATTTGAATGTTTGTGAAATATTTTAACCCACCAGTTAAGAGACAATGTTAAAATTAGGAAATGTTTTCATTAATGTTTCATAATAACATGGGCTTTTAATATTATGAAGTTTCTCTCACTCAATTGTTTCTAAAATTTTAAGCAAATCGCATCAACCCCAATATGATGGATTTCTTGTGTGCAAGGATCCCATTATCATCATTTCATAACTCCGACAAGGGCCGATCATTATAAAATACAATAATTAGGTAGGTTCCCAACCAGTTTATGATATAAATCACAATTCATTAATCATTGGGTTGGACAATCAAACATGCCATAGCTTATGCTAGTCCCTATGGATACCCAATCTTTGCCACTAAGTTATAAGACCACGCCTAAGTGTCGCTGCGTCTTATGACTCAGAAAAGTCAAACCATTGTCAATAGTATGATTTAGGGACAAATTGGTATTAGTCAGTGTGGTAAAGCATAGTCCTACCAATACGGTTTAAGCCCTTTGGGTCTATACTTTACAAAGGGAGGCAAATTTTAGACTCAAATCATTATTGAGGATTTTAGCAAGTTTAATTGAATAACTGTCAAATGGATTCCTCCATTGAAAATTCCCCAGAGGGATGGTGGAACGAACTCTCTTAAATACCCTTACCTCTTAGGCTCTTATTGCCTTGGTGACAGGAATAAACAATAAATCCTCCAAATTAGTCCAACACTTTAAATATGCTTAAAGGTAAGCTTTGAGTAAATGATTATCTAGATGTCTTCACAGCTTTTCATTTTGGCTATAAAAAGGTAGTGAGTGAAGGAAGACACCAAATCATTATCTAACTCTAGTAATACATTTGGTTAAATTAGTTTTAGTTTGGAAAGTTTTATTAACGCCTTCGTCCCACCCCACTTGTATCTTTTATAATGTCTTTTATCATAAACAAGTGATTTATATTTATTAGCCTTAAAGGTAATGAATCTCTAAGTTCATCATGGAAAAATTGCTTAGCTAAAGGATAAGCAATACACTCTCTATTTCCTTAAAAAGCATCTTGATGCTTGCACCCTAAAATAATAATGCCAATTCTAATCATACATAAAATCATCAAATATATGAGTTTTAGTATGTTGGAATTATTTTAGGCATTAAATAACTTTGATTAATATTTAATTATGACATTGTATTTTATTTTATTCAAATAAATTTACTATTTATGTTTTTTTACAGATGCATTAACTTTAAATGTAATTTCACAATTCAAATATTAACCAAATCATGCAAAACTTATGCCTCAAATTAAGTTAAGCGTGGTCGCTTTCCAACGAGCTTTTACACAGCGAATTTCGAGTTCAAATGAGAGAGAACTAGTCAACACAAAAACGAAGCGCTGATACTACTGTTGGGAAGCGGCCGAGAGTGCGCAGCGGAAAATTTAAAAATTATGATGCCGCTATCCCTTTGCCCAAGACCCATTTGTTTTGATTATTCTACAAGCCTAGGCATGTTACTATAAATTCTCAGCATAAAAAACTCATAAAACGTGCAAAACAACATAAACCTAAACATGCTAACTATCATAAGAACTCTAATTAAAAATAAAGAAAGAAAAAGACTTACTTGAACCGAAGACTCCTCTAGTCCTTCCTCTAATCTACAAGCTTTTCTCGAACTCAGTAAGTTCTTCTACGTTCCAATGAGCCATCCAAGTGTGTGGCCTCCAAAGGTGCACACACCAAAGACAAAACTCAACGGCAAGACTACGCCTTGAGTGCACGAGTATTTTGCCCTTGGTGCTAGCCTAGGTAAATATCTCAAAACTTTTAACTTGAGATTCCTCTAGTCAATTAGACTTAAAGATCCTCAATATCAGTGGCTTACTCTTTAAACTTTAGAGTTGCTCACTTATATTAACCTAAGATATGAAAGGTTTTTGGTGTAAAATTTGTAAAGAATTCTTTGGGTTTATATAGGTGCTCCAAAGACAACAAAGTTATTAAGAATCTGATGTGGGATAAATGCTAATTTAATCTTAACCATTGGATCTTAATTTAGTTATTTAATGAGATTATAAAACCCTAATAAGATTTTGGGCCGAATTGGAATTAAAAACAAATAAATAAAAAATAATAATAAAACACAGATTTTTTATTTTATTTTCTTATTCATTTTTCCAATTCCCAAAGTGCCCCTATCGTCATTCACCAATCCCTAAGCCACTTTGGAACCTCACAAAAGATTTGTTCAATAATTAAACACATTGAACCATTTATGAACAATTCCTATACCAATCATATATGCTGTTAAATTTGTACAGTGCGCTGTTAACTATTGATTTCGACTTTGTTGTGTGTGACCTTTTGGGTTCCTCTCAAGTTGGATATGAAATGAATCGTGATAATTTAATCGAACATAAATTATCCTCCAATCATATGGTCGTTCGATTTCAATGACTAAGGTTTACATCTAGCAACATGCCAAGGCCCCCAAATGTAAAGGAAAGATATATACCCATTCTGTATGCGATTTACATATGATACGGTCCCTCTGTTGTAAAATTATGACCAACAACATCACTATTTTTACAGAACATGGTGTTTTATAAATTAACTATGTGACAAAGGAAACTACTCTTTTATCATTTGTAATTGGATTATCGGGATATATAAATGATAAAAGTCCATATGATTAGTACCGGATTAATAAGATATGAGACAATATTAATCCATGAACGGTTTGATCATTAAATATCCCTAGTCGTAGTATAATTGAGACTGGACATTGATAATGCGGAATAGACTAGTATTACACTTGTGCGTATTATGGAAGCTTAACGGCATAATTCTCATGTATTTAAGTATTGGATACTTATGCAAGTGTAATAGGAGGTTTTATTTACCGATGGTATAAAAACAGCTTCGCTTTGGATAGACGCCTTGGAATCCCATTGATAGTATAACTATGTGTCTATGGGAATCCGCATCAGGGTAGTTGTATTTGGTCTTAACCTGAGACTTGCATCGCTAATACTTGCGACAATCAGTATGTTTTGGTTTTGGTTGTCCGGGGCTTTAACAGGTTCTGTGTACCTCTTCTGGGTTTACTGAGAATCTTAGTGTATTGGGTGTGATGTCAAGACGGAAGTATCACTTCAGTCACATGAAGAAGATGATCACAAAGGGATACATAACTAATACTCTAATATGCTGCAGCTATCGGGATAATATGACTAGGCCATTATTATCTGATTAAATAGACTAGTTGCTTGTGATCCGATATATGCTTCGTACGGGACAGTCACAATTCCAGCCCAAGCCTAGCAAGTGACATCTGATACTGGATCGAAATACGCAATACTACGTATGTTACGCCTGACAAAGATTATATATTCATTTTAATGAATATTTCTGGAGAATTAGGTAGGCACGGTGCTTTACTAAAAGCCAATCATGTCTTGTAAATCAGTGAGAACGTGGTACAAGGTACGCTCGTGTTAGGCTAGTTCGACGACCGTATTTACTGCCAACATATCCAGGGTGTTGGACAGTTACGACCCATAGCGTCACTGTTTGTAAAAGACATTATGTTTTTGTACAAAATTAACTATGTAGTAATGAAATTATCTTTTACCGTTTTGTATTTATTTACTTTGATATACAAATGGTAGAAGTCCTTATGATTAGTTCCGGATTGAGATGATATGAGACAGTATCAATCCATAAAGGTTCAATCATTAAATATACCTTGTCGTAGTATTATCGAGATTGGACATCGATAATACGGAATGGACTAGTATTGCACTTGTGCGCGTTATGAGGGCATAACGGCATAATTTTCATATATTTAAGTATTGGATACTTATGCAAGTGCGATAGGAGGTTGTGTTTTACCGATGGTATGGAAAACAGCTTCGCTCTGGATAGACCCCGCAGAATCCCATTGGTAGTATATATATGTGTCTATGGGAGTCCTCTTTAGGGTAGGTGTATTTGGTCTTAACCTGAGACTTACATCGCTAGTACTTGTGACAATCGATACGCTTTGGTTTTGGTCGTCCAGGACTTTATCAGGTTTTGCGTACGCCTCTTCTGGGTTTATTGAGAATCGTAGTGTATTGGATGTGATGTCATGAAGGAAGTATCACTGCGGACATATGGAGATGATGATCACGCAGGGATTCAGAACTGGTTCTCTATTGTGTTGCAACCATCGGGATAATATGACAAGGTCAGGATTATCTGATTCAAAGAGACTAGTTGCTTGATATCCGATATGTGCTTCGTACAGGGCATACACTAATCCAGCCTTAGGCCTTGCACGTGACATCTGATACTAGATCACAATACGCAATACCACGGTATATTACTCCTGATATAGATCGTATATTCCATTAAGAATATTTCTGGAGAATTGGGTAGGCATGGCGCTTTGCTAGAAGCCAACCTTATCTCGTAAATTGGTAAAAATGTAGTACGAGGTACGTACGTGTTCGGATAGTCCGACGACCGGATTTACTGCTAACATATCCAAAGATCTCTTGGGTCGCTTCCCGAAGATTCACCGATGACGTATGATTCGAACTTAATTAATCTGGGATTAATTGCGGAGAGACTTTATCTTAGATAAAGTACTATTTGAAGAGAGAGAAAGATTAATTTGGAATTAATCGATAAAATAATATATTCGATATATTAAACGAAATTGGATTTCGACACGGAATTAAATTAGATTTTAATTCGGGCAAACGAGTTAATTTATAATTAATTCATTAGCGACATGAATAGTAATTTCGCTAGGCATAATTATTTAATTACATCGAGACGGAAGATCGTTAATTCGGAATTAGCGAAACTGAGCCTGGAAGTGTTTGCGGGCTCACTCGTATTTTGAATCGAGTAGGGCCAATAAGTCACATCGTGAGTCACATCACTTGTCACTTTAGTGATAGACATCAAATCACCTTTTTGGTGAGTGACATGCTGTCACTATTCATGATGTTGGTGGTTGTGGACAATTAATGTAAATTTTGGCTCCAAAATTGTGTTGACTTTTTGGAAAAGGATATATAACTTTTTGTAAAGGATTTTAGGCATTATTTTATTTATGAAACCAATACAAAACTTGCAAAATTTCTCTCTCTCTCTTGAGCTTGGCCGAGAGTCTCTTTAGAAGGAAGGAAGTGATTTTTTTTCTTTCTTCCATCTTACTAGCACATTAGAGAATCATACAAGGTGTTAGGGAAACCTTCCTTAGAGCTTGGGATCCTTAAAGCTTGGAGCTTCATCATCTTCATCAACAAAATGAGCTTGGCCGAATCCTCCATCAAAGGGAGCAAAAGTTTTGTTGATCAATGCATCCAAAAGTCGTTCAATGTAAGTGTGTTTCCGCCACTCTTCGTTGTTATTCATTCACATTTCTATGCTTATTTGATCTTGGGAACTAACCTAGAAACCCAACACATGGATCTCTTGGGTTGCTTCCCAAAGATTCACTGATGACATTTGACTCAAGCAGAATTAATCTGGGATTAATTATGAGAGACAAAATTAATCTGGGATTAATTATGGTAGAAATTAATCTAGGATTAATTACGGCAAGACTTAATCTAGAATTAATTACGTAGGAATTAATCTGGGATTAATTCGACGAGAAGAGAGAACGCGATTAATTTGGAATTAATCAGTAAAATGAATTTAATAGTTAAATTAGATTTTTCTATTTAATTATTTATTTGGGCTAAAATAATATATCGGATATATTAATTGAAATTAAATTTCAATACGACATTAAAGTTTGATATTAATATGAGCGAACGAATTAATTTAGAATTAATTCGTAAGCGACTTCCGTAATAATTTTACGAGGCATGATTATTTAATTAAATTGGATTTAATTACGTTGCGATGGAAAACTCATTTAATCTGATTAAACGGAACCGAGCCCAAAGTGTGTAGAGCAAGCCATCTTGAATTTTGAATTTAATAGGTGGGGACCACATATTAATGGTGGTTGTTGGCAAAAGCAAGTGGTTTTTAGAAAACCACTCACTTTTGGCCAACCTTGTTTTACTTTTGGTAAAGCTTTTACCTTTGGTAAAAGCATTTTACCTTTGGTAAATGATATACACATTTTTGCATTTGATTTTTGTTTTAGGTTTTTTTGAAAACCAAAAACACAACTCTCTCTCTTAAAACATGAAATGGACGAACCTACCTCTCCCTCCCTTGGAAATTTTGCTTCAAAATTTCAAGCTTGCTAGCACATTTGGAGTCAAAGAAGGTGATAGGGAAACTCACCCAAGTGTTGGAAACACTCAACAAAGCTTAGAGCTTCCATGAAAATTAAAGAAAAGCCTTAAAATCTTCCAAATCAATATAAGTCTTCCGCAACTTATTTTTAATTTTTCACACTTTAATATTGCTTAGTGATCTTATGGCATGTCTTAGAGACTAACAATGGTATCAGAGCAATCCTAAGCTTGATTTAAAAATTATTCATAGACTTTAATTTGGGATTTTGTTTTTGGAGCATGATTTTTTTAAATTGATTGTGTTGTTGTGTTTGTATGATGTTGAATTGGATTCATGGTGATTTTTTGAAATTTAATAATTGGTTATGTTAATTTCATGAAATGAATATTAATTGTTGGTTTGATTGGATTGAAATCTGTATTGAATATTATTTCATGATGATTGCCATGAATGAAACATGTTGGAATGGATTAATTTTGCCTCAATTTTATGTTGGACATGAATTTGGGAATTAGGAATGATTAATGGGATGAAATTGATGTTTTGGAAACATTAGGTTAATTAATTAATTATGGCTATTACGCTTTAATTAAAATTAATGTAATTTTTGGAATGTTATTTTAATTAAATTGGTCTTTAAATTGAATTGGGCTAATTTGGTGTATTTGGGCCTAATGTGTTTGGTTCGGCCAAGTTTAGTTTTGGACAATTGGGTTGGATCCAATTGAGCCCAAAACCATCTCCATAAAGTCTAAATATGACTATTAGGCTTTTAATAAATTTAATTGGGCCTAAATTGATTTTTTGCAATAGGGTGATTCCTATTTGGGCCTTGGCATCTTGGGTTTGATCCATAAAAGCCAAATCCCATACCTTAAGAATTAATTAAAAGCCCATTGGACTTTAATTAAAAATATATTGGATACTAATTGGGCCTTTGAGACTCATTAAGATTGGATTTGGAATCCAAGTCTTTAAGACACATAAAAAGTGTAATTATTTAATTTGGAATTAAATTGGAATTAGTATTGAATACAAATTAAATTGGATTTAAAATTATAGTTCGATATAATTCAAGAATACATACTTTGAGTATTTATTCTTAAACGAGTTGGACTCGCGCAAATCAAATCGTTGTTTGAACAATGGATTGTCATTAATTCAAAGATTAATTAATTGGATTAGATTGAATAAATTACATGCATTGTGTGAATACATGGATGTATGGAATGAATAATGTATATCGGATGGATATTATAAGAGTGAGGGCAATTTTGGAAATTATTGTAATAAATTTAGAATTTATTAAATTGGACCTGCGTGTCCAGCATATTATCTCTTTACTCTTTGTATTTATCTTCTCACCAATTCCCCTCAATGTAAATGAGGTTTCTATTTTGTTATTGGGTAGAATATAAATACTACTAGCGGGAGAAAGGAAAGAGAGAGATTTGTTCTAGGAACAAAGTTTGTTATATGTCCATCTGTATATCGTTATTAATTTATTTGCGTCTTATTATGCTTTTAGAATGCATGTCTAAGGGTGTATGATAAGACCTAATCAAAGATAATAAATTGGTTGCCAATTCACGTGAAAAACCCTCATCAAACATTAAATGTTTTCCTTCCATTGAGTGATTCTCTCTCAAGATCTAAGATTGGCATTGGTTTGTTGGCCAACGTCAAGACCTTTGTCCATCGTGGATGTGTTTGAATCACGAAGGCTTTGTTCTATATCGTACGCCTTGGGCAAGTTGTGATTTGTTGGCGAAAGTCAAGGTCACCTCTTGTTCATCGGCCTCGATTACAAAGCTTTCCCACTGTCAATGGGTCACGCTTAACTGGTTTCATTAAGCTTGTTGAGCCAAAGCCAAGGCTTAGTTGATTCAGAGGAAAAAGGTTAGGTAATATATTGGATATATTGGCATATATTGGATATATGTCTCAGACTTGGATGTCCACCTACTGGATCTAGGAATTGGATGGAATCCAATTGATCTTAGAGATCTACCTAGTTAAGTTTCATATAACTTGTTGGACAAAGTCAAGGTTGTGTGTTATTTAACGGGATTATAGCCCTCTAGAAAACTAGGTTTCCCGAGTACTCAACAGAGGGTTAGAGGCTCGTCGAAAAATAGTGGGAGGTAAGTATTAAATTTGCAATTTCGTTTAGATACTTGCCAATACGCGCTCATTTCATTTTTCGTCATTATTAAATATAAATATATTAGTTAGACTAATTTTTAATTGTAGTTTTAATTTAACAGTTGGACTGTATTCAAACTACTTCATTTGTAGTTGGTTATATAATTGGATTATAGTAATCAATACATTTGAATGTAACTAATCAATTGTAGTTGATTATATAGTTAGACTATAGTAATCATTATATTGTACCCAAAATCATTGATTGGATAGTTGGACTATTAAAATCAAGATAACTGAAAGATTGGCGTCAAAGAACATAATCTTAGGTGAAAATGTCTTTAACGGCATAATTTTTAGAATGGGAAACGAATCTCAGGATAGTCCTGGAAGATGAGAAATTAATCTATTTGATAGAGAAACCTCTCGGGCCTGAGCCCGGAGTTGAGCAGATAGTAGAGCATGAGTTTTGGAAAACTCATGGTGATGATAACTTTGGAGCTCAATCCGTTATGCTTGCCGCAATGACTCCTTAATTTCTTCGTCAGAACTAAGGATTAGATCCTTATAGTATGATATTGAAATTGAAGGATCTTCATAAATCTATAAGTAGATCTTAGAAGTACTGATTGCAATAAGAAAACTCTTGGAGAGTTAATGGCTATGCTCAAGGAGATAGAGCCAAAGTTTGCAAGAGGAAAGAACCGCAAGGCTTATTTTACTTCGACATCCCAGAAGGCCAACGTTTGGCTGAAGGCTTCTGGGGTGTGAAGAAAATGGCAAGGCTAAAAATCATCACAGTCTTCTGGGAAGACAAAGGACATATCCCAAGATGTCTGCCTAAACTGTGGAAAACGAGGTCACTAAAAGCGTGACTGCCGTATGCATAAGGCAGACTTGAATGAAATGAAGGCGGGAAAGGCTTCGGCTTCATGTATGTTTGTTATAAACATATCCACTGCTGGTTTTAGAATTGGATTTTATATACTGGATGTGGTACATAAATATATGTACTGATGTGCGGGATCTGTTGTTAAGTATGAGACTGACTTTAGATGAGATCGACCTGCGAATCAGAAACATAGCGAGAGTCACTGTTTTGGCTATGGGAACCTAAGTTTTCGAACTGCCCTTTGGGCATGTACTTGATTAGGAGACTGTTAAAATGTACCTAGTTTGACTAGAAACATGACCTCTATATCTAGTTTAACTCGTTGCGGGTATACCTTTATATTATAGATCACTAAGTGTTTTGTTTATAAAGATGATATTGCTATAAACACATTAGATGTGAATAACAGTATTTATATTTTGAATGTAAATGAATCTCAAATATATAACATGACAGACAAATAGCTCAAACTGAATTAATCAGATGAGACTTATTTCTGGCATTATTGTATGGGACACATTACCAAGACACGTTTATCCACACTTTCTAAGAGTGGGTACTAGGACGAATTTGATTCTAATTCAAATGATGTCTACGAATCTAGTTTATTAGGTAAAGTGCCTAAGACACCTTTTACTTGGTAAAAGTGCAAGTGCCACCGATCTGTTAGCCCTCGTTCATAGTGATGTAAGTGGGCCCATGTCTAGCTAGGCTAGAGGTGGATTTGAATACTTCGTAACCTTTATGGATGTTGCATCGCGTTATAGTTATGTGTATCTTAAGAAACACAAGTCAGAAACTTTTGAGTAATTTAAAGAGTTTCGACACGAAATAAGAAAACAGACCGATAAAAATATTAAAAACATTACAGTTGGACCATCGTGTAAAATACTTAAACATATGAGTTTCAAGATTACTTGAAAGAATATGGTATTCTTTCACGGTGGACTCCTCCCGGACACCTCAATTGACGGTGTGTCCGACTTTGTTGGACATAGTAAGGTTGATGATGATTCGCTCTGAGCTACCAATTTCCTTCTAAAGGTACGCATTAAACAGTGCAATACTTACTTTGAATAAAGTTCCATGAAAATCTGTTAGACAGACTTCATATTTGTTATGAACAGGAAAGAAACCGGGTTTCATATTCCTTAATATTTGAGAATCATGGGCATACGCTAAATGTTTGGATGATACCAAACTAGAACCCAAATCGGATAAGTGCCAATTAGTAGGTTTCCCTAGGAAACCAAAGTATTGTACTTATACAACTCACAAAAGAACAATGTAACTATTGCTCTCCATGTTGTTTTCCTAAGAGGAATACTTATATGCAGTGGTAAGTGGGAGGAAAGTAAAACTCGATGAAAATTAGAGTACTGTTCCAGGCATCGAATCCTCACGGAACACCAATAGTTCATCAAAGATGAAACTGTACCAATAATCTTCGAATACACAAGAACCACGTAGGTCGGAGAGTGTCAGAAAATAACCTGGGAGGTATGGGTTTCTGATCTCACCTCATGTAGATGTCAATCATATTGAGGATAATGAACTGACTACGTATGAGGAAGTGATACAATGTATCGACTCCTTTCATGGCAAAGTTCCGTGAAGTCCGAAATAGATTCCAAGTATATAACCAAGTTTGGACAATAGTTGATGTACCATAAGGCATTGTGCTTATTGCTACTATATGTGTCTTCAAGGAAGACATATATGGATGGCAACATACAAATGTACATAACTAGACTTGTATAGAAAGGGTATTGTCAATGACATAGTGTCAACTACGACGAAACATTTTTGCTTGTTGCCATGATTAAATCCATTTAGACAATTCTTACTAATGTTGCATACTTCATTTATGAAATATGGCACATGAAACGTCAAAACCACTTTCCTTAAACGGAAACCTTTATGAGGATGTTTATTAACATCCTGATGGTTTTGAAGTACCAAAACAAGTAAACAAGGTTTGCAAGTTAAATCGATCCATTTTATTGATTTAAGCAAGCATTGTGTTTTTGGAATCAATGTTTTGATGAGATCATATTGCAATATGGTTTCATTCAAAATAATGATGATTCTTGTGTATATAAGAAGGTTAGTAGGAGCGCACTGACAATGATTGTCCTATACTTTGATGATGTATTTCTTTTAAGCAATGACATTCCCATATTAAAATCGGTGAAAGCTTGGCTTTCATTAAAATTCTCCATAGAATTACTTGGGAGATGCAACCTTTATTCTAGGAATAAAGATCTACTGGGTAAGATCTAAAATTTATTGGCACTCTCCGAGAACTCGTACATTGACAAACATGTACATGACCTGGTGTCTCATCTGTTTTGAGCATGTGGAGTCACTATCTAGCCGATCCAGGAGATGGTCACTGGGTTGATGTAAAGAACATCCTTGAGTATCTTAGACGAACTAAAGATGCTTTCTTAATCTATGGAAATGGAGAACTTGAGGTGACTGGGTTCACCATTGCAAGTTTCCAAACTGATAAAGATGACTTTAAATCGCAATAAGGGTACTATTTAGTTTGAATAACGGAACAGTGAGCTGGAGATCTTCCAAGAAAGATATTGTTGCCGAATAAATAACAAAAGCGGAATATTACTGCAGCTGAGGCAGCAAAAGATGCATTTTGGATCTATATAATCCTGATTGGATTAGGTATAGTTATGTTAGCAGCTGAGCTAGGCTACAACACAAGCTAAAGAATTACGGTCTCATCAACGATCCAAGTATATACTTCGACTATTTCATCTGATTCGTCAGATCATACATCATGGCGATGTGATGATCGAATAAAATGTATCAGATGATAACATTGAAAATTCGCTGACAAAAGCTGTTTCTCAGCAAAAGTTTGAGCGACTCTTACATATTTCAGGTGTATGACACTTGAGTGATTGGCTATAGGCCAAGTGGGAGATTGTTGGACAATTATGACCCATAGCATCACTATTTATACAGAATATGGTGTTGTTGTACAAATTAACTATGTGACAAAGGAAACTAATCTTTTATCATTTGTAATTGGATTACCGGGATATATAAATGATAAAAGTCCATATGATTAGTACCGGATTAATAAGATATGAGACAGTATTAATCCATGAACGGTTTGATCATTAAATATCCCTAGTCGTAGTATTATTGAGACTGGACATCGATAATGCGAAATAGACTTGTATTACATTTGTGCATATTATGGAAGCTTAACGGCATAATTCTCATGTATTTAAGTATTGGATACTTATGCAAGTGTAATAGGAGGTTCTATTTACCGATGGTACAGAAACAGCTTCGCTCTGGATAGACGCCTTGGAATCCCATTGATAGTATGACTATATGTCTATGGGAATCCGCATCAGGGTAGTTGTATTTGGTCTTAACCTGAGACTTGCATCGCTAATACTTGCGAAAATCAGTATGTTTTGGTTTTGTTCGTCCGGGGCTTTAGCAGGTTCTCTGTACACCTCTTCTGGGTTTAATGAGAATCTTAGTGTATTGGGTGTGATGTCAAGACGGAAGTAGCACTTCAGTCACATGGAGAAGATAATCACAAAGGAATACAGAACTAGTACTCTAATATGCTGCAGCTATCGGGATAATATGACTAGGTCATGATTATCTTATTAAAGAGACTAGTTGCTTGTGATCTGATATATGCTTCGTACGGGGAAGACACAATTCCAGCCCCAAGCCTAGCATGTGACATCCGATATTGGATCGAAATATGCAATGGTCGTATGCTACACATGACAAAGATTATATATTCCTTTTCAAGAATATTTTTGGAGAATTAGGTAGGCACGGTGCTTTGCTAGAAGCCAACCATGTCTTGTAAATCGATAAGAATGTGGTACAAAGTACGCACGTGTTCGGATAGTCTGATGACCTTATTTACTACCAACATATCCATGGATCTATTGGGTCGCTTCCCAAAGATTCACCGATGACATTTGACTCGAGCAGAATTAATCTGGGATTAATTATGAGAAAGAAAATTAATCTGGGATTAATTACGGTAGAAATTAATCTGGGATTAATTACGGCAAGAATTAATCTGGGACTAATTGCTGTAGTAATTAATCTGGGATTAATTCGACTAGAAGAGAGAACACGATTATTTTGGAATTAATCGGTAAAATAAATTTAATAGTTAAATTGGATTTTTCTATTTAATTTATTTATTCAAGCTAAATATTAATTGAAACTAGATTTTAATACTATATTAAAGTTTGACTTTAATACGAGAGAACAAAATAATTTAGAATTAATTTGTAAGCGACTTCCGTAATAATTTTGTGAGGCATCATTATTTAATTAAATATGATATAATTACGTTGCAACAGAAAACTCGTTTAATCGGATTAAACGGAACTGAGCCCGAAATGTGTAGAGCAAGCCATCTTGAATTTTGAATTTAATAGGTGGGGACCACATAATAATGGTGGTTGTTGGCAAAAGCAAGTGGTTTTTGGAAAACCACTCACTTTTGGCCAACCTTGTTTTACTTTTGGTAAAGCTTTTACCTTTGGTAAAAGTATTTTACATTTAGTAAATGATTTACACACTTTTGTATTTGATTTTTGTTTTAGGTTTTTTTGAAAACCAAAAACACAACTCTCTCTCTCAAAACGTGAAATGGACGAACCTACCTTTCCCTCCCTTGGAAATTATGCTTCAAAATTTCAAGCTTGCTAGCACATTTGGAGTCAAAGAAGGTGATAGGGGCCAAGTGTTGGAAACACTCAACAAATCTTGGAGCTTCCATGGAAATCAAAGAAAAGCCTTAAAATCATCCAAATCAATGTAAGCCTTCCGTAACTTATTTTTTATTTTTCACACTTTAATCTTGTTTAGTGATCTTGTGGTATGTCTTAGAGACTAACACCCTCGCTTCACTATATCCCCACTGTTTGACCTAGGGTACGGAAAGTGTCTACCCATATAGTCAAAGGTATGATGCTGATAATGTCATGAATCATGCAAACCAATGAATCTCACATGATTCTTCCACTGCGGCCACAGTCTCAAGCACTTATCACACATATCAACCCGCGAATTGGAATACTACTATTGTAAGAAAATATTATCCGAGAGAGTGACGATTCTCTATTGTATCTTTACAACTTCATGTGTTTCAAAAAATGACCCAATCATACCTTTATGACTAGATCTTTTGAACTAGGGAATGAGAATGTCAAATTTATTTGATCCACACATAAGATTATAAAGACCTCAAGCCTAAGGACTAGTCATACAATTGATACATGAAAGTTCTCACAGACACATGTGATAAAAAAATCCATATGAAAAATTTCAGCGGTCAATTCAATGGACAAGAGCAACTCATGCATCCATTTGATACACCAAGCGGACGGATCTCCGCTAGTAGCCTATGAGATTGGCTACCCTACTTATGTTGGATAATTATGACCCATAGCGTCACTATTTGTACAGACCATGGTGTTGTTGTACAAATTAACTATATGACAAAGGAGATTGCACTCTTATCATTTGTGATTAGATCACATAGATATATAAATGATGAGAGGTCCCTATGATTTGTTCCTGGACGGTGAATGATATGAGATAGTATCAATCCACGAAGGATAAATCATTAAATATCCATAGTCAGAGTATTATCGAGATTGGACATTGATAAATACGTAAAAGACTAGTATTACACTTGTGCGCATTTGTAAGGGCACAACGGAATAGTTCTCGTATATTTGGGTATATGATACTCATGCAAGTGTAATAGGAGGTTGTGTTTCACCGATGGTACGAGAAACAGCTTCGCTCTGGATTGACCCCGCGGAATCCCATTGGTAGTATGACTATGTGTCTATGGGAGTCTGCAATCAGGGTTTATTTGGTCTTAACCTGAGACTTGCACTGCTAATACTTACGACAATCGATATACTTTAGTTGAGGTCGTCTAGGGCTTTAACCGGTTCTGAATTCTGGGTAAATTGAGAATCGTAGTATGTTGGGTGTGATGTCAAGACGGAAGTATCACTCCAGTCATAGTGGAGATGACGGTCACGTAGGATACGGAACTCGTTCTCTTAAATGCTCGAGCTATCGGGATATTATGATTAGGTCATGTATATCCGATTATAGAGACTAGTTACCAGACATCCGATATGTGCTTCGTACGGGGTAGACACAATTCCAGCCCCAGGCCTAGCACGTGATCATCCGATACTGGACAGAAATACGCAATACTACGGTATACTACGCTTGATATAGATCATATATTCCTGTAAGTATATTTCCGGAGAATTGGGTAGGCATGGCGCTTTGCTAGAAGCCAACCTTGTCTTGTAAATCGGTATAAACGTGGTACGAGGTACTTACGTGTTTGGATAGTCCGACGACCGTATTTACTGCCAACATATCCGGGGATCTCATGGGTCGCTTCCCAAAGATTCACCGATGAAGTATAACTCGCACTATAATTAATCTGGGATTAATTCGATGAGAGAGAAAATTAATCTGGGATTAATTACGGAGATATTTTTTCTAGGATAAAATATTAATAAAAGAGAGAGAACGATTAATTTGGAATTAATCGATAAAATAATATATTCGATTTATTATACGAAATTAGATTTCGACGCGGAATTAAAATGGATTTTAATTCGGGCGAACGAATTAATTTAGAATTAATTCGTTAGCGACGTGAATAGTGATTTCGCTAGGCGTAATCATTTAATTACGACGCGATGGAAAATTCGTTAATTTGGAATTAGCGAACCCGAGCCCGAGTGTGATTACGAGCGCATTCCCATTTCGAATTTGAATGCGGCACGTAAGTCACACCAAGTGTCATATCATTAGTCACATCATGCGTCAAATCAATTGTCACTTTGAGTGATGTGACTTGACAACATGTCACTTTATTAAAGTGATGTGAGTTAAAGTGATGTGACTTAAAGTAAAAATGATGGGTGAAAAGCATTGATTGTCTTTTGCTTTTTGACTTTTTGGAATAAAGAAAATGTTTAATATATATATATTTATTTATTTTTGGAAAAGAAATAAAAATATATATGTATTACATTTTCTTTTCCCTCCATTACATGATTCGATCTTCTCTCTCCTAGAGCAAGGGCTTCATGTATTTTGCCTTCTTCTCTCTTCTCTCACGGCTTCAAGCCTTTTTCTTCTCCAAAATCTTGGTTGGACCGAATTTATGGATAAAGGAAAGTGCTAGCACACTCATGGGTTTATACTATGGTGATAGGGAAGTGTCTTCTTGAGCATGTATTCTTGTTTGGAGCTTCAATGGTGCTCATCCATGGCCGATTCTAGGGTTTACAAGGAGCATCAAAACCGTGCAGTCCAGTCCATGGAGAAGCCATTGCCGAGCTTATGGAGAGAGCTTGAAGGCTTGTATTCTTCATTTCATCAAAACCATTCAATGTGAGTATGTATTTCACCTTACTCTTTGAAGTATTCATGCGTTTTTGTGCTTGATTTCATGATTCTTGAGACCTATATTAGAAACCAACAATGGTATCTATGAGCTTAGTTAAAGCATGAAAAAGTTAGGGTTAAAATTGGGTAAACTCAATTTGAGCATCAAATGGTTAAATTGTTTGATATAGTATGCTTGAATGAGGTTGAATTGATGTTGTGCATGATCAATTTCAAGAAATTTGGTTGGATCCATTTTTCCCCAAATTTTGGGCATGACAAATTGGGTAAAATCATCTGAAGCATGATTTGGTTGATTTGATTGATTAAGTATGCTTGTATGTTGATTAATTGAAGTTGTGAATGTTCAATTTCATGAAATTTGGTTGGATCCATTTTCCCCCAAATTTTGTGTTGGCCAAAATTGACAAATTTGGGTAAACTTGATTCTGAGCATGTTTGATGAAATTGGATGATTTAGAATGCTTAAAGTATGTTTAATTGAAGATTGATTGGATCAATTTGATGAAAATTAGTTTGGAACAATTTTTCCCCAAATTGCTTATGTTGGCCGAATACATATAGCCCATATTGTCTTGGAATTTTTTGATTTTTGAACATTGGATGTGTTGGAAATCATTCGGGAATATGATTTAATGTCAATTGTGAAATTAATTGGACTGAATTCGAATCGGACGTAAAATCCCCAAATTGCCGAGACACTTTAATGCATGTAAAATGGGTTTGATTTTAATAAATTGTGTTGGACACTATTTGTTGTTAAAGTGCGTGATTAATTATGCTAATTGATGTTTTAGAAATGTTAATTGGGTGATTAATTATGTATTACACTTAGGTTAATTAATTATGGAATTTGGAATTTTATAAGTTAATTAATTGGGCTTGTTTTTGGAAATTGGGCCTTATAAGTTGTAATTGGGTTTTTGGGCTTTGTTGTACAAAGTTGGGTTTAGGCAAAATTGGTTGGATCCAATTAGGCCCAAAACCGCATCCATAAAGTCCAATTATGACTTAATGGACCTTATTTATTTAATTGGGCCTAATGGGCTAAAATTAATTTAAAGGCTTATAGGGTAACTCCCGGATTGGATTTTGGTTATTTGGTTTGTCTCGAGTTGACCAAAAGTCCACGCCTTAAGAAATTAATTAAAAGCCCATTGGACTTTAATTAAATAAACGTTGGACGTTAATTGGGCTTTGAGACCCATAACGATTGAATTTGGAATTTAAATCGTAGAAGGTTCGTTAATAAAAGTGTAATATTTAATTTGGAATTAAATATAGAATTAGAATTAAATGCGTATTAAATTGGATTTAATTATGTAGTTTAATTTAATTCGAGAATTCGTACTTTGAGTGCTGATTCGCAAAACGAGTTTGACTCGAGCAAAAATCAAATCGTTGTTTGAACATTGGATTATCACTAATTATCAAATTAATTAATTGGATTAGATTGATTGATAACATGCTTGTATGAATACATGGTTGCGATGCATGAATAATGTATATCGGATGTCAAGTCAATTAAAGACACTTGTCAAAACTGTAATTAAATGAACATGTCACACAATTTTGCCCAACCTTACCATCCATGTAAGAATGTCTCCATGACTAAGTCAGTTCCATAAACACCTGCAAGAGACTAAATCCAAACCCATACTCCCAAATCTACAATTCTGGTTGGAGAAACTATCCAAACTTCAATTGGAGGAATGATAACCAAGCACGACCATCGCAACAACCTCCCCAGGTACACCATAATTTCCAAAATTCCCAGAGTTATGCACCATATGTCCCATCACCTCGAAAAAAACCTTGATGATACCTTGCATGAATTCATTGAGAAACGGGAAGCCATTAATAACCAAAATATTCAAATATTGATTGATTTGAAAGATACATTCTCCAAAATCACATCTCCACTGACAATTGATGAGAAATGAAAGTTTCCTACCAACCACAATCAAATCCCAAGATTTATCAAAACCCTCAAGAATGTAGTTATGGAAGTCAACATATAGACCATGTCAAATATGTTATTACTCTTCGCAGTGGTAAGGTCATCCACAGAAATATTCTTGAACCTTATGAAACTGAAAATAAATCAGATTCAGAGGGTAATGAAGGGGTTGATGAACCATTACCCATCGTTGATAATAATAATTTTTCTCATACACCTGTATTTCCTCAGGCATTAAAAATAAAGAAATTGAACCATTCCCCAGAGATTTATGAAATATTCAAATAGGTAAAGGTCAATATTCCTTTGTTAGATTCCATCCAACAAATACCATTCTATGCCAAATTTTTAAAAGACTTGTACACCATTAGAAGGAAACATCAGGTAAGAAAGAAAACTTTTCTAGCTGAACGGTTAAGTTTCATTCTCTCGAATAATATTGCATTAAAATACAAGGACCCTGGTTGTCCAACTATTTCATGTATTATTAGAAATAAAAAACAAATTTGAACATGTTTTGCTTAGTCTTGGAGCCAGTGTCAATTTGCTTCCAATTTTTGTTTAACAACTTAATATTGGTGAGTTAAAACCAACATCAGTTACTCTTTTACTTTCTGATAGATCAGTCAAGATACCGAAAGGAATTATGGTAGACGTGTTATTACAAGTCGATAAATTCATATATTCTTTGGATTTTATTTTCTCGGAAACACAACCTGTAGTAGATAATTATAAGCTAATTCTTGTAATACTTGGTCACTAATTTTTTACACCAGCTAACACATTAATTAATTATAGGATTGGAATCATGAATTTGTCTTTGGGTAATATGACGTTAGAACTTAATATTTTTAACATGTGTAGACAACCATATGACGATGACAAGGAAAATGAAAGCATGGAACTATGAATGAATTTTAGATGAGCATATTCAAAAGAGTTTATTTGATCCCATGGAAATTTATACTGTAAATTTTATTGAATCAAGTACGCAATTAAATTCGGATATTCCTAATGATTTTTCATTTAATTCTATACAGGTACTAAAAGACAATGGAGAAAAATAGAATTTGGATGAACTAGAGACATTGAAAGAAGAAAGAGATGATGATGCACCCAAATTAGAATTAAAGACTTTACCAGAACGATTGAAGTATGCATTCCTTGGAGATGAACAAACTTACCCTATGGTAATTTCTGCCTCCCTCACAATAAATCAAGAAGGTAAGTTGTTAAATATATTGAAAGAACATAAACTAACAATTGGATGTGTTAAAGTTGGTGCTCAGAGTGCCAATCCGAATCGTATTTATATCCGATTCATGAATACAAACAATTCTATTTTCCATAATATTACTTAATTATGGTATTACTTCTTTCTTTTATATACATATTCGATCTAATTAAGATTATATTGAAACTAAATATGATTTAGTGATATGTATATATTAGACGAAGACCTGATAAGAAATTTTTTAATGTGTAGTTACAAAATAGTTTGTAATTGACATTGGGAAGTGTCACTACTAGAATTATATTATCAAATAAAGTTCCTGATCAAGATTTACTAATACGGATCTGTTAGTAAAGTCCGATAAGACTAGTACATGTCGTATATCAATAATTTATTCGATGATTTATCCCAATGAATCATGAGTCTTGGGAGACTCGTATAGATTTGTAGGTGTTTATTTGATAAACACTGAATGACTCACCGAAATTTCCTAATAGATGGTACATCAACGCTGTAGGCACTACATTTTTACATATAAGTCCGATGATGAGTCTCGTACGGAGACACTACCTTTTTAGTTATAGAAGTCGCAGGAAACAAACGTCGGAAGGGAAGAGACAATAATTGATATTTTTGTTTGATTTAATTCGCTTGTTTAGCTTCAGGTTCCATTGTTGGACCTCTGTTTTAAAACACATCCCTAGCCCAAACCCCCGCAAGTCACACACCAAGCCTATACATCACCAAACCATACACCAAGCCCACCTAAATCACGCCCAAACATGTCCAAAATAATGAAATCACACATTAAACACATGCCGAAATCATGAAAAATCGCATTCCCTACTTAAAAGATACAAATCAAATCTCATCAAGTACCTTCCTAATTTAATTAAATCATATCCCTAATCAAAAGAGAGGAAATAAAATCAAATTAAAATACATTCCCTAATTAAAATATTTTTCCTTATCACACACTAATTAAAAATATCATCCATAATTACACAAATCCTTTCCCTATTCGTACAAGGAAAACCCCACCCCTTTACCTATAAAAACAAGCCTTAACCCAACATTTTCAAACCTAGTTAGACTCTTACGACAAAATACAAAAGAGAACCCTGATACACAAAGCCTCCATTCACGCCACTCCACTAACTGCCTCTAGCAACATAACCCTTCACACATCAGCCTATTCACGCCACCTGCCTTCAACACATTCTTCATGCCTTCAAGCAGCCAACCCACTCACACAAATAGCCCACTGACAATCCACAAATACCAACATCCCCTACACGTAACAATAAGCGTTCACTCCACCTAAGCAAAACCCCCTCATCAACTGCCCCTCAACTTCATGCTAAAGTCCCTTCAGCACGTCCACAAGCCACTTTCACTAGCCCCTTCACACCTATCCACGTTACTACCTTCATCAGCCCTCACGCTAAAACCTTCTTCACCGATTCAACAGCCCATTTCCCTCACGCATAAAACCAACATGTACCCTTGTTTCACATCATTAGATACCCTCACAAAACAGTCCCAACTCACGTAAATAAAAATCTCCAAACTACCTCAGTTCACGCCCCACAAACTGTCTCGAAACTAAACCTAAACTGCACCGAATTAGCCCCTTAACTGCCCAGTCAAAAACCCCGCAAATAGTCCAGTTTTCTGCCCCAAAAAACTGCACTGTCTTGACCCCCAAAACTGCCCTGAAATATCCCCAAATTTACCGCAAAAATTACCGGAAACAGTGCCCATTTTACAGTGAAAACAGTCCCAAAACTGCCTAGTCCACTACCGTAAAACTACACTAGAAACTACCCCGTAAAACCCATAAACCGAAAACCAAAACAGCCCCCAATTACCGCAAAATAGTGAGCCTAAACCGTGACCAGAAACTACAGTGAAACAGAGTAAAAACAGCATCTCTAACAGCGAAACAGCAAAGGAAAACGTTGAACCAGTGAACCGGAGGAGTTGCGGAACATCAACTATTCCGACAACCGCGTACCGCACTTTCGAGAGACGACAAAAGAGGTTTGACTTGAGGGAACTTTATATATTTATTATCCTTTATTTTTATTTATTTTAGTACTTTATTTTGCATGAGTATTGTGGATTTGTGCATGATGTGATTTACGTAGGATTTACTTTCATGAATGCAAACTAGATATTGGTTATTCTTGAATGTGTTACGGAGACTCGATTAAGTTATTGCACAAATTTTTCGTTATAAGTGGCATAAGTAAGGGACCATTTCGATAGTTTGAGGTCTTCCCTCGCGAGGGGTGAGTGCGGCCTTAAATCTTTATCCCAGTTCACATTGGGTGGTGACTCTATTTTGTTCTCCGGCTTAGTCTCCCGCAGACTATTTCGTACTCCCAACTAGGCTACGAGCCTATAACAGCGTCGCCGATTTCTATATCCTACAAACGTCAATAGGAATCTTCTCAAGTCGAGTAGCATAGTGGTCCTTCGACTTGAGATACCACTGTGGATATATGATATATCCTCCACACTTTGATGGCAGTCACGTCACCGATCTATTTAGATCAGATCTCTGCCTATTTGTTGGGTGTGAACTGATGCTCATGATATCTTGTGAGTATCAGATAGAATCCATTGGTTCTTTATACATGGCATAGGTATCTGGAATATGTTTACGACCATGGTCGTAGTATACTTCGGAAGCGAGTTCCGAGTGTTATTTAGAGATCATAAATTTAAAAGTCAACTATATTATACCTTAGGAATTTGACGTTCCTATCTATATCCATGGTGTAATATTGATAGCCTGTGATAGAGGGATTATATGTATGCAATGACCTTGGCTTTCATAGTTTAGCGAGATTATCTATGTTCATCATAATTAATGAGTTGGTGAATTATGGATACGAAATTGGATTCTGTGATGGATAAACCTAAATTTAGAGAGTCTCACAATATGAAGTGTACTCGTTGAGCACTTTGACAATGCATTATGAATAATATAGATTATTCATAACACTTTACCGGATTAAATGAATTAATTCAAATTATTTAATCAGTTAAATGAAAATACATGCATTATGGGCATTTTGGTCAATTAATAATTAATATGTATTTGTATTTGATACAAAATTTGATTTGATACATATTAAGTAATTGTCAAATGAGACTTTGGCTCATGCCATTAATATATGTATTTGTTATTTAATGTAAATAAAATACATATATAATAATAATCGCATTAATTAATTATTTAGATGTTTTAAATGTTATATATCTAGATAATTAAATTATATCAATATTACATATTTTTTATGCAATATGTATGATTATTATTGGTTACATGTGGCATGATTCTATTAAGCTTGAAGTTTACAAATTGGATTTGTTAACTTAAAGCTTATTATTATTTAATTTGATTAAAATAGCCAAATGGCCATTTTACCCCTCCAATGTCGGTTTGGCCTTATTTTTAAGTTGAAAAATTTTATTTTCTCTTTAACAAATAATCCATGGCCGAATCTCATCTTTAAGAAAGCTCCCAAAAATTTGTTTGAAGAAACAAGGAAAAAAGTGAAGAAATTAAGAAAAAGTTAAAGGAAATTAGGAGATTTGTAGGTAATCTTCATAACTCATAAACTTAGAAAGCTTCTTTCTTGTTCTTGAATATCTAGAATAGTTATAGGGTTTTTTTTCTTAGATTTTGGGCCTTTTTGATTTTAAGGATGGATTTGGAGTCTTTATGCATGTGTGAAGTTAGATTGGGTAATATTAGTGTAATATTAGTTCAATATTGTCATTTGATGACTTGTTGCCATTCTAGAGTGTTATGACCACTCTTGTAACTCCTAGAATTATTCTTGAGTTCTTCATTGTGGTGACTTTGGTTGGTGTAACTATTAATATGATTAACGTTGAAAACAATGGATTTAAAGCGTGAAAAATGATATTTTTAGTTACCAAATCAGATCCGAAATTTCTTTGTTTTTGGTGATGAAAAGTATGTTGTATAAATATTTTTGGATGTGTTTTGGGCATTGGAAAAATTTCTGGAAATTGTTTAGCAGTTGAAATATGCGAAAACGATGAAAAATGGTGTTACCAGGTGAGTTTGAGGCTTACAAGGTGTCCGCTGTCCAAACAGTGAATTGGTCACTGTTCGAGCAGCCCATGAACTGCCCAAGTGCTATTGGGGCTGACTTGGGCAGCCTCCATGTGTGTTAGTTGGTCGATTCGGACAAAAAAAGTGTTTTATGTCATTTTACGAAAAAATATTTTTGTAAATATTTCATAGTGTTTCAAACTTATTTATGTCGTTATTTGATATCAAATAAATTTGTTTAGGTGAAATATAAATGAATGATTCATAATGGATATCGAATAATTTATTCGATAACTTTAAAAGTTTTTAAAGTTAGGATTTCGTCCGAACCGCGCGCTTCCGCTACTTTCGCGCTAAAACCCCAATAAAAATGGTATCATAGATCATTCATCCATTATATTTTTCATACTTGATATATGATATATATAATCCAATTTTGATATTTGCACATGCATGTAATTTAGATATTTCTTAATATTTTGACTCTATGCTAACGGAAAACATAACGAAGACTTAATAGTTAAGTTAAATTATATTTTCCCAGGTAGTATTAAACTATTGAGAATTTGATCTAGATTAAATTCTGCATTTGATGTAAAATAAATATCTTTTAATGAATATCCTCGTTTAAAATAAGACATTAAAATAATTAGTATTAAGAAAACTTGTTTCTTGGTCTGCCTTGTCAGTATAGATGGAAATGATTTCTTGATTTTGCTATATCGTGCCAAAGCTGTGCAGTTATAGCTAATGGTAGTTCATTTTCGCCAGTAAAACTTATATGATATGAGACAAATTCAAGTGAAAGTGGAAACTTGAACGTTCCAAAGTTATCAGGACTACATCGGTAGCTTGAGTTTATCACTGACAAGTTAAGCCTTGATATGTCTCCTTGTGAACGTGCCAAAGCTGTCACAATGAGAAACGGTCAGGACCGAAATCATGAGTCACAATGAGTGTGATTGACAATGATTTGTCTACATTTGAATATACGTAGGCGAGAACTTGCTAAAGCAGTGAGTCGAAATATATTAATGAGGTCCACTTATCACTATGGAATTCAATTTAATTATTGGATTCCCATTTTTCGTTATGGATTACGATATTATGTAAAATAGTGGGAGGCAATGCTGTGTTAAAAATCCATAACTAAAACAGTATGTAATATTATGAAAATTACCGCTTATGTTTTCCTTATTCTATATTGTTGATAGAATTAAACTTCTAATCCACTGCATATATATTATTTATATATATGTTTTCTGACCTGGCTTATGGTTGCAGTTTTCTAGAATAGGTTCTAGATTAAGAGTAGGCATGGATATTTTTAGATTAGTCTAAACCATCAGGAACTATTGTTCCGATTTTCTTGAAAAATCAAGATTGTTAGTGACTTAGTTACTAAGTCACGATAGGCAATCTAAGAAGATATTCGTTTTAGGATATAATTATATAAAGATAATATTTTCTTTTGCAGTAAGAATTGACGTGAATTAGTTCATGTCTCGAGATTCTTTACTGGCATTAAGAAAATCCCATTAGGTATTTGTTTTTCTGATAATGACGTTTCTAGAATTTAATGACCTTTAGAGATAACGTGTCTGATATAGTTTGCTAATCAATTATTTACATTTGTTGTGAATAGTTGAAGATAAATTATAAAGTTAAAGAAATGAGATATGTATAGTTATGTGTAGAGAATATTGATTCTCATAATACAACAACTATAGATATTGGATACTAGATCTCTCGTCTAGTTATTTAAAATATTGTTTAATGATTTTTTTGATATTTGATATCAGAACTTGCGACTATTGGATAGTTACTAGTTCTTTATAAACAGATGTTATATATTTTAATACGACTAGTAGAGTCATTGATATAGACATAAACATTAAGAAAAATATTCGGTTAATTAAATAACTTAGAATAGTACTTTTTGAGATTCGCATAAGCATTAGATGCTTATTCTGTATGGTAGAGGATGGTCTAATACTCTAATACGAGATCATACCACATATCCTTATCTATTTAATGAATATTGTATTTGGGAAGATTAAATCTCATTTAACCAATGATCGTCATTGGTCCACATATTTATTACATTGATACATTGGATTATGTAGTTTAGTGAATTATAAATTACCTTGGATAGTTTTCTTTACTTCGTAACTTAGTTAATGAGTTGTCATGACTTAGTTACGTGTTTCAAAAAGAAGATATATTGAACGTCTTGAATGGTTCGACAACTTTCAATTTGCTTCTGATGAAACACAGATAGAATATTTTGAATGGTTCAAAGATATTCGATTTGAAGTGTTGAAAACTATATCTTTAAAATTATCCATGATTCTTTGAATTATTCAAAGATGTTTGATATGATCAAACATATGAATTTATGGCAATTAGTTCTAAAGTTATTGAAGGAATATGATTCTTACTTAATATTATTCTTTTACGATTCCATCATGATGGAATTGGTTAGTGGGAGAAATCGAATCTTATATGATTTGATTCGTTTGATATTGAGTGTTACCAAATTAGTTTCAATACTCTTTTGGGGATATGCTCCAGTAACACTAATTCATCCTTTTAATTAATGTTCCATTAGTTCTTACAGTTACGTATATGATATGTACACGTAGAAAATTTGAATCTTAAAAGGTTTAAGATTTGAATCTTTCTTTTATATAATGGTTATATAATTGAAAGTACTTGTGCCTCGGAGGTACAAGTAAAAGTTTATCATTTATTCTATTTAATAGAATATTGTATTCTATTTGATAGAATATCTTTTCTACGGTCCCGAGTAATAAAATTATTTTATTACTTAGAGTGTAACATCGAATGTTGACTAATGTAGAAAAGACTTGACTTAGTAAAGTCAAATGTGACAGTGATAAACTATAAATGGAACTACATAATTAATAAGATGGAAAAACTCTTAGACATCTTCTATATAATTTCAATAGGATGTCATAATCATTGCGAAGCATTTGATACTTAATGGTTTTGATGTTTTCTTATTGAAGAAAAATCATCCTATAACTTGTAGTATGAGCAATATTTGATATCGATTTCGAAAGTTAGCATTAAACAATAGATCTAAAATTATTTATAGCTTACTATGATTAAGTTTTGAACTTGATTAAGCTTTCGTTATGAGTTGAGCTTTCCTTATGAGTTGTTCATAAAATGTGTAAATTTTTTATGCAGCAAAAGCAAAGTGAGCTTATTAAAGGTTTGACCTTTATATTATGACAATGAGAAAAGTTATACTCAACAATCAATTGTAGATTCTGAGGAAACTTGTCTCTAGTCTCACTAATTGAATAATTAAGGATTTGCTAGTTACCGATGATATTAAACTATGTATTTTAGCTAGGAATACAAAGTGGCATTCCTGCATGGTTTCTTCGAAAAAGAGATCCATTGTGATTTCTTTGCTTGAAGATTTCGTTCTGGAATACCCTGAACTTTGTTTTCTGTTGAGATCACAATTTGATATACCAACTTATAGAGCATATTGTAGACTCAGGTGAGCTTTTCAAAAATCTATGTTCTCTAATTTTGATATAGTCGGATTATCTAATTTTATCAAAGCATAGAGAATTCATATTTGATAGTAGGGTCAGTGGGACAGTATAAATTTTTTTCTAGTGTTATATATTATAACGACATTATCATTATTAATATAATAATGAGATGTTTATAAGGTAAATAGTTAACTAAGTCTTCTTTTTCTCCATGATAGCAGTGGGAGTAGTCTCTATTATATTTGATATAAAGTTTTACATATGATATAAAATAAGAGACTTATGAGATACTCCCATTAGTCATGCATTAGATATGATCTAATAAAAAGACATAGCAAGACTATCTGTGTAACAGTTAGTATAACTGTTTGACAGTTAGTGTGTCTATATAGTATTTATCTTTCGTAAAGGATGAACCTTTGCAAAAGAGAAATTGACTAGAATGTCTTTAAAATCTTATGCATCATAGAATGATGGCATAATGAATATTATATTATATGCGATTAAATATATCAATTTAATCATAATTATTACGAACTATTTTGATATGTTATAGACTATAGGATATGTCTTGAAACATGTTCTTTGTTATCTTGAAGATATTAAGAATGAGTTTTTTATTCATGGAGAATATAGTCTCCAACCATTAGGTTCAAGTTAGTTTTGAGTCTAATTATGATGTTAGATGGTCTACGTCATATAGAGTCAGGAAAGATGCAGTGGGAGTGTCATGGTTGATTCTTTTGTATTAGTGGAATTAGTTGTAACTTATGAAGTTGCATAGTAACCTTATAGATTATGAGTTTTGAAATTAGTGTTGTGCTTGCTATTATCTCATAATATTTGGATTTGATATCTAAATACATAGACAAATCAGTAGCTGCATCACAATATTGATGTCGCATCTGAGTCATATTGATGTATAACTTAGGTTATACAATATATGAATGATGCTGGCTAAGTGAAACGATTGGGTTTGTTGGACAAAATCAATATGTTATAGCTGGCTTACTTGTTGTTTCCTACCTCTTGAGTGCTAGGTCATCTCTTGAGGACCATGCGTATGTAATACATATTTAGATGTGTATATGATAACATGAATTGACACTAGAGCAAGTGGGAGAAATTATTATGGTTGGTGCTTATGTCCGATTCATGAATACGAATAATTTTTTTTTCCATAATATGACTTATTTATGGTAGTAATTCTTTCTTTCGTATACATATTTGATCTAATTTCGATTATATTGAAATTAAATATGATTTAGTGATATGTATATTTTAGACAAAAACCCGATAATATATTTTATAGTGTGCAGTTATAAAACAGTTTGTAATTGACATTGGGAAGTGTCACTACTAGAAGTATATTATCAAATAAAGTTTCTGGTCAAGATTTACTAACATGGATCAGTTAGTAAAATCCGCTGAGATCAGTATATGTCGTATATCAATAATTGGTCTGATGGTTTATCCTAATCAACCATGAGTCTTGGGAGACTCATATAGACGTGTAACTGTCTATTTGATAAACACTAAACGACTCACCGAAGATTTCTTAATAAATGGCACACTAACGTCAATAGGAATCTCTTGGGTTGAGTAGTATAGTGGTCCTTTAACTTGAGATACCAGTGTGGATATATGAGATATCCTCCATACTTTAATGACAGTCATGTCACCGATCTATTTAGATCAAACCTCTGTCTGTTCGTTGGGTGTGGACTGATGCTCATGATATCATATGAGTATCAGATATAATCTGCCAGTCTTGTATACAGGGCATAGGTATCTGGAACATGTTTGTAACCATGGCCATGGTATACTTCGGAAGCAGGTCCTGAGTGTTATTTAGAGATCATAAATTTAAAAGTCGACTATATTATACCTTAGGGATTTGACATTCCAATCTATATCCCGGTATAATATTGGTAGCCTGTGATGGAGGGATTATACATTTGCAATGACCTCGACTTACATTATTTAGCGAGATTATCTCTGGTTGTCATAATTCATGAATAGGTGAATTATGGACCCGAAATTTGATTTCGTGATGGATAAACCTAAACTTAGAGAGTCCCACTGATGAGCAGAAAATATATCAATATTTACCGCCCCTTTTACTTAATATTTTGTATAGTTTCTCGAGTTTTATGAACGTTTTGATGTATTTTAGTTTATTTTACAGATAAATAAAATCGGGACTTAATGGAATAAGTCAGGATGGAATGTGGAACAAATAAGGGCAAGAACTAGACTTGATATTTTTATTTTGGAGATTGGAAACTTGAAATGGCGTTCTAACGAAGTATAATTTCAGAAATTTTAACTTTGCGCAATTGTCGTATTTTGGCCATAACATTTTATTGCGATATCGGATTGAGGCCATCCAAGTTCCAGATTAAAGAAGACTCAAAGATCTACAACTGAAATTGTTGTAATTATTAAGTCATTTTCAAAAATAAAATAAAATAAAAAATGGACAATGCCAAACTTCCACCAAACATGCTTACATGTTTGGTGGAGGATTTGGTGCCATGTTTGGTGGCACGTTTTGGTGGAAGCCTTTATATTTTCTTATAAATCCTAAGCTAAACTTTGTAAATTTTTCATGCTTTCTTTGGTGGATTTCTCCAAGAAAACCTAGAAGAAAGTGTCTTTGTAACATCCCAGATTTTTGGGACAATTCTGGAATATTCCGGACTGAAATTATAGTCTTGAAACATGATGATAATAAAGAATAAGAGTTCAACCGATGATATATGGGTTAGAATAATATAAAATGGAGATTTGTGGCATGAGAAGAAGCATCGTCTAAAAAATCAGTTACGCGATTTTTATTATATGCGTAAAGTTTGCGGTTTCGATCATGAAATTAGCATGCACACTCCGATTGAGTTGATTCTTAAACAATCGGACTCTTTTTTTCTGAGACGAATAATATTCATGTTGAACACTTTTCAAAAATCGTATCGGAAGGGCTTCAAAATCACGGATTTTTGAAAATACCCTTCTAAGTCGGGCCATTTTGGTAATTTTTCGGTGGAGATAATTGTGTTACCATTTTTATTTCAATTAAAAAAAAAGAGAAAGAAAAAGAATTACAAAAGAAGAGAACCAATGAAGTGGTATGTATGAGAGAGAAAGAAAAAAGAAGCCACGCCGGCAACCTCCGGCTGGCATCATGCCAACGGCCACCGACACCTGTCACGTCCAGCCACGGCACACCTGCTGGTTGTGGGCGTAGTCGCAGGGGTTGTCGAAGGTGAGAAAATGGAGGGGAAAGGCGCGCACATGGGTTTTTCGATCTCGGCTCGTCGACTCGATTCACGACCCGAGCCACCCTCCAAATCGAAGCCCTCGACGAGTACTGCAAGATGGTGGTGATGATTTCTCTGATTCATGCTTGGAATCACATAAAAACGAGGAAGAAAGTCGCGTATGAACAGTAACCCGACGTGAACAGTAGCTCCGATCGAAATTTCGTCAATTCTAGCTTGTTCGTGGGATTATTTGGAGTCCGTATATGGCCTCGAAATCTTAGTAAGAGCTCTCGGTAAAAAGTCATTAATTTCAAGTTTCCGCTAAATACTCGAATGTGTGTTGATGGCCGTAACTATGGATACAGCATAAATATGATTTTGCGAGAGTAATTGAGTAATTCCGAATTAGTTCGGGAGGTCCAAGATCCTTCCGCAGCATTTGCGAAAAGATTTCCCAAGATTTGCCTCAAACGCGTAAAACGAGAATCTATGCTATCTAGCTAGTTGGAATAGTATAGAAAATATATATTAGAGTAATGAAGTTTAAACGGTAGAATCGGAGAGGATTAATGTATTCTGGGAAGATCCGGATGTTTATTATAGATTTGTAGAAAGTTCCGCAAATAGCTGTTCTGACCATATTTTGTTATTATTTTGACAGATCGGACCAGGATCATGAGTGTCCGCCTAGTCAGGTAAGTAATCAATACGATGAATACTCGAGCTGTGTTTTGTTTGAATTTATATAATAAAGAAATTTTATTAATACATGTGTAACCATAAAACAGGAAGTATATTTATATATATATAAGTAGTAAGATACTAGTAAGCCTTAGATTGAAAGTATAAGAATGATAAAGTATATGAATATTTGTGTGTGATGATTTACAGAAACTGAGTTAAAGCTAAGAATGTTTTTTAGATTCAAAGTGTTATAAAGAATAGTTTCAAATATTTTTGAAAGAAATATATTTCAGAAAATGTTTCTTACAGTTTTGCTATTTGATTTAAGTTTTACATGATTTCCGGGGCATGAGGTAAAACCTCACCCCAGTATGTAACTTGAGATACAGTTGGAATTGATGGATACAGAGAGCATAGTCATATATAGAGAGTCAGGATGACAGCTTAGGTTCGTGTACCTGGACTCTAGTGATGGCTATGTCTAGTTGATTCATTTTTCTAGACATAGAACTTTACGTTCAGTTGAGTCGTTTTCCTGGGCGTAGAGCACCACCAGTTCCAGAGACGCCCAGTTAAGTCATTTTCCTGGGCGTCAACAGTTTCAGAGACCCGGTTGAGTTTTTCCCGGACACGCTCAGTTGAGTCTTTTTCCTGAGCTTAGTTTTTTCAGATACAAATTTCAGTTTTTAGATACAGTTTTCAGAAAGAGATTTTCCAGGAAGAAAAAGTAAGATTAAAGTTTTAATCAAAGAGATTCCAGAAAGAAGCTTTCAGAAAAAAATTCTTCAGAAAGTTTTCAAAAAGCATTTTCTAAATACATAGCATGTTAAAGTAGAGTATGGTTTACAAGTAATGCATATAAATCATACATTCTAGTAATTCATCTGAGATGCATGTAGTTAATGTTAATTCATTATGAAATTGTTACATTTAGATGCATATATATGATTAAAGATCGTATGTATCGAATGGTGACACAGAAGGAAAATTGGTAAAACACTAGTGCCTGATAATATGAATATATATACGTATGCATGATTGATATTTGTGTATTAAAGGTTGATAGAAAGAGTATTTCATTATATCGATTTGATGATATTTCAAGAAAATAAAAGAAAGAAAGTTATAATAGATACCTGAGTTGAATTAACAAAGAGTACACAGAGTTATAATGAGACATTAGAGTTAGCGCAGCAGAAACGTGATGAGATTTGACACAATAGATGAGAATATAAAAATTGATGTGTATATTATGGATGTTTGAGATACATTATCAAGTTGTTGCATGAAAATATATTATTTGTAGCATATGTAAGTGAATAAGTGACTAAAGTACATAACGAATTTTTGATTATGCTATAAATAGATATTATGTGAATTCGATGCATGAGTTCAGATACAGGGTAAGTAATATCGAAAGTACACATTTGGCCTTGCATGTATGATGGAATACGTAATTATGAGGTATGCCATTTTCATAAGTAACAGGTAAGGAAGGTAAAAATTTGAATTTTTTTTTGTGCTATGATTAGTTTATAAACGATTATATGACGAAGGTGTGGAGTGTGAACGAATGGTAAGTTAATGTGAGTGTTAAAGAGGTTAGTAAATTTCAAAACTAATATTAGTAAATAAGGACTTTGTAAATATAATAAATAAAACAAAACGGGCATAAGTAAATACATACTGGAAGATGAGATCAGACATTAGTAAGATTTCATGGTAGAATTTTTGTATACGAGTTATAAGTAAAGAAAGATAATTAACTTATCAAACAGAGGTTTTCTTTTTCAAATGGATTAAAGCAATGACATAAGTTAAGATTTTATACAATATTGGAAGTTTTATTATTGGATTGCATGTATGATTACTTACTGAGTCTTATGAATCACACCATAATAGTTTGTTAGTTTTACAGGTTAGTAGCAAACATAACGAGCCAGCAGGATTTTAGTGAAGACTTTGAAGACAGTGGATCGCCCCAATTGCATTCAAGAGAGTCATTGAGTCCTGGGTCAACTTATGGGTCCTCACGATCCTTTGTATTTGTACTTGTATTATATATGTAGTTGTATATTATTATTTTGATTTCTGGCCGGAGGCCAAGTGATTTACATTTTATTCATTGAGTTCATGTTTGAGGCCTAGATGATGATTGCATATGATTTGAATTGCATAGTAGGTTGTTTCTAGGTGCTGGCTATAAGCCAGGTTGCATGATGTTATTCATACATCATACCGAAATTTTGTCAGAATCAGAGGCTTATGGAGGCAGGATTAGCCTGTCTCCTACTGGTAACATCCTGACTTAGGCGGGATGTTACATTCTTGCATGTTTATTTAAATTTTCTTGTATTTTCTCTTTATTTATTTAATAAATTTTTATGAGTTTTTAATTACATCATGAGTAAGTAATCTCTTTTTCTGGAGTCTGGGGTGAAACTTTTAATATAATAATTTAGATTTACTCCCTTAATTTAAATAAGTAAATTGAATTAATTATTTACCGCCTATATGGTTAGTTTTACCTTATTGGACTTAGTGTCCGCCTATATGGTCGGTTTAGGTGCTAACCTTGTTACCGCCTACATGGTCGGTTTATATGATTTTATTACTGCCTATATGGTCAGTTAGACTTTGGAAAAATGACATTCACCACCTATATGGTTGGTTTTAATATAATTAATTCAAGAAATGATTAATTGATAAGGGAGGTCGGTTTTAATATAATTAATTCAAGAAATGATTAATTGATAAGGGAGTAATCTATATTTGAAGTGTTAAAAGTGAAACCCCTAGCTCTAGCACTTTTTTTATTGTTGTAATTTTCTTTACTTTTTATTTTTCTACTATGTTATTTTATTTAACTACGCATTTTGTAATTTTTAGTATGTTTTGTAACTAAAAATATTATCTAAGGTTGTGATGAATTTCAATATCACCGTTTTATGCGTGGTTATTTTATGTTTTTAGTAGCATATTGGTTTATTTATTGAGTCTTAAGCTTAATGCTTCTAGTTAATTGGCCATTAATAAGATCGATTTGGTAAACTTAAATGAACTTGAAAATGGATTTTAGGTTTTAGCCATAGACTCAATAGCTCACACTCACCTGGGGTAAATTCTATTAGGTAGATTTTCTTACGATAGGAATATACATATCGGGCGAGGGTAGCCATAATTGGAACTTATCTTAATAAATTCAGAGTTTCTTAATTAACATAAGAATATAGATAATTGGGTTACTTTGGGTATTTACATCTGACCGTCGAAAGAGGCTTTTGCATAACTTCGTGTTCCAGGTTATAAACCGATATGTTGCACAAACATGAGATTATCACTTTCATCTTAAAAGATATTGGAAGGATTCATAACATGGATATTTCATATCATTGTTAAAACTTAAAATCTACCTTTGTTGTTTGTTTTAAATACTTGTCTTAGTTTGTAAATCAACATCCATCCAAAATCAATCAATTAGATACTCATAGACATTTAGCTTCAGAAATTAATAGCTAGGGTATTAAGTCCTCGTGGGATCGATACATTTTATACTACTTGAGTGATACATGTGATTGCGTTACATGTGCATGTTTACTACCAATCAAGTTTTTGGCGTCGTTGTTGGGGATGTTGGTTTTATTCTAGGTCCCAAGATCATCAAACAAGCATGAAGATCTGTGAAATACATATCAAAGAAGTTGCGGAATACTTACATTGATCGGTTGAGACGATTTGAAGACAAACAAAACCATTTTTAAAGCCCTCCAAGGTGGCGCCAATAGTGTGCAGTCCACTGCTCAAAAATTTCAGTTTTGAGTCTCAAGAATCCAAGATTTCGAGCTCCAATCTTCGTCAAACGATTCCCGGCTCGTGGGTGGGTTTCCCTAACACCTTCGTATACTCTCGGTGTGCTAGCACTTGGCTATTTTGCCACAAAACATGCCCAAAAGCCATCATCATTCACGCTCAAGCAGTGCAGTCCACTGCCTTTGGGCGTGACTAAGTAGAGAGAAGAGAAGGGATTTGTGATTTAGGTTAAGGGAAAAGTTGTAACAACTTTATTTATATAATTTCCAAAATTACTAAAATGTTTTAACCATTTATTTTCTTTTCCAAAAAGAAACAAAACAAATGTAATAATGTTTATTAAATCATTTTACCCTTGGTAAAAGTGAAAAGGAAAAGCATTTCACTTTTCCAAAAAGTCAAAATATTTTCCCCCAAAAATTTCCCTCCAATCTCAAAGTCAAGTCAAAGAGTCAAAGTTACTTTTCAAAAACTGTTTTGACTTTTATGACTTGCGATGTGATTTCGATGCGACTTGCGGCACATGATTCAAAATCGACGTAAATTCGCAAACACATTCCGAGCTCGGTTTCGATAATTCTAAATTAACGATTTTCTCGATGCCTCATTAATAAATCCATTTTACTAATCACGTCGCTCGAGAATAATTTCTCAATTAATTCAAGTGCTCGAATTAAAATATAATTTTAATTCCTAATCGAAATCCAATTTCGTTTAATATATCGAATATATTATTTCTCGATTAATTCCAAATTAATCGTCTCTCTCTTTAAATTGATATTTTATCCTAGATAAAATATCTCCGTAATTAATCCCAGATTAATTTTCTCTCTTCAAATTAATCCCAGATTAATATATAATGCGAGTCATACGTCATCGGTGTATCATTGGGAAGCGACCCATGAGATCTCCGGATATGTTGGCAGTAAATTCGGTCGTCGGACTATCCGAACACGTAAGTACCAAGTATTACATTTTACCAATTTACAAGACAAGGTTGGCCTCTAGCAAAGCGCCATGCCTACCCAATTCTCCGGAAATATCCTTACAGGAATATGTGATCTATATCAGGCGTAGGCGTAGTATACGTAGTATTACGTATTTCGATCCAGTATCGGATGATCACGTGCTAGGCCTGGGGCTGATATGTGTCTGCCCCGTACGAAGCACATGTCGGATGTCTGGTAACTAGTCTCTATAATCGGATATACATGACCTAGTCATAATATCCCGATAGCCGCGCAGCATATAGAGCACTAATACCGTATCCTACGTGACCATCATCTCCATATGACTGGAGTGACACTTCCGTCTTGACATCACACCCAATACACTATGATTCTCATATACCCAGCATCGTGTACACAGAACATGTTAAAGCCCTGGACGACCTCAACTAAAGTACATTGATTGTCGCAAGTATTAGCGGTGCAAGTCTCAGGTTAAGACCAAATACACCTACCCTGATTGCAGACTCCCATAGACACAAGGTCATACTACCAATGGGATTCTGGTGGTCTAATCCAGAGAGAAGCTGTTTCCCGTACAATCGGTGAAACACAACCTCCTATTACACTTGCCTGAGTATCCTATACCCAGATATACGAGAACTATGTCGTTATGTCTCACATAACACGCACAAGTGTAATACTAGTCTTTTACGCATCTATCGATGTCCAATCTCGACAATGCTCTGACTAGGGATGTTTAATGATTTATCCTTCGTTGATTGATACTGTCTCATATCATTCTCAATCTAGGAACAAATCATAAGGACCTCCTATCATTTATATATCTAAGGTGATCTAATTACAAATGATAAGAGTGCAATCTCCTTTGTCACATAGTTAATTCGTACAACAACACTATGATCTGTACAAATAGTGACGCTATGGGTCATAATTGTCCAACAATCTCCCACTTGGCCTTTAGCCAGTCACTCGAGTGTCTAACACTCGAACTATGTACGGTTGGCTCAAACTGCTGAGAAACTACTTTCGTCAGCGGATTTATATGATTATCGTCTGACGTGATTTATTCGATCATCACATCACCATGATGTATGATCTAAACGAATCAGATGAATAGTCGAAGTATGTATCTGGATCGTTGATGAGACCATTAATTCTTTAGCCTATGCTGACGCCCAGCTCAACCACTAACAGAACTATATCTAATCCAATTAGATTTATTTATTGACCAGATGGCTTCTATTGCTGCCTCAGCTGCAGCAATAATCCGCATTTGTTATTTATTCGGTAACAGTATCTTGCTTGGAAGATTTCAGCTCACTGTACCGTTATTCAAACTATACAGTACCGTTTGCGACTTTAGTCGTCTTTATCGGTTCGGAAACTTGCAGTAGTGATCCCAGTCACTTCAAGTTCTCCTTCTCCACAGATTAGACAGCATCCTTAGATCTCTAAGATTCTAACGGATGTTCTTAACATCAATCAAGTGACTATCACTTGGATTGGCCTGATTGTGAATCCATATGCTCAAAGCGTATGAGACACAAGGTCGCGTACATTTTAATGTACAATTTCCAGAGAGTTTTAACAACTTAAATCTATCCTAGTAGATCTTTATTCCAGAATAAAGGTTGTTTCTCCCGAGAATTCTACGGAGAATTTTCTCTTGAAAGCAAACTTTCACCGATTATTTTATGGAATATCATTTCCAAGAAATGAATATATAAATTACATTATCATTATTTTAAGGACAGCCACTGTCTGTGCGCTCCCACTAACCCTCTCATATACACAAGAATCATTCTGTTTTGAATCAAATCATTGACTATCATGATTACATCAAAACAATAGTTCCAAGAACTTTATGCTTGCTTCAACCCACATGGGATCGAACAACACGCAACCTAGTTTGCTGGTTTAGGTACGACAAAATCATCAGGATGTTATAAACATCCTCCAAAAGGTTTCCTTTTAAGGAAAGCGATTTTGACCTTTAACTGACACATTTCATAAATGAAACGTGCAGCTACAGCAAGCATTATCCAAATGGATTTACCGTGGCAACATGTAAAAGGTTGAACTGTAATCAACACAATGTTGATAACGATACCTTTCCGCTACAAGCCTAGCTTGTACGTTGGTATGTTGCCTTCCATGTATGTCTTCCTTGAAGACTTATACAGTACCTATAGGCACAATGCCTTATGGTACATCAACTAGTATTTTTAACATAGTTGTTTTACATGGAATCCATTTCGGACTCATGGCACTTTGCCATAATAGGGAGTCGATACCTTGTATCACTTCCTCATACGTAGTTGGGTCTTCCTATAAGATTGACATCTTTATGAGGTGAGATCAGAAATACCCTAGGTTGTTTTCTGACTCTCTCCGATCTACGCGGTTCTTGTGTATACGAAGATTAATGGTATATGTTCATCCTTGATGAACAGTTTGTGTTCCATTAAGGACTTCATGCCTTGAACTATACTTACTCCGATTTTCATCGAGTTTTACTGTCCTCCCACTTACCACTGCATATGGTATTCCTCTAAGGAAGACCGGATGGTGAGCAACAATTACAATTGTTCTCCAGTGAGTTGTATAAGTACTATACTTATGGTTTTCCCTAGGATAACCTTTATTTGGCACTTATCCGATTTAGGTTTTAGTTTGGCATCATCCAAACATATGCCCAGCATACCCAAATCGTTAGGAGTGAGAAACCCTGTTTCTATCCTTGATCATATCTAATATGAATTCTGTCTAACAGATTAATATGGAACCTTATTCCAAATAAGTTTTGCACTGTTAATGCATATCTGTTGAAGGAAATGGTAGCTCAGAGCGACTCATGATAAACCTTATCATGTCCAACAAAATTTGGTTTCTCCGTACGGACACACCGTCAAACTGACGTGTCTCGGGAGGAGTCCTCATTTGAAAGAATAATACTCTTTCAAGTATATGTGAAACTTATTGCTTAAGTATTTTCCATTTCAGTCTTACCGTGACGATTAATACTTTAGCCGATCTGTTTGTCTACTTCGTGTCGAAACTTAAAAGTTTCTGATTTGTGTTCTTCAAAAGTAACACATAACCATAACGTGATGCCACACCCGTTAGGTCAAGAAATATTCATATCCACATCTAGCCTAGCTAGATATGGGCCCACTAACTTCACTATGAATAGGGCTTACAGATCGATGGCATTTATCACTATTACCAAGTAAATAGTATTTTAGGTACTTTACCTAAGGAACTAGATTCGTAGACTTTATTTGAATAATCAAATCAGTCCTAGTACCCACTCTTCAAAAGTGTGGATATACGAGTCTTGTTTATTGTGTCCTAGACAACAATGCCATATTTAAGTCTTTCTGATCAATCAGTTAGAGCTATTTATTTGTCATATAATATGTTTGAGATTTATTTATATTCAAAATATAAATACTGTAATTCACATCTAATGTGTTTATCTCAATATCATCTTTATATAATGAAACACTTTAGTGTTCTAGAATATAAAGGTTTATCCACAACGGATTAAACACTGATATAGAGATAATGTTTCTAGTCTAACTAGTTACATTATAACAGTTTCCTAATTTAAGTACATACCCAAGGTAGTTCCTAAACTTAGGTATCTACGGTCGAAACAGCGACTTTCGTCCCGTTTCCGATTCGCAGATTAACCTCAGCTTGAAGTCAGTATCCTGCTCACAGCAGATTCTGAGCATCAATACATATATTTTATGTACCACACTAAGTTTTAAAATCCAATTTCAATACTAGTAGTGAACATAATAATGACGAATATATTTAAAGTCAGAGCCTTGCTCTTTCTTTAATTCCTTCATGTCTGCCATATCCAAACGGCAGTCTTTTGGGATATGTTCTTTATCTTCCCAGAAGATTATAATGATCTTGCCTTTACCTTTTTCAATATTTCAGAAGCCTTCGGCCAAGCCTTGGGTTTCTAGAATATCGAAGTAAGGTGCGCCTTGCGCTATTAGCCTAATTGTAAAGTTTGACTTTATCTCCTTGAGAATAGTCATTAACTCTCCAAGAGTTATTAATTACAATTTTAATACTTCTTAAATCTTAACATAGATTTATGACATGTATGGTGGATTAAGCACTTTAAGTTATCATCACATAAATCTTCCAAAGATTATGCTCTACTATTTGCTTAATTCTAGGCTTAGGTATAATATGTTATTTTATCAAATAAAGTAACTTATTATTTATTTCCAGGACCATCCTGAAATTATTCCCAATTTGAAAATTAAACCATTTAAACATTTTAATCCAAGATTATGTTTTAAATGTCCAATCTTTCAATATATCTTGATTTTAATAGTCCAACTATTTAATCAATAATTAAGGTACTAAATATTATATTGATTAAATCAATTACATTGATTAACTATAATCCAATAATAAAAATATAACAACTATAATTGAATAGTTTGAATATATATGTCCAACTATTTAATAAAACAACGATTTAAATATTAGTCTAACTGACATTTAAATCATAACGACGAATGATATTTGATTGAGCGCGTATGGCAAGTAATTAAACGAGTATTGCAAATTCAATTCTTGCCTCCCACTATTTTTCGGCGAGCCTCTAACCCTCTGTCGAGTACTCGGGAAACCGCGTTTCCTAGTGGGCTAGGATCCCGTTAAATAACACACAATCTTGACTTTGGCCAACAAATTGTATGATTTTAACTAGGTAGATCTCTCTAAGATCAATTGGATCCAATCCAATTCCTAGATCCAGTAGGCGGATATCCAAATCCTTAACATATATCTTATATATGCCAATACATCCAATGTATTGCCTAACCTTTTTTCCTCAATCAACTAAGCCTTGGCTTTGGCACAACAAGCTTAATGATCCCAGTCAAGCGCGACCCATTGACCATGGAAAGCTTCGTAATCAATGTCGATGGACAAGAAGTGGTCTTGACTTTGGCCAACAAACCATAACTTGGACAAGACACCAATATAGAACAAAACTCTCGTGATTCAAACACATCTTCGACGGACAAAGGGCTTGACTTTGGCCAACAACCCAATGCCAATCTCGGATCTTGAGTATGAATCACTCAATGCAAGGAAAAACGCATGATAATTGATTAGGGTTTTTCGCGTGCAAATTGGCTACCAATTTATTATCTTTGTTAAGGTCTCATCATCATACACCCTTAAACATGCATTCTAAATACATAATAAAGCGTATATGAAAATAAACAATAATGATATGCGGATGGATACTTAACACATTGATCCTAGATCAAATCTCTCTTTTATCTCTCTCATAACTAGCACTTGTATTACTTCAACCCGTTACACTACACTTCTAAAGAAACCTCATATACATTGAGGGGAATAGGTGAGAAGAGAATACAAATAGAAAAGAGGTGATAAGGCTGGACACGCAGGTCCAATTTAATAAATCAAATTTATTACAACAATTTCCAAATTGCCCCCACCCGACTAATATCCATCCGATATACACTATTCATTCATCACAACCAAGTATTCACACAAGCATGTTATCAATCAATCTAATCAAATTAATTAATCTTATAATTAGTGATCATTCAATGTTCAAACAACGATTTGATTTTGATCGAGTCAAACTCGTTTTGCGAATAAGTACTCAAAGTACGAATTCTCGAATTAAATTAAACTACGTCATTAAATCCAATTTAATATGCATTCAATTCTAATTCGTTATTTAATTCCAAATTAAATATTACACTTTAATAATAAACCTTTTACGACTTAAATTCCAAATTTAATCGCAACGCGTCTCAAAGACCGATTAACGTCCAACGTCAATTCAATTAAAGTCCAATGGGCTTTTAATTGATTTCTTAAGGCGTGGACTTTTGGTCAACTCGGGTCAAACCAATAACCAAAATCCAATCCGGGATTTACCCCATAAGCCCATAAATCAATCTTGGCCCATTAGGCCCAATTAAACTTTAAAGGTTCATTAAGTCGCATTTGGGCTTTATGGAAGCGGTTTTGGGCCCAATTGGATCCAATCCAATTTGCCTAAACCTAACTTTGTACAACAAAGCCCAAAGCCCAATGACAACTTTAAAAGCCAAAATCCAATTTTAAAGCCCAATTAATTAAATACAAAAATCCAATTTCACATTCAATTAACCTAAAGTGTATTACATGATTAATTACCCAAATTAACATTTCTAAAACATTAATTTTACAATTAATCATGCACAATTTCATTATCACATGCCCACACATTTAATGAAAAATCAAACCCATTTTCATGCTTCAAAGTCTTGGCAATTTGGGGATTTTATGTCCGATTCAAATTCAATCCAATCAATTACAAAATCGACATTAAATCATATACCCAAATGATTTCCAATTCATCTAATGAACAAAAAATCAAAATTCCAAGACAATTAGGACTTATAAAATTCGGCCACCATAAGCAAATTGGGGAAAAATGATCCAATCACATTTTCATGAAATTGATCCAATCAATCTTCAATTCAACTATATTTAAGCATACTTAATCATCCAATTTCATAAAATCATGCTCAAATTGAAAATACCCAATTTATCATTTTAGGCCAACTTTAATATTTGGGGAAAAAATGTTTCAAACATTAATTCATGAAATTGATCTAATCAATATTCAATTAAACATGTATTAAGCATACTTAAACATCCAATTTATTCAAATCATGCTCAAATACAGAATACCCAAATTTTAAGCCCTAAACTTTCATGCTTGAACCTAGGCTCTGATACCATTGTTGGTTTTATTCTAGGTCCCAAGATCATCAAACAAGCATGAAGATGTGTGAAATACATATCAAAGAAGTTACGGAATACTTACATTGATCGGTTGAGACGATTTGAAGACAAACACAAAACCATTTTTAGCCCTCCAAGGTGGCGCCATAGTGTGCAGTCCACTGCTCAAAAATTTCAGTTTTGAGTCTTCAAGAATCCAAGATTTCGAGCTCCAATCTTCGTCAAATTCCCCCGGCTCGTGGGTGGTTTCCCTAACACCTTCGTATAACTCTCGTGTGCTAGCACTTGGCTATTTTGCCACAAACTGCCCAAAAGGCCATCATCATTCCGCCCAAGCAGCGCAGTCCACTGCCTTGGGCGTGACTAGGTAGAGAGAAAGAGAAGGGATTGTGATTTAGGTTAGTTAAGGGAAAAACACATTTCATTTATATAATTTCCAAAATTACTAAATGTTTTACCATTTATTTTCTTTTTCTTTCCAAAAGAAACAAAACAAATGTAATAATGTTTATTAAATCATTTTACCCTTGCTAAAAGTGAAAAGGAAAAGCATTTCAATTTTCCAAAAAGTCAAAATCTTTCCCCCCAAAATTTTCCTCCAATCTCAAAGGTCAAAGTCAAAGAGTCAAAGTTACTTTTCCAAAAAGTGTTTTGACTTTTATGACTTGCGATGTGATTTGCGATGCGACTTGCGGCACGTGATTCAAAATCGACGTAACTTCACAAACACATTCCGAGCTCAGTTTTGATAATTCTAAATTAACGATTTTCTCGATGCCTCGTTAATAAATCTAATTTACTAATCACGTCGCTCGAGAATTAATTCTAAATTAATTCAAGTGCCCGAATTAAAATCTAATTTTAATTCCTAATCGAAATCCAATTTCGTTTAATTTATCGAATATATTATTTATCGATTAATTCCAAATTAATCGTTCCCTCTCTTTAAATTGATATTTTATCCTAGATAAAATATCTCCGTAATTAATCCCAGATTAATTTTCTCTCTCTTCAAATTAATCCCAGATTAATATATAATGCGAGTCATACGTCATCGGTGTATCATTGGGAAGCGACCCATGAGATCTCCGGATATGTTGGCAGTAAATTCGGTCGTCGGACTATCCGAACACGTAAGTACCAAGTATTACGTTTTACCAATTTACAAGACAAGGTTTGCCTCTAGCAAAGCGCCATGCCTACCCAATTCTCCGGAAATATCCTTACAGGAATATGTGATCTATATCAAGCGTAGTATACGTAGTATTGCGTATTTCGATCCAGTATCGGATGATCACGTGCTACGTGACCATCATCTCCATATGACTGGAGTGACACTTCCGTCTTGACATCACACCCAATACACTACGATTCTCAATATACCCAGCATCACCGTACACAGAACCTGTTAAAGCCCTGGACGACCTCAACTAAAGTACATTGATTGTCGCAAGTATTAGCGGTGCAAGTCTCAGATTAAGACCAAATACACCTACCCTGATTGTAGACTCCCTTGACAAAAGGTCATACTACCAATGGGATTCTGCGGTGGTCTAATCCAGAGCGAAGCTGTTTCCCGTACAATCGGTGAAACACAACCTCCTATTACACTTGCATGAGTATCCTATACCCAGATATACGAGAACTATATCGTTATATCTCACATAACACGCACAAGTGTAATACTAGTCTTTTACGCATCTATCGATGTCCAATCTCGACAATGCTCTGACTATGGATGTTTAATGATTTATCCTTCGTTGATTGATACTGTCTCATATCATTCTCAATCTAGGAACAAATCATAAGGACCTCCTATCATTTATATATCTAAGGTGATCTAATCATAAATGATAAGAGTGCAATCTCCTTTGTCACATAGTTAATTCGTACAACAACACTATGATCTGTACAAATAGTGACGCTATGGATCATAACTGTCCAACAGGGGACTTATTTATCTTTCACTCTCTACATGTGTCTAATTTGTTTTTACTTATTATTTTTATTTTCTTGTGTTTCAGGTTCTCAATCACTACATGGGAAGAACCAGAAGCTTTGAAATTCGTCCACTTGACCTATAAATTGAAAGAACCATCAGACAATTGATAATGGAAAGTCGAGAATGCCAAGAAGCACTGATCAACATGGAACTTGAAACTTTGGAGGTTATACCACCAATTCTCATTCGAAACAGAACTATTCGGGTGGTTGATGGCTTCATTTCATGTATTCTACTTCCTCCCTTACCAACAAATATGTGTGACATCAAAACATGCATTTAGATGATACTGCAGTCAGTTTAGTTTAGAGGGAATGCAACTGAAAATCCTAATGCCCACATCAGCAACTTCCTGAAAGTTTGCGACACATTCAATTACAATCGAGTGGCAGAAGAAGTATTGAGACTGTGTGTTTTTCCATATTCCTTGAAAGACAAAGATAAAGCTTGGTTACATTCACTATCAGCAGGTTCCATCACAACTTGGAACATTTTAGCCACCAAATTCCTTGCAAAGTACGATCCCCCCCAGCCAGAACTGCAAAGTTGATGAATGATATTACATCCTTTGTACAACATGACTCAGAATCCCTCTGCGAAGCTTGGGAAAGATACAAGGATTTACTCAGAAAATGTCCTCACCATTTAGATTAAAAAGTGGCTACAAGTCCAAACCTTCTATATTGGACCTTCTGGATTAAAGAGAACCACAATTGATGCTGCAGTTGGAGGAGCTTTAATGGCAAAAGAAGTGGATCAGGCCTGGGACTTAATTGAAGAAATGGCCAACAATAATTCTTTGTGGCCAACAGAAAGGACCATGATTCAACGAATCACAGAAATTAACGAAGTTGGAGCCAACACAGTAATGAATGCCAAGCTGGATATGATTTGCAAAAATTTGGAAACTCTTAACATGAAGGTTAATGCTGGATTCACAAGTTCACCATATGGAGGAGAACTGATGAGCGGAAAATATATCAATATTTACCGCCCCTTTTACTTAATATTTTGTTTAGTTTCTCGGGTTTGATGAACGTTTTGATATGTTTTAGTTTATTTTGCAGATAAAATAATATCGGGACTCAATGAAATCATTTAGGATGAAATGTGGGTCAATTAAGGGTAATTATTGGACTTGATATATTAATTTTGGAGAATGGAAACTTGAAAGCGCGTTTTTGACGAAGTGCAGTTTTGGAAATTCCAGTTTTAAACATCTGCCGTATTTTGGGCATAACTTTTTGTTCAGATATCGGATTGAGCTGATTCAAGTTCCAGATTAAAGAAGCCTTAAAGATATACAACTTGGAAAGAGAAAGTATTTTCTAATTCTGATGATTTCATGACCGATATTGATGAACCATCCAGAAGTGTGTGGTGTGTAATTATTAAAGTCATTATCAATCATTTTCAAAGAAAAATATAAATTAATAAATAATTAATAAAAATTATCAAATCATCACCAAACAACATAAGCAATTAGTGGAGCAATTATGGATTTGGTGGAGTAATTAGTGGAGAAATTAATAATGGATTTGGTGGAGAATTTGATGGATGATTTGATGGAGACAAAATTTTATCTATAAATACCAAGCCATTTCATTTGTAAAATTCATACTTTCTTCTTTGAAATTCCTTAAGAATAAATAAGAAGATTGTATCTTGTTTGTTTATTTACAGCTTTTAGTAATTAATTTCCGCTTTCGCAATTTCTTTTCTTTACTTTTCAGTTTTTACTTTCCGTAATTTACTTTTACGCACAGTACTTTCCTTTCTTTTCTTTTTCAGTTTTTACTTTTCAAGTAATGAGAAGGTAATTCCCCCTTGCTGGCGTAAAAGGTAAAGCTTTTATTATTTCTATTTAGATTAATCTCCCTTAATTATAATATATAAACTATTTAAAACCTGACTTAATAAGGATACCGCTATATTGGCCGGTTGGTAACTAATTATAAATTGGTTTTAACCTGACTAAGTATGGATACCGCATGGTTGGTCGGTTGGTAATTTATTATTAATTTGACTTAATCAGAATACCGCCTTTATGGCTGGTTGGTAATTATCACGCAAAGTTAATATATTATATTAAGTGAGATATCTAAAACAGTAGTAATAAAAGTTGATCCTCTAACCCCATCATTTTCTTTTATTGTACTTTTACTTTATTTACTTTTAGCAATTTACTTTCACTAATTTTCTTTTACTTTTTAATTTTTACTTTTTACTTTTACTTTTCACTTTTTTTTTTTACTTTTCAGTATTTACATTATGTCTTTTATTTTATTTAAGTTTTACGAGCTCTAGTTATGTGTTAGTTATCTAGGGTTGTGATGAATTCTAATATCAACGGTTATAAGAGATTATTTTATAGTTTGGGTAATTTAAGGTTTACTTATTAAGTCTTAAGCTTAATGCTTCTTGTTGTCTGATCACTAATAAGATTGATGTGGTAAATCTAAAATAAACTAGACATAGGGATTTTAGGTTTCAGCCTTAGACTAAATAGCCCACGATCTTCCTTGAGGATAGATAACCCTTTAATAGATTTCCTTACAGGATAGACATATACCTGTCGGGCGGGGGTAGCCATAATTGGAACTTAAACTTAATGAATCCAGATAATTTGGTTGACATAGACATATGGTTCAATTGGGTTAAACTGGGTATTTGCGTCTGACCATCAACAGAGGATTTTGCATAATTTCATGTTCCAGGTTAGTAAACTGATTTATTACACAAATATAAAATAATCACTTCATCTTTTAAAAGATATTATAATGATTCACAACCCTAGATCTTTGTGTCTTTTTTTTATTTTCCTTAGTATTTTCTTTTGTCTTTTTATTTATTTATTTATTTAGCAAATCTATAATCAACCAAATCAATCAAGCAATCATTCTCTTCTCCCTCAATTAGATATCTGTAAATAAATAGATTCAATAATTAATAACAACAGTAGGAATTAAGTCCTCGTGGGATCGATATTTGTATAGTACTATCTTGGGCGAACCTGAACATTCACCAGAAACCAATTGGGCTGTTTAACGTTGATGGATTTTATGATTTTCTTTGTGTGTTTCTTGATGATGCCCGAAGAAATGGGTTCGTGTCAAAACCTATGAAAGAACTCCTTTTTACTGCCATAACTGCACTGGATCTAATTGACCAACTCTTAACCTATGAACCACAAGTTGACCCTATCCTTTCAAAGATAAATTGGTCCGATGACGATCGTGGTAAGAGGCGTCGGATTAATCTGGATCTTAACCTTTAATTTTTCGTAGATTTTCAGCTAACAAGGTACGACCTTCTTAACTCTTCTTCTACTGTATAAGACATTGGGGACAATGTCTCATTTAGGTTTGGGGGAGAGAATTAGTTGATCAGTACCTTATTTTTAGTTTGTGTGTTGTTTTTATTTTTTAGTCCAAATTTTTTTTCGAAAAATAAAAAAAAATTGAAAATTTTTGAAAAATTACAAAAAATTTAACGTTTTTTGTTTTTTTTTTTTTGAACTAAAAATGTGAAATTGGTAAGAGATAGCTGAGTAAGGAGTTTTCACTCCTGAGAGGTATCTCAAACCTAATTCGGAACAAGTTAATTTTTGTTTATTTCCTTTTGAATTATTTAATTTGTGAATTCTCCATAATACTGACTAAAATGGATCTTCATATGCTCAGTTGGCAGGTATTATCAATATGCATAGTAACATACGGACATGAGATGTAATTGAAAAGTTTGTAATATTCAGTGCTCTAATTTAATTAGAGGAAGCATCTATAAATGGCAATGGAGTAAAAAAAAAAGGAAAAAAAAAAGGAAAAATATATGAAAAAAAAATACATCTGAGATCCGGGTTATTAAGTCTGTAAGGGTGTTTTAACAGTAAAACCAACTGGTTTGGGAGTCACTGGCCCAAAGGTCACTACATTGATCAAGGATGTTGCAAAAATATATATATCTGAAGTCTGGATTATTAAGTCCGTAGGGGTGTCTTAAACACCTGGTGCCCTAAGGCCAAATGGTTTGGGAGTCACCGACCCAAAGCTCGCTACATAGACGGAAGGTATTGTATAAAAATAAAAAGTCAAAATTCAAAAATCAAAGAAAAAAATCAGAAAAATCAGAAAAATTATTTCATTGCTGTAAAAAGATATGAATTCTGATAAAACTTTAGGACAAAAATATTTCTCTCTTATCAACTACACTTGTGACTGTTGTGGGCAAAAAATGAGTTGATTAATATTTTGTTAGCTGTGTATATGGAGAATGGTAAAAAATCGGAGAATTTACTTATTTGGTAATTTAGAAAGAAACAAAACAACTAGTAACTTGGAGTAGAAATTTCACATGATTAGTCACTAACTTCTTTATTCTCTTTTCTCTTGTTTTTTTTGCTTTTGTGTGCATTAGTTTTACTATCTTTTTACTTTTGTAAAATGTTTGTGGGTATCATTGTTATAAACCCTCACGAGACTACAACTCGTCCACTAGGGACACCTAGGGGTTTAAAGGCTTGTTGCATACGCTAAATGCAACCGTGATCCCAACGAAAGTGGCTTAGTTTAATTTTAATTTTATTTTATTATTTTGCTCGAGGACTAGCAAAATGTTAGGTTTGGGGTGTTGGATAATATGACCCATAGCGTCACTATTTGCACAGAACATTGTGTTGTTGTAGCAAATTAACTATGTAACAAGGAAATTGCACTCTCATCATTTGTGATTAGATCACCATAGATATATAAATGAAGAGAGGTCCCTATGATTAGTTCCTGGATTGAGATGATATGAGACAGTATCAATCCACGAAAGGATTAATCATTAAATATCCATAGCCGTAGTATTATCGAGACTGGACATCGATAATGCGGAATAGGCTAGTATTGCACTTGTGCGCGTTGTGAGGGCACAACGGCATAGTTCTCATATATATAAGTGTTGGAGACTTATGCAAGTGCGATAGGAGGTCGTGTTTCACCGATGGTACGGGAAACAGCTTCGCTCTGGATAGACCCTTCGGAATCCCATTGGTATTATGAATAGGTGTCTATGGGAGGCCGAAATCGAGGTAGGTGTGTATAGTCTCAACCTGAGACTTGCATCGCTAATACTTACGATAATCGATAAACTTTGGATTTGGTGGTTGGGGGCTTTAACCGGTTCTGTGTCTACCACTTCTGGGTTTATCAGAGAGTCGTAGAGTATTGGATGTGATGTCGAGACGGAAGTATCACTCCAGTCATAGTGGAGATGATGTCACGCAGGATACGGTATTAGTGCTCTTAAGTGATGCGCATCCAATCGTGATATTATGACTAGGTCATGAATATCCGATTATAGAGACTAGTTACCAGACATCCGATATGTGTTTCGGACGGGGCAGACACTTATCCAGCCCCAGCCCTAACACGTGACTATCCGATACTGGGCCGATATGCACAATACTGCGGTATACTACGCTTGATATAGATCTATATATTCCTGTAAGAATATTTCTGGAGAATTGGGTAGGCATGGCGCTTTGCTAGAAGCCAACCTTGTCTTGTAAATCGGTATAAACGTAGTACAAGGTACTTACGTGTTCGGACAGTCCGACGATCGTATTTACTGCCAACATATCCGGAGATCTCATGGGTCGGTTCCTGAAGATTCACCGATGACGTATGACTCGCACTTTAATTAATCTGGGAATTAATTCGATGAGAGATGAAAATTAATCTGGGATTAATTACGGAGATATTTTATCTCGGATAAAATATCGTTAAGGAGAGAGAACGATTAATTTGGAATTAATCAATAAATAAATATATTCGATATATTATAACGAAATTAGATTTCGACGCAAAATTGAAATTAGATTTTAATTCGGGCGAACGAATTAATTTAGAATTAATTCGTTAGCGACGTGAATAGTGAATTCGCTAGGCGTAATCATTTAATTACGACGCGACGGAAAATCGTTAATTTAGAATTAGCGAACCCGAGCCCGAGTGTGATTGCGAGCGCATTCGTATTTCGAATTCGAGTGCGGCGACGCAAGTCACATCAAGCGTCAAATCGCTAGTCGCATCTAGCGTCACATCAAGCGTCAAATCATGTCGCTTTGAGTGATATGACAATTGATTAGATTGACATGTGATGTGAAGTGACTTGATGTGAAAAGAGAGTGGTGATGGAAATAAAGGTGACAAGACATGTACTTTTGACTTTTGAATTATTGAAATTGGTAAATGGTTTAATAATTTTGGAAATTATAAAAACCAATTACATTTTCTTTTTCTTTTCTCTCACCAAATTCGAAACACTCTCTCTCTCTCCAAGGGATTTACGGTTTTCCCAATTTTTGGAGCCAAAATCCTCCTTCTTCTCTCTCGGTCTTGGACCGATTTCTTCCCCTTTTTTTTTGGTTTGATCGAAATAAATGGAGAAGCTTTGATCTTGTTGCAAGATCTTGGTGCTAGCACACTCTTGGAGGCATTCTAAGGTGATAGGGAAGTGAGTTCATGAGCAAGGAATCACCTTGTGAAGCTTGGAACTTTGAGCATCCATGGAGGACCACCCAAAGCCGAAAATGGACTGCATTTTACTGCCATTGCCGAGCTTGGAGGGAGGCAGCAACACCAAGGCCGAATTTTGGTCCACCATCACCGCATCCAACCGATCCATGTGAGTCTTTTCCGCACCTCATTTGGTTGTATTCAACTTGTTTTATGCATGATTTATGATCCTTGGGAATTGATTGAAACTCAACATGGGGGTGTGATGAGCGGAAAATATATCAATATTTACCGCCCCTTTTACTTAATATTTTGTTTAGTTTCTCGGGTTTGATGAACGTTTTGATATGTTTTAGTTTATTTTGCAGATAAAATAATATCGGGACTCAATGAAATCATTTAGGATGAAATGTGGGTCAATTAAGGGCAATTATTGGACTTGATATATTAATTTTGGAGATTGGAAACTTGAAAGGGCGTTTTTGACGAAGTGCAGTTTTGGAAATTCCAGTTTTGCACATCTGTGGTATTTTGGGCATAACTTTTTACTCAGACATCGGATTGAGCTGATTCAAGTTCGAGATTAAAGAAGCCTCAAAGATCTACAACTTTGAAAGAGAAAAAATGTTCGAATTCGGATGATTTCATGACCGATATTGATGAACCATCCAGAAGTGTGTGGTGTGTAATTATTAAAGTCATTATCAATCATTTTCAAAGCAAAATATAAATTAACAAATAATTAATAAAAATTATCAAATCATCACCAAACAAGATAAGCAATTAGTGGAGCAATTATGGATTTGGTGGAGTAATTAGTGGAGAAATTAATAATGGATTTGGTGGAGAATTTGATGGATGATTTGATGGAGACAAAATTTTGCCTATAAATACCAAGCCATTTCTTTTGTAAAATTCATACTTTCTTCTTTGAAATTCCTTAAGAATAAATAAGAAGATTGTATCTTGTTTGTTTATTTACAGCTTTTAGTAATTAATTTCCGCTTTCGCATTTTCTTTTCTTTACTTTTCAGTTTTTACTTTCCGTAATTTACTTTTACGCACAGTACTTTCCTTTCTTTCTTTTTCAGTTTTTACTTTTCAAGCAATGAGTAGGTAATTCCCCCTTGCTGGGGTAAAAGGTAAAGCTTTTATTATTGCTATTTAGATTAATCTCCCTTAATTATAATATATAAACTATTTAAAACCTGACTTAATAAGGATACCGCTATATTGGCCGGTTGGTAACTAATTATAAATTGGTTTTAACCTGACTAAGTATGGATACCGCCTGGTTGGTCGGTTGGTAATTTATTATTAATTTGACTTAATCAGAATACCGCCTTTATGGCTGGTTGGTAATTATCATGCAAAGTTAATATATTATATTAAGGGAGATATCTAAAATAGTAGTAATAAAAGTTGATCATCTACCATCATTTTCTTTTATTGTACTTTTACTTTATTTACTTTTAGCAATTTAGTTTCAGTAATTTTCTTTTACTTTTTAATTTTTAATTTTTACTTTTTACTTTTACTTTTCACTTTTTTTTTTTTACTTTTCAGTATTTACATTATGTCTTTTATTTTATTTAAGTTTTTACGAGCTCTAGTTATATGTTAGTTATCTGGGGTTGTGATGAATTCTAATATCACCGGTTTATAAGGGATTATTTTATAGTTTGGGTAATTTAAAGGTTTACTTATTAAGTCTTTAGCTTAATGCTTCTTGTTGTCTGATCACCAATAAGATTGATGTGGTAAATCTAAAATGAACTAGACATAGGGATTTTAGGTTTCAGCCTTAGACTAAATAGCCCACGATCTTCCTTGAGGATAGATAACCCTTTAATAGTTTTCCTTACAGGATAGACATATACCTGTCGGGCGGGGGTAGCCATAATTGGAACTTAAACTTAATGAATCCAGATAATTTGGTTGACATAGACATATGGTTCAATTGGTTAAACTGGGTATTTGCGTCTGACCATCGACAGAGGCTTTTGCATAATTTCATGTTCCAAGTTAGTAAACTGATATTATAATGATTCACAACCCTAGATCTTTGTGTCTTTTGTTATTTTCCTTAGTATTTTCTTTTGTCTTTTTATTTATTTATTTATTTAGCAAATCTACAATCAACCAAATCAATCAAGTAATCATTCTCTTCTCCCTCAATTAGATATCTGTAAGTAAATAGATTCAATAATTAATAACAACAGTAGGAATTAAGTCCTCGTGGGATCGATATTTTTTACTACTTGAACGATACGTGCGCTTGCGTTATACGTGTGTGATTACGCGGGTCAAGTTTTTGGCGCCATTGACCGGGGACTTATTTTTCTTGAGTTATTAATTTTGAAGCTATCTAATTTACTTGTATCTAATTTTCTTTATCTGTAATTTTTATTCCTTTTTTTATTATTTTTCAGGTGATTGAAAAATGGAACATTATTGGGAGATAGAAAGATTACGTGCTTTACAAGAAGATACACCCCACATCTGGGAGCAACAGTCCAGTTTTCTGAGGCCTGTTGTACTACCCAACGACTATCACTGGATGCCAGAACCAAGCAATACTACATTTACTCAACAGAACGTAATGGGGAGATATGACATATGTAATGGTAACCACCCAAAAGAATATTGCGAGTACAACTACAATCCAGGGTGGCAGAGCTATCAAAATCCTTCATGGTACGAAGAACCATCACATTTTCCATCTTATCCACCATCCACCTATGATTTTCATCAAGAACCAGAACCATCAGAGGAAGATCAGTTGATTCAAATACTCAATGTTTGGCTCGAAGAACGGAAGCTCAATTAGATGCACAAATTCAGAGTCAAACAGAATCCATACAGAGAATGACATATCAGATCAGAGACAATTAACAGAAAACCAGAACTTCATACCTCAAGAAGAATTATCAGATGAAACTGACAAAGCTTTCGAGTACCGAGAGATCTACAATGACACCTTAACAGAGGAGGAGGCTGAGCAGTATCAACAACCAGAGGTATCAGTTCAGGAGCCCGAACCGACAGAGTCTCGATTTGATTTTTATTATTCTGACTCTGACGAGGATGAAGCTGATCTATTTATACCAACTGTACCAACAACGGAGGATCAAACTTTCAATCCTAAAAATGAAGATCTTGGAGCATGCTTTACCATGATGTTTGATGAAGATCTACCTGAACCATCCACTCCAGTCATATCAGAGGATGAAAACCTAATGTCAGAAACATCTTTACATCCTCAGGCAGATACTTATGGAGCATGCATTTCACAGATGATGGATAAAGAATTGAATACGAAAATTTTAAAATTCATCTGTGAAGAAAAGGTGGAGCAAGAAGCAGAGCAAATGGAGGAGCAATTGTCAGACAAAATTGAAGATCCAGTGAATTCAGGCGAAACGTCACTGTTTTGGGGAGTAAAATTTAGAGATATCACCCAGAAGCTTGACAGAATGGAACTTCCATTTCAAGTCAAGCACCATACGAGACCTCCTGATTTTCTTTCTTTCTTTGCAGGAACCACTAGAGCAACAACGAGCAAAAAGGTGGCACAAGCACTAAATGAGACAAAAAATTTTCTGCTACCTTACCGTTGGAAAAGACCATTCAGAAGCAACGCTCATGGGATTGTCTTTAATCGGACATCCAAAACAACGCTGAAACCTCCTTGACAGATGGATTTCAGTCACGTCTGGCTGAAGATGAAAAATTTAGCGCTAGCAGGGAGGCAACACATGCTATTTGTTGTAATTTCTGTTTTTATATTTTGTGTATACATGTTATAGAGTTTTTAATTTTGTGTGTTATTTTTGTAGGGAAAAAGCTCAACCAAAGCATAAGACAGAAGGAATAGTGTTTGGAAAAGATAAGAGATAATTCTTTAGAGATGGCTGAGTAAGGAATGGATTCTTGAGACGCATCCTAATGAATTTATACTAAGCGAGTGGCGTATTGCGTACACAGTTCTGTTGCCTTAATAATTTTTTTTGATTTGCTTTTCTTTTGTTATTTTCTTTTATAGACAAGATCCATACTTTTTGACCTTTCACGATTCATTTTGTTGTTTAGCTAACAAGGTTCCTTTGGAAGATATTAGTGCTATTATTACTTACCCTTTTTGAGGTACTATAAATCCAGCCCGTCAGTGTACTTTTGAAGGCATCCAAAGTTGAGAAAGAAATACATAAAAATGGAAGCCACTTCAAGAAGACGAGTTGAAAATATATGTGTGTTTTGCGGTAGTAGTGTTGGTGTTAAGCTACAATACGTAGAAGCAGCACAAGAATTGGGTCGAGTCTTAGCTGCAAGGAATATGCACTTAATATATGGCGGAGGCAATCTTGGACTAATGGGGATCGTTTCAAAGGCTGTACAGGAGGGAGGCAGTCACGTTTTGGAAATCATCCCAAAACCCTTGGTAGAGGCAAATCTTATTGGATCATCAAACGGAGAGGAACTGATCTTTCTAGGTATGTCTGAACGACTAGTAGAAATGATTAATCATGCTGATGCTTTTATCGCTTTGCCAGGTGGCTTTAGTACATTGGAGGAAATTTGTATAGTACTATCTTGGGCGAACCTGAACATTCACCAGAAACCAATTGGGCTGTTTAACGTTGATGGATTTTATGATTTTCTTTGTGTGTTTCGAACTCCTTTTTACTGCCATAACTGTACTGGATCTAATTGACCAACTCTTAGCTTATGAACCACAAGTTGACCCTATCCTTTCAAAGATAAATTGGTCCGATGACGATCGTGGTAAGAGGCGTCGGATTAATCTGGATCTTAACCTTTAATTTTTCGTAGATTTTCAGCTAACCAGGTATGACCTTCTTAACTCTTCTTCTACTGTATAAGACATTGGGGACAATGTCTCATTTAAGTTTGGGGGAGAGAATTAGTTGATCAGTACCTTATTTTTAGTTTGTGTGTTGTTTTTATTTTTTAGTCCAAATTTTTTTGAAAAATAAAAAAAAAATTTGAAAATTTTTGAAAAATTACAAAAAAAATTTTACGTTTTTGTGTTTTTATTTTGACTAAAAATGTGAAATTGGTAAGAGATAGCTGAGTAAGGAGTTTTCACTCCTGAGACGTATCTCAAACCTAATTCGGAACAAGTTAATTTTGTTTATTTCCTTTTGAATTATTTAATTTGTGAATTCTCCATAATACTGACTAAAATGGATCTTCATATGCTCAGTTGGCAGGTATTATCAATATGCATAGTAACATACGGACATGAGATGTAATTGAAAAGTTTGTAATATTCAGTGCTCTAATTTAATTAGAGGAAGCATCTATAAATGGCAATGGAGTAAAAAAAAAAAAGAAAAAAAAAAGAAAAAAAATATGAAAAAAAAATACATCTGAGATCCGGGTTATTAAGTCTGTAAGGGTGTTTTAACACATAGTGCCCTAAAACCAACTGGTTTGGGAGTCACTGGCCCAAAGGTCACTACATGGATCAAGGATGTTGCAAAAATATATATATCTGAAGTCTGGATTATTAAGTCCGTATGGGTGTCTTAACACCTGGTGCCCTAAGGCCAAATGGTTTGGGAGTCACCGACCCAAAGCTCGCTACATAGACGGAAGGTATTATATAAAAATAAAAAGTCAAAATTCAAAAATCAAAGAAAAAAATCAGAAAAATCAGAAAAATTATTTCATTGCTGTAAAAAGATGTGAATTCTGATAAAACTTTAGGACAAAAATATTTCTCTCTTATCAACTACACTTGTGACTGTTGTGGGCAAAAAATGAGTTGATTAATATTTTGTTAGCTGTGTATATGGAGAATGGTAAAAATAATCGGAGAATTTACTTATTTGGTAATTTAGAAAGAAACAAAACAACTAGTAACTTGGAGTAGAAATTTCACGTGATTAGTCACTAACTTCTTTATTCTCTTTTCTCTTGTTTTTTTTGCTTTTGTGTGCATTAGTTTTACTATCTTTTTACTTTTGTAAAATGTTTGTGGGTATCATTGTTGTAAACCCTCACGAGACTACAACTCGTCCACTAGGGACAACGGGTTGGGGTTTAAAGGCTTGTTGCATACGCTAAATGCAACCGTGATCCCTACGAAAGTGGCTTAGTTTAATTTTAATTTTATTATTGTTTTGCTCGAGGACTACCAAAATGTTAGGTTTGGGGGTGTGATGAGCGGAAAATATATCAATATTTACCGCCCCTTTCACTTAATATTTTGTTTAGTTTCCTCGGTTTGATGAACGTTTTGATATGTTTTAGTTTATTTTGCAGATAAAATAATATCGGGACTCAATGAAATCATTTAGGACGAAATGTGGGTCAATTAAAGGCAATTATTGGACTTGATATATTAATTTTGGAGATTGGAAACTTGAAAGGGCGTTTTTGACGAAGTGCAGTTTTGGAAATTCCAGTTTTGCACATCTGTCATATTTTGGGCATAACATTTTGCTCAGACATCGGATTGAGCTGATTCAAGTTCCAGATTAAAGAAGCCTCAAAGATCTACAACTTTGAAAGAGAAAATATGTTCGAATTATGATGATTTCATGACCGATATTGATGAACCATCCAGAAGTGTGTGGTGTGTAATTATTAAAGTCATTATCAATCATTTTCAAAGCAAAATATAAATTAACAAATAATTAATAAAAATTATCAAATCATCACCAAACAAGATAAGCAATTAGTGGAGCAATTATGGATTTGGTGGAGTAATTAGTGGAGAAATTAATAATGGATTTGGTGGAGAATTTGATGGATGATTTGATGGAGACAAAATTTTGCCTATAAATACCAAGCCATTTCATTTGTAAAATTCATACTTTCTTCTTTGAAATTCCTTAAGAATAAATAAGAAGATTGTATCTTGTTTGTTTATTTACAGCTTTTAGTAATTAATTTTTCCGCTTTCGCATTTTCTTTTCTTTACTTTTCAGTTTTTACTTTCCGTAATTTACTTTTACGCACAATACTTTCCTTTCTTTCTTTTTCAGTTTTTACTTTTCAAGCAATGAGTAGGTAATTCCCCCTTGCTGGGGTAAAAGGTAAAGCTTTTATTATTGCTATTTAGTTTAATCTCCCTTAATTATAATATATAAACTATTTAAAACCTGACTTAATAAGGATACCGCTATATTGGCCGGTTGGTAACTAATTATAAATTGGTTTTAACCTGACTAAGTATGGATACCGCCTGGTTGGTCGGTTGGTAATTTATTATTAATTTGACTTAATCAGAATACCGCCTTTATGGCTGGTTGGTAATTATCACGCAAAGTTAATATATTATATTAAGGGAGATATATAAAATAGTAGTAATAAAAGTTGATCCTCTAACCCCATCATTTTCTTTTATTGTACTTTTACTTTATTTACTTTTAGCAATTTACTTTCAGTAATTTTCTTTTACTTTTTAATTTTAATTTTTACTTTTACTTTTACTTTTCACTTTTTTTTTTTACTTTTTAGTATTTACATTATGTCTTTTATTTTATTTAAGTTTTTACGAGCTCTAGTTATATGTTAGTTATCTGGGGTTGTGATGAATTCTAATATCACCGGTTTATAAGGGATTATTTTATAGTTTGGGTAATTTAAAGGTTTACTTATTAAGTCTTAAGCTTAATGCTTCTTGTTGTCTGATCACCAATAAGATTGATGTGGTAAATCTAAAATGAACTAGACATAGGGATTTTAGGTTTCAGCCTTAGACTAAATAGCCCACGATCTTCCTTGAGGATAGATAACCCTTTAATAGTTTTCCTTACAGGATATACATATACCTGTCGAGCGGGGGTAGCCATAATTGGAACTTAAACTAATAAATGATCCAGATATTTTGTTGACATAGACATATGATTCAATTGGGTTAAATTGGGTATTTGCGTCTGACCATCGACAGAGGCTTTTGCATAATTTCATGTTCCAAGTTAGTAAACTGATATTATAATGATTCACAACCCTAGATCTTTGTGTCTTTTGTTATTTTCCTTAGTATTTTCTTTTATCTTTTTATTTATTTATTTATTTAGCAAATCTACAATCAACCAAATCAATCAAGCAATCATTCTCTTCTCCCTCAATTAGATATCTGTAAATAAATAGATTCAATAATTAATAACAACAGTAGGAATTAAGTCCTCGTGGGATCGATATTTTTATACTACTTGAACGCTACGTGCGCTTGCGTTATACGTGTGTGATTACGCCGGTCAAGAACCAGAGGAAGAATCATATAACCAATATGATGAGACGGTGAATTATGTCAACAATTTCAACAGAGAATGGAACAATCCATATTCCAATACCTATATCCCATGTTGGAAGAATCATCCAAATTTCACATGGAGCAACAATTCAGGGCATATGAATAATCCACCACCAGGATTCCAATAGTAAAACTAAGGCCAAGAGTATTAAAAATAACCAGGAATAACAAAAGTGTTGGTTACTAGAAAAAAATAGAAGCAAAATATGATTCTCAAGCAGCATGATATGATGCCATGTTTCAATCCCAAGCAGCATTAATTCAAAGTCAAGCAGCATCTTTGAAAACACTAAAGAATCAAATAGGACAACTGGCCAACGCTCAGTGTTATAGACCGCAGGGTACCATTTCTAGTAACACAAAACCAAATCCAAGGAATATTGGGAAGGAGCAATGTCATGTCATCACTTTGAAAAGGGGTACTGAAATTAAAAAAAATGTTGGAGTCAATGCAACTGTTGAGGAAGTTCCAAAAGAAAGCAGCAAAACAGATCAACAGATGGAGTAAAAAGAGGCAAAAGCAAATGATCAAGAAAGATTCATTCCACCTCCATCTTTTCCACAGCGTCTCCAGAAAAACAAACTAGACAAGTAGTTTGCTCGATTCCTAGAGATCTTCAAAAAGGCATTTCAAGATTCCATTTGCAGAAGCGTTGGAACAAATACCCAGTGATGTCATATTCATGGAAGAAATTCTCTCACGAAAGTAGAGATTGGGAGATTACGAGACAGTAGTATTGACAGAAGAATGCAGCGCCATCATTCAGAGGAAGCTTCCCCCAAAGTTAAAAGATCCTGGTAGTTTCACCATCCCTTGCACCATAGGAGAACATAACTTCGGTAAGGCTTTATGTGATTTAGGTGCTAGTGTTAACTTGATGTCTTTTTTCTATTTATAGAAAACTGTAAATTAGAGAATCAATGCCCGCCTCAGTCTCTCTGCAACTTGCTGATAGATCGCTCACATTTTTTAGAGGTGTAGTTAAGGATGTGTTGGTCAAAATCGACAAACTCATTGTCCCAGTAGATTTTATTATCCTTGACATGGAGGAAGACGAAGACGTGCTCATCATCCTCGGGAGACCATTTTTGGCCATAGGTCAAACCATTTTTGATGTATAAAAAGATGACTAGCCTTGAGGGTACAGAACCAAGAAGTAAAATTCAATGTTTTCAAAGCCATGGAATTCCCGAATGATGAAAAGAATGAGGAATATTTCAGACTTGATGTGATAAATAGTACCTTCCAGAACTCCAATGCAATGCAAAGTTACACTGAAAAACTTAAAGCATGTCATCTACCTGTGGAGCCTGAAGATAAAGTGTACTGCACACTAAACAAGTTAAATCTTGAACTACAAGTAAGTGAAGAGAAAATGCTCCACTAACTCAATGAATTAGAGGAATTTCACATGTAGCCTTTCGAGAATGCCAAATTATACAAAGAAAAGGCCAAGAAGAGACATGATGAGATGCTAGTACGCATACAACTGGAACCGGGGCAGCGAGTATTGTTCAGTAAATCAAGGTTTAAATTTTTCCCTGAGAGGTTAAAATCACGGTGGTCATGTCCATTTTTAATCCCTCAAGTTTTACCAGATAGAACCATTGAGTTACATGATCCCAATTCTAATGAAACATTCAAGGTTAAAAGTAAGCGTGTCAAGCACTACTGGAGAGCAGTGTCACGCTTTCTGATCTAGCCTAACATTCGAGCAGTCATGTCTAGCTGAAGACGTTAAACTTAGCGCTAGCAGGAAGACAACCCATGCAATTTGTATATATATTCAGATTTGGTGTGTTTAATTTTGTAGGTTAAGTCATAGAGATGAATGAAGACGTTCTCTCAAATCTTCATAAGCAATTTCCTTCTATCCCTCAAAACTCTCTAATGAAACTCTACAAAGCTCGCATGGAACAAATGAGACTTCTGATGATCAAAGGTATTCCTAATGACATTCGTAGGTTAATTGAAGCACGTGTCCAATTGGTAGGTGCGTCCTCTGACTTTTTTATTTCATATCTGTCTGGTTTAGGAAGAAGCACCTATACTAAGAAAAGAAGAGCTAAAAGATTGAGTGTTTGCTATAAATGTGCATGCATGACATGTAATACTCATTGTCATTCTTTAGGAATGGTGTCTGATAACTGTGAAGATAAAATTAAATTCATTAGGGATGGCTTGAGTAAGGAGGCTTTGGATGACATATCATTGACTCTTGAGACGCATCCCAGTGGATATGTGCATCACGCAATTCACATGTTATATACACAATTTTGAATAGAAAGACAACACTTAAGTCTCGGGAATCTGACTTTAAAAGACCATGCTTGCCAATTTATAAGAAAATTGGACGGGAAGCTTGTCCCTAACGCATAGATGTCAATCAAGCTGTTAATTCTTGTAAATATTATTATCTCTTTGTATTTATCTAATAATTGTGATTCATTTTGTGATTTTCTTTTATTTTCTCCAACATGATCCATACTCTTTGACTTTTATGATATATTTTACTATTTAGCTAATAATTGTCATTTGGCAGGTACTAGTGCTATTTTTACTCACCCTTTTTCAGGTTCTATAAATTCAGCTCATAATTGCACTCTTGAAGACATCCGAAGTTGAGAAATAAAAAAATTAGAAGTAACTTAAGAAGACGAGTTGTAAACAATTATGTGTTTTGTGGTACTAGTATTCGTTCCAAACCAGATTTTGTTGAGGCAGCACAGGAATTGGGTAGAGTCATAGCCGAAAAGAATATGCACCTAGTATATGATGGTGGAAATCTTAGACTAATGGGTTGCGTTTCAAGGGTCGTAAGGAAGGAGGTAGTCAAGTTCTGGGAATCATCCCAAAACCTTTGGTAGAGGCGAATCATATAGGACCATCAAACGGAAAGGAACTTATTGTACCATGTATCTCTGAACGACTGGTTGAAATGATTAATCGTGTTGATTTTTTTTATTACTTTTCCAGGTGGCTTGGGCATGATGGAGGAAATTTTTACAATTGTATCTTGAACTTGAATATACACTAGAAACCGATTGGACTGTTTGATGTTGATGGATTTTATGACATTTCTTTGTGTGTTTCTTGAGGATGCCCGGAGAAATGAGTTCGTGTCAAAACCTATAAATGATATCCTCATCACTGTCAAAGCTTCCCATGAGTTAATTGACCAATTTTTTGTTGGGATTTTGGGCGATGGACGCGGCGGAAGCTCGTGGTTCTGGCGAAATCATAATTTTAAAATTTTTTAAATTACCGAATGAATTATTTAATATCCAATATGAATAATTCATTCATATTTCACCTAAATACATTTATTCGATATCAAATAGCGACATAAATATATATATGATACGTCGCGAAACTTTTACGAAAATAGTTTTCCGCAAAACTGCATAAAATATGTTTTTGAAAGAACCGACCACCCGATACTTCCAGGTCAGCCCCAATAGTGTCAGGGCATTTAATGGGCTGCCCGAACAGTGCTGAATTCACTGTTTTGGTAGCCGTCACCCGGTTGACTTAAAAGTCACCGGTAATGTCATTTTTGACCGTTTTCACTTATTTCAACTCGGAAATAATTTTTGGCAATTGTTTCAACACCCATAATATATCCAAAACATTCATAAAACATATTTTTCATCAACAAAATCAGATCCATTCCAGGACTGAATTAGAAAATAAAATTGCCAATTTATCATGCTTGAAATCCAATTTTTTAACATTAATTAAATTAATCTCAACACCAAATTAAGTCACCACATATGAACAACCCAAGAATGATTCTAGGTGTTACTAAAGTGGTCATAACACTCTAGAATGGCAACATATCATCAAATGATAAAATTGAATACTAATTACACTAATTACATCAAAAATACTTCACAGATGCTTCATTATCTTCCAATTCATCCCCCACAACCAAAAGCCTCAATTTTTACAAGCAAAGAAACTGTAGAAACATTATAAGAAATCAAGAAACAAGAAATGAATTTCAAAGCTTTAGGGATTTTGAAGATTACCTCTAAAACTCCAAAGTTCCTTAAGCTATTTCTTGATTTTTCCTTCACTTTTGTGCTTGAATCATCAAGCATCCATGAAACCCATTTTTCATTTTTCTAATTTGAAATTCTCGGCCAAGGTATATAGTTCCATGAAGAAGAAAACAATTTTCCTTTATAAATCACTTTAGCCGACTTTTAGGGGTATATTTGGGATTTTGACAATTTTAATCTAATTAAATTCAATCAAACTTATATTAACCAATCAAAATTGAACATATAAAGTTTAATAAAAAAACATGTCATGTGTTCCAATTATATATCACCATTTATCATACTAATTATGGAAAATGGATAAGATATTTAATTTTCAATAATTTAATTATTTAACAATTAAATAACTAAATAATTAAATAACATCCATATATGTATTTTTATTTACATTAAATAACAAATACATATATTTATGGCATATGTTAAAATCTCATTTGACGAATAATTAATATATATTTAATCGTATTATGTATCAAACAAAAATACATAATAATTAGGATTGACCAAAATCCCCTAATGCATGTATTATCGTTTAACCGATTAAATGATTCAAATTAACTCACTTAATCCGATGAAGTATTATGAATAATCTGAATTATTCATATCGTTGTGTCCAAGTACTCAACGAGTACATTTCATATTATGGGACTCTCTAAGTTTAAGTTTATCCATTACGAAATCCAATTTCGTGTCCATAATCCGCCCACTCATGGATTATGATGACCACGAATAATCTCACTAAACTATACAAGTCAAGGTCATTGCATACATATAATCCCTCTGTCATAGGCTATCCATATTATACCTGGATATAGATAAGAACACCAAACTCGTTCAGTATAATATAGTCGAATTTTAATTTACGACCTCTAAATAACACTCGGAACTGATTTCTGAAGTTATACCACGGCCATGGATTTACTAGATCGTAAACATGTGATGATACCTATGCCCTGTATATAGGAATGATGGATTCGATCTTGATATTCACAGAATATCATGAGCATCAGTTCACATCCAACGAACAGGCAGAGGTCTAATCATGAATAGATCGATGACGTGATTGCCATCAAAGTATGGAGGATAACTCATATATCCACAGTGGTATCTCAAGTGTAATGACCACTATGCTTGCTCAACTCAAGAAAATTCCTATTGTAGTAGGTGTACCATTTATTAGGAAATCTTCAATGAGTCATTCAGTGTTTATCAAATAAACACCTACATGTCTATATGAGTCTCCTGAGACTCATGGTTCATTGGGATAAACCATTAGACCAAGTCATGATATACGACATGTACTGGTCTCAATGGATTTTACTAACCGACCCGTGTTAGTAATTTTTGACCATAAACTTTATTTAAGGATATATATCTTATAGTGCGCTTCCCAATGTCAATTACAAACTACGTTGTACTGTGCATTATTTTGTAAATCCTAAGGTCTTTGTCTAATATACACGTATCACTGAACCATATTCAGTTTCGAACTAATCGTAATCAGATATCTAATCATAATTAGATCGAATAAGCGTATAAAAGACAAGGGTGCTACCATTAAATTAGTAATATTATGGAAAACAGAAATATTCGTATTTATGAATCAGACATAAATACGATCCGGATTGGCACACTGAGCACCAACTCTAACACTTTTAGCCTTTCATTTCCAAGATTAACTGGTCTGATATTAATCGTGGTAAAAAGCATTGGATAAATCTGAATCTTAACCTTTAATTTTCTTTTTAAAATGTAGAATTTCAACTATCGAGGTACTATTTTCTAACTCTTCTTCTACTTTAGACATTGGGGACAATGTCTCAATTAGGTTTGGAGGAGGGGAAGAGTTGACTAGTATCTTATTTTAATTTTTTTGTTGTGTCGTGTTTATTGATTTTTAGTCAAAAAGTTTCAAAAACAATTCAAAAAATTTAAAAAAATAAAAAAATATATTTTGTATTTTTGTGTTTTTAAATTTTACTAATTAGATGAAATTGGTGTGAGATAGCTGAGTAAGGAATTTCCACTCCCGAGACGTATCTTAACCTATTTTGTAACAAGTTAATTCTTATTTATTTCATTTTGAATTATTTAATTTATGAATTCTCCATAATGCCGACTAAAATGGATCTTCATATGCTCAATTGACAGGTATTATCAATATACATGGTAGCATACCACCATGAGCTGTAATTGAAAAGTTTGTAATATTCAGTACTCTAGTTTAATTGGAGGAATCTTCTAAAAAAATGACATAATTTTTTTTTAAAAAAAAAATTATGTATATTAAAAAAATCTTCTGAGATCCGAGTAATAAAGTCTGAAAGGGTGTTTTAACACCTACTGCCCTAAAACCAACTGGTTTGGGAGTCACTGGCCCTAAGCTCCCTACATGGATTAAAGATGTTTAAAAAAAAACAAAAGAAAGATATCTGAAATCTGAAAATTAAGTTTGTAAGGGTGTCTTAACACTTAGTGCCCTAAAGCCAACTGGCTTGGGAGTCACTGACCTAAAGCTTGCTACATGGATTGAAGATATTGTAAATAAAAAAAAAAATTTCAGAAAATGTAACATCCCCAATACAGGAATGCTACTAGCAGGCAACAAAATCCTATTGCCGCCTAAGCCTCTAACCTATAACTAGAACACTTACTTTAACTTATATGCCATGCAATGACCATTTATCACTCATGCAACTCGTATGCTCGGATTAAAATAAATGCAATATATAAAGGAAAACTTATGCACCACATATATATACACACACATACATATACTAATGTAAATACAATGAGTCAATAACATAGTACATAATGATACTACAATAAAATAACTCCTCAAAAGACCTATATTCTATATGAATATAGTCCTGGAGTGATGGATCTGACACCTAATGACTGCAGCATAACCCTCGTGCTCGATTTGGGTCTGCAAAAAGTACATGGCTCACCAAAAGAGATATTCCTGCAAAGAAACAGGGAAATGGTGGGGTGAGTCTAGAGGATCTCAATGAGTGGAGCTAGAAAAGAGAAATCATATTAGAACATAGTAGAAGACATTAAACCAAAGGTCTTTCTGAAAACTTTCTTAAAAGAAAACATAAATTTCATTTTAATCGAAAATATTTTCTAAAAGACTTCTGATTAAATGTATCTGAAAATACTATGCCCAGGACCACAACTCAACTGGGCATCTCAAGAACTGGTGGTGCCCTACGTCCAGGACAACAGCTTAACTGGCAACGTAGAGCTCTATACCCAGTACAACAGCTTAACTGGCAGTGTAGCCACAAAACCAGGATTTCAGGGATCTGTCAACCCTAGTCCTGCTCGAGGATCTGAGAGCGTCCCCTCAGTCCTCCACATATGCACATGTCTCTGAATCCGTCAATTCCACTGTGTCTCAAGTTACATACTGGGGTGAGTTTTTACCTCATGCCACGAAATACAAAACTAAAGCTAGTGAACTTTAAAACTTTAAAATCAAATCTCAATTAACATGTAACTGATATTAAAGAAGGCTAACGCCCTAGAACTTTGAAATAAATCTCAAAATAACTTTCAAATGTAAAACAAATAGACATAAAATCAACTTATAAGAAAATAAATCTCCACTCACAGATTTGATGTCCGGTTAAGCTTTATATATGTCAATGGGGTGAATGTGGCTCTTGGCGAGTATCTATAAGAAAGAAAAATGGGTTTAGAATCCAAATTATAAAATATTGTTCATGATCATATACAATTCTTTAATCCCAATGGATTCCCTTATTAAGACCTTTCTACTATTCGAATGAACCCTAGAAACAATACACGGCCCTTAGACTTCGCGTCCCTTTTAACCAAAAAACTTTTCTGGTTTCTGCCTGGCGCGTCGCGACACAGCACATGTCGTGCGTCGCGACGCGTCGCAGTTCAACTGGACAGAAACTACCTTAGTGTGAACTGCAACCCAGCCCTAAAATTAAGGAATTCCAAGAAACAATATCAGATACAAATCTCATTCTAAACATCCAATCATCATCCCTACCATCATAAACACCCAAATCATCTCATCATTACTCAAAAACCCATCATCCTTCAAAACCAAAGAATTAGGAAAACAATCCAAAGTTACCCCAAAAATCCCTATTTCATCACTATAACTTCTCAAACTCCATTCTAATCAACTCAACAATACACTCCAAATCATCCATTTATTAAAATCTAAACTTTCACAAAATGGGTCAAGGGTACTTTACCTCAAATAATCTCTTTCTTCTTCCTCAAAGTACTTAATCACCCATCCCATCCCTTGAGATTGACTTGATGAGTCATTCTTGATGATCTTAATCTTTTGTTAGGAGATTCCCACTTGGTCTTCTTCTTCATCTCTCTCTGCTCTCACGGTTTTGGCAAAAATGGGGGGAAATATTTATTCTCTTTTTTTGTTTATTTCCTTTCTAATTAATATAATTACTAGAAAAGAAAAGAAACTTCTAAAAAAAATGGGCTGGGGCCAAATCCTTTTTCCTTCAACTAGTCTTTGGGCTTTTTTTCTTTTGTTTAATTAATTACTTAGGCCCAAAACTTCCTTCTCGATTGACCCATATTAAACCCAACTAATAATAACAAAACCATAACTCTAAATTTGATTTAAATAAGTATTTACTATTTCTAATTAATACAATAAATATTTAAGCATTTTGTAAGAGAAAAAAATTTGAACGTCTCCAAGTGAACTATCTACTAGGGTCGTTATAAATTCTCCCCCTCTTAAAAATGATTCATCATCGAATCCAAATTCTTAAAGGCTAACGTATGTACCTTCATCCACCAAGAGTTGGGGGTATTGCCTTCTCATAACATCTTCCAGTTCCCATGTAGCCTCGTGATTCTTGTGATATTGCCAAATCACCTTGACAGAAGGAATCCATCGAGACCATAAATTTCTAATCTCTCTACCCACAATAGCTACTGGTTGTTCCGTATAAGATAAGTCTTGATGGACATTAACTGATTGAGGCTCCAAAACATGGGAATCATCTCACATATACTTCCGTAGCATAGATACGTGGAAAAATGGATGTATCCTATCCATACTAGGTGGGAGTGCTAACTCGTAAGCTCTTCCTCCAACTCTCCGTAATATCTCAAATGGCCTAATGAATCTGGGGCTAAGTTTTCCCTTTTTACTGAATCTCATGACTCCTTTAAAAGGGGATACCTTAAGGAATACAAAATCTCCTACCTGAAACTCCAAGTCTTTCCTTCGATGATCGGCGTAACTCTTTTGACGGCTCTGTGGTGTACTCAATCTTTCTCTAATTATCTTTACTTTTTTCCACGGCATCTTGAACCAAATTTGGTCCTAACAATTTCTGCTCTCCAGCTTCAAACATCCCACTGGTGATCTACACTTCCGCCCATACAATGCCTCGAACGGTGCCATCTGAATACTTGCTTGATAATTATCGTTATAGGAAAACTCTATGAGGGGCAAGTACTGATCCCATCCACCCTCAAAATCAATAACGCAAGCTTGTAACATGTCTTCCAAAGTCTGTATGGTACGTTCTGACTGACCATCAGTCTGAGGGTGAAAAGCCGTGCTAAAATACAATACAAACCCAAGGCTTATTAAAAGGACTACCAACATTTAGAGGTAAATTGAGAACCTATGTCTGATAGAGACAGGAACCTCATGTAATGATACAACCTCGTCTAGGTATATTTTGGCATAGTGAACTGCTATAAAACTAGTCTTCATTGGAAGGAAATGAGCTGACTTCGTCGGTCTATCTACGATCACCCATATAGAATCATACCCTTTCGGAGTACGTGGAAGTCCAACGATAAAATCCATAGTAATCTTCTCATACTTCCACTCTAGAACTTCTAAACTCTACAATTTTCTGGCTGGTCTCTGATGTTCTGCTTTCACCTGTTGGTAAGTAAGACACCTGGCGAAAAAGTCAGCTACATCTCTCTTTATACCATCCCACCAATATATATCTTTGAGGTCGTGATACATCTTGGTAATTCCAGGATGCATGGTGTAAAATGAAGTGTTAGCCTGTTCCAATATCAAGCACCTCAACTCCGAAACTGGAGGTACCAGAATCTTATTCTGCTTCCTTACAAGACCTTCCACATCAACATGATACTCATCCTCAACACATTGTTGCAATTGGTGTCTAATCTGCTAAATATCTGAATATGTTTCCTGTGCGGCCTTAATTTCATCAACCAGGATGGATCTAACTTGAATCATAGCCAACAAACCTCATTGTTCCGCCACTTGAAAGCTTACTCCATCCAGCAAATAACTTTGCATTTGCATGGCTGGGCGCCATCTCTCAACCGGTAAATGAGCCAAGCTTCCCACTGACTTTCTGCTCAAGGCATCTACAACAACGTTGGCTTTACCCGTATGGTATTGAATTGAATAATCATAGTCTTTTAACAATTCTATCCATCTTCTTTGTCTTATATTAATCCCTTTCTGACTTTGAATATACTTGAGGTTTTTATGGTCGGTGAAAATCTTAAACTTTTCTCCATACAAATAATGTCGCCATATCTTCAGAGCAAAAACTATCGCAGCCATTTCCAAATCATGAATGGGATAATTTTGCTCATAGGGCTTTAATTGCCTAGAGGCATAAGTAATTACTTTCCCTCCCTACATCAACACACAACCTAGACAAACTCTGGAAGCATCACAATAAACTGCAAATCCTCCTGATCCCACAGGTAATGCAAGAATAGAAGCAGTGGTCAATCGGCGCTTGAGTTCCTGAAAACTCTTATCATAAGCATCAGACCATTCAAACTTAAAATCCTTCTGAGTTAGCCACGTCAAAGGAGTAGCCAGTTTGGAGAAGTTTTCTACAAATCTTCTATAATACCCAGCTAATCCCAAGAAGCTACGAATCTACGCTATATTCTTTGGCCGATGCCAACTCTGAATAGCTTCAATCTTATGAAAATCTACTCCAACTCCTTCCTTGACCACTACGTGCCCTAGAAATACTACACTACTAAGCCAAAATTCATATTTCGAGAATTTGGCATATAACTTTTGTTCCCTCAGTGTCTGTAGTACTAAATGAAAATGCTCTGCTTGCTCCTGCTCATTGGGAGAATACACCATGATATCATCGATAAAAACTATCACGAACCTAGATCTACAAAAGGTTTGAACACCCTGTTCATCAAATCCATAAACGCCGCAGGGGCATTGGTCAGGTCAAATCCATAAACGCCGCAGGGGCATTGGTCAGGCCGAATGGGAGAGAGAGAGGAAGTCAAGAGTGTTGTGTTGGTTTTGTTATCTAATAACCAAAAACAAAAGTCAAATACCATTAATTAAATAAATGGTAAATGTCTTTCAACCATCAACATCTATTACTATTCACATCACTCAAGAATAGTGACTAGTTGTCAATCACTCAAAGTGACAAGACATCCATCACTTGAATGATTGATGTGACGCGTGATGTGACTTATGGGCCCCACTTGATTCGAAATGCGAGTGGGCCCGCAAACAGTCTCGGGCTCGAGTTCGAGTTCGTTAATTCTAAATTAACGAATTTTGTGTTGCATCGTAGTTAAATCAAATTTAATTAAATAATTATGCCTAGTAAAATTACTATTCATGTCGCTAACGAATTAATTCTAAATCATCTCGTTTGCCAGAATTAAAATCCGATTTTAATTTCGCGTCGAAATCCAATTTCGTTTAATATATCGAATATATTATTTTATCGATTAATTCCAAATTAATCGTTCTCTCTCTTTAAATAGTATTTTATCCCAGATAAAATATCTCCGTAATTAATCCCAGATTAATTTTCTCTCTCATCTAATTAATCCCAGATTAATAAAGTGCGAGTCATACGTCATTGGTGAATCATTGAGAAGCGACCCATGAGATCCCCGGATATGTTGCCAGTAAATCCGGTTATCGGACTATCCGATCACGTAAGTACCTAGTACTACGTTTTACCGATTTACGAGACAAGGTTGGCTTCTAGCAAAGCGTCATGCCTACCCAATTCTCCAGAAATATTCTTAAAGGAATATATGATCTATGTCAGACGTAGTATATGAAGTATTGTGTATATCGATCCAGTATCGGATGGTTATGTGCAAGGCCTAGCGTTGGGAATTGTGTCTGCCCCGTACGAAGCACATATCGGATCTCTGGTAACTAGTCTCTATAATCGGATAACTATGACCTTGTCATATTATCCCGATAGCTGCAGCATAAAAGAGTACCAGTTCCGTATCCTACGTGATCATTATCTCCACTATGACTGGAGTAATACTTCCATCTCGACATCACACCCAATACACTATGATTCTCAATATACCAATAAGAGGCGTACACAGAACCAGTTAAAGCCCTGGACGACCAAAACCAAAGTATATTGATTGTCGCAAGTATTAGTGGTGCAAGTCTCAGGTTAAGACCAAATAAACCTACCCTGAAGCGGACTCTCATAGACACATAGACATATTACCAATGAGATTCTGCGGGGTCTATCCAGAGCGAAGCTGTTTTCCGTACCATCGGTAAAACACAACCTCATATAGCACTTGCATAAGTATCCAATACTTAAACATATGAGAACTGTGTCGTTATGCTCCCACAACGCGCACAAGTGCAATATTAGTCTATTCCACATTATCGATGTCCAGTCTCGATAATACTACAACTAGGGATGTTTAATGATTAAACCTTTATGGATTGATATTGTCTCATATCATCTCAATCCGGAACTAATCATAAGGACTTCTATTATTTATGTATCTTGGTAATCCAATTACAAATGATAAAAGGCCAATTTCCTTCGTCACATAGTTAATTTGTACAACAACACCATGATCTGTACAAATAGTGATGCTATGGGTCATAATTATCGAACATCCTCCACATGTGCACAAGTCTCTGAATCCATCAATTCCACTGTGTCTCAAGTTACATACTAGGGTGAGTTTTTACCTCATTCCCTGAAAATATAAAACTAAAGATAGTGAACTTTAAAACTTTAGAATCAAATCTCAATTAACATGTAACTGATATTTAAAGAAGGCTAACGCCTTAGAACTTTGAAATAAATCTCAAAATAACTTTCAAATGTAAAATAAATAGACATAAAATCAACTTATAAGAAAATAAATCTCCACTCACAGATTTGATGTCCGGTTAAGCTTTATCTATGTCACTGGGGTGAATATGGCTCCTGGCGAGTATCTATAAGAAAGAACCACGGGGTTAGAATCCAAATTATAAAATACGATTCATGAACATATACAATTCTTTAATCCCACTGGATTCCCTTATTAAGACCTTTCTACTATTCGAATGAACCCTAGAAACAATATACGGCCCTTAGACTTCACGTCCCTTTTAACCAGAAAACTTTTCTGGTTTCTGCTTGGCGCGTCGCGACACACGGTTCAGCTGGGCAGAAACTGCCTCAGTGTTAACTACAATCCAGCCCTAAAATCAAAGAATCCAAGCAACAATATCAGATCCAAATCTCATTCTAAACATCCAATCATCATCTCTACCATCATAAACACCAAAATCATCTCATCATTACTCAAAAATCCATCATGCTTCAAAACCTATGAATTAGGAAAACAATCCAAAGTTACCCCAAAAATCCCCATTTCATCACTATAACTTCTCAAACTCCATTCTTATCAACTCAATAATAAACTCCAAATCATCCATTTATTAAAATCTAAACTTTCACAAAATGGGTCAAGGATATTTTACCTCAAATAGTCTCTTTCTTCTTCCTCAAAGTACTTAATCACTATTCCCATCCCTTGAGATTGACTTGATGAGTCATTCTTGATTATCTTAATCTTTTGTTAGGAGATTCCCACTTGGTCTTCTTCTTCCTCTCTCTCTCTCTCTACTCTCACGGTTTTGACAAAAATGGGGGGGAAATGTTTTTTTTTTTTTTTGCTTATTTCCTTTCTAATTAATATAATTACTAGAAAAGTAAAGAAACTTCTAAAAAAAAGGATTGGGCCAAATCATTTTTCCTTCAACTAGTCCTTGGGCTTTCTTTCTTTTGTTTAATTAATTACTTAGGCCTAAACATATTAAACCCAACTAATAATAACAAAACCATAACTCTAAATTTGATTTAAATAAGTATTTACTATTTCTAATTAATACAATAAATATTTAAGCATTCTGTAAGAGAAAATGAAAATTGAATTTCTCCAAGTGAACTATCTACTGGGGTCGTTACAGAAACAATTTCATTGCTAAAAAAAATGTGAATTCTGATATAACTTTATGGCAAAAATATTACTCTCTTTTCAACTACACTTATGAATATTATGGGCACAATGAGCTGATTATTACTTTGTTGGTTGTGTATATGGAGAATGATAAAAATAATCGGAGAATTTACTTATTTAGTATTTAGAAAGAAAGAAAACGGCTATTAACTTGGATAAGAAGTTTCACTTATTTAATCACTAACTTTTTTATTCTCTTTTCTTTTTTCTTTTTGCTTTTGTGTGCATTAGATTGACGTTTGTGGGTATCGTCATTATAAGCCCTCACAAGACTACAACTCGTCCATTAGGGATAGCTAGGGGTTTAAAGGCTTGTTGCATACGCTAAATGTAACCGTGATCCCTACGAAATGGCTTAGTTTAATTTTAAATATTTATTGCACTTTATTTTTTTATTTTACTCGAAGATAGGAAAATGTTAGGTTTGGAGGTGTGATCAGCGGGAAAAAAATATCAATATTTACCGCCCTTTACTTAATATGTTGTATAGTTTCTCGAGTTTTATGAACATTTTGATATGTTTTAGTTTATTTTGTAGATAAAATAAAATCGGGAATTAATGGAATCAATCAGGACAGAATGTGGAATAAATAAGGGCAAAAACTGGACTTGCCATTTTGATTTTGGAGATTGGAAACATGAAATGGAGTTCTAATGAAGTACAATTTCGGTTTTAGCTTTACACAATTGTCGTATTTTGGCCATAACTTTTTATTCTGATATCAGATTGAGGTGATTCAAGTTCAAATTAAAGAAGACTCAACGATCTACAACTTTGAAGTTCATAAGATTTTCGAATTCTGAAGATTTTATTACCGAAATTGATGAAAAATATGGAAGTGTGTTATGTGTAATTATTAAAGTCATTTCCAAAAATAAAATAACTAAAATAATGGAAATTTTCAAACTTCCACCAGACATGCTTGCATGTTTGGTGGAGGATTTGGTGCTATGTTTGGTGTCATGTTTGGTGGCATGTTTGGTGGAGAAATTGGTGGAGGCCTTGATATTTGCCTATAAATACCAAGCTAAACTTTGAAAATTTTTCATGCTTTCTTTGGTGCATTTCTCCATGAAAACCTGAAAGAAAGTGTCTTGCATGTTTATTTAAGTTTTCTTGTATTTTCTATTTATTATTTAATAAATTTTTATTTGTTTTTAATTACATCAAGAGTAGGTAATCTCTTTTTGCTGGAGTTTGGGGTGAAACTTTTAATATGATAATTTAGATTTACTCCTTTAATTTAAATATGAGTAGGTAATCTATTTTTGCTGGAGTATAGGTAATCTCTTTTTGCTGGAGTTTGGGGTGAAACTTTTAGTTTCCGCCTATATGGTCGGTTTAGGTGCTAACCTTGTTACCTCTTACATGGTCGATTTATACGATTTTGTTACCTCCTATATTCACGGCCTATATGGTCGGTTTTTAATATAATTAATTCAATAAATGATTAATTGATAAGGGAGTAATCTATATTTGAAGTATTAAAAGTGAAACCCCTAGCTCCAATACTTTCTTTTATTGTTGTAATTTTCTTTACTTTTTAATTTTATATTATGTTATTTTGTTTAACTATGCATTTTATAATTTTAGGTATGTTTTGTAACTAAAAATATTATCTAAGGTTGTGATGAACTTCAATATCTCTATTTTATAAATGATTATTTTATGTTTTGGGTAGTATATTGGTTTATTTATTGAGTCTTAAGCTTAATGCTTCTTGTTAACTGGCCATTAAAAAGATTGATTTAGTAAACTTAAATGAACTTGGAAAATGGATTTTAGGTTTTAGCCATAGACTCAATACTCACCATCTCACCTTGGAGTAGATGTCTCTTAGGCAGATTTCCTTACAGGATAGGAATATACCTGTCGAGCGGGGATAACCATAATTGGAAATTAATCTTAATGAATTCAAAGTTTCTTAATTAACATAGGAATATAGTTAATTCGGTTACTTTGAGTATTTACATCTGACCATCAGAAGAGACTTTTGCATAACTTCATGTTCCAAGTTAATTAACCGATATATTGCACAAACATGAGATAATCATTTCATTTTAAAAGATATTGGAAGGATTCATAACCCTGGATATTTTCATATCATTGTTTAAAAATTAAAATCAACCTTTGTTTTTTTAATTACTTTTCTTTAGTTTAAAATCACAATCCAACCAAAAATCAATCAATTAGATACATGTAGACATTTAGCTTCATAAATTAATAGCTAAGGTATTAAGTCCTCATAGGATTGATACATTTTATATGAGTTGAACGATACGTGCGCTTGCGTTACATGTATGTGTTTACCACCGATCACCCATAGATTATTCATAATACTTCACCGGATTAAATGATTTAATTCGAATTGTTTAATCGGTTAAATGAAAATACATGCATTATGGGCATTTCGATCAATTAATAATTAATGTGTATTTGTATTTTATATAAAATTTGATTTGATACATATTAATTAATTGTCAAATGAGACTTTGACACATGCCATTAATATATGTATTTATTATTTAATGTAAATAAAAATACATATATAATAATCGCAATAATTAATTATTTAAATATTTTAAATTTTAAATATCTAGATAATTAAATTATATCAATATTACATAATTGTTATGTAATTTGTTTGATTATTATTGGTTACATGTGACATGATTATATTAAGCTTTAAGTTTACAAATTGGATTTGTTAACTTAAAGCTTATTATTATTTAATTTGATTAAAATAACCAAATGACCATTTTACTCCTCCAAAGTCGGTTTGGCCTTATTTTTAAGTTGAAAAATTTTATTTTCTCTTTAACAAAGAAGACATGGCCGAATCTCATCTTTAAGAAAGCTCCCAAAATTTATTTGAATAAACAAGGAGAAAGTGAGGAAATCAAGAAATTTGGAGGGGTAAAACACATTTTATGCCATTTTACGGAAAAATATTTTTATAAAAGTTTCGTAGTGTTTCAAACTTATTTATGCTATTATTTGATATTGAATAAATATGTTTAGGTGAAATATTAATGAATTATTCATATTGAATATTGAATAATTTATTCGATAACCTTAAAAGTTTTTAAAGTTACGATTTCGCCTGAACTGCGCACTTCCACTGCTCCCGCGGTAAAATCCCAATAGAATGGACTTTAAAAGACATTAATCCACAATCTGCAAACATATAAATTTAGAAGATAATACTAGGACATATCTTCAACCCCCAAAGAAGATTAAACCCTCACATGAAAGACGTGGTAAAAACAGAAGTCCTTAAACTTCTTGATGTAAACATTATCTACCATATCTCTGATAGTAAGTGGGTAAGTCCTACACAAGTTATACCTAAAAATTCTGGAATAACTATTGTAAAAAATGATAAAGGAGAATTAATTCCAATTCGAATCAAATCTAGTTGGCGTATGTGCATTGACTATAGAAAACTAAATGACACCACTGAAAAGATCATTTTCATTTACCATTTCTCGATCAAATTTTGGAAAGAGTGCAGATATCCATACTATTTTTTTCTTAATGGTTACTCAGGTTATTATCAATTCTCATTGCTTTAGAAGATAAGGAAAAAAAAAAACCACATTCACATGTCCATTTGGAACATTTGTATTTAGGAAAATGCCTTTTGGACTTTGTAATGCACCAGCAACATTCCAAAAATACATATTAAGCATATTTAGTGACATGGTTGAACACTGTTTAGAATTATTTATGGATGATATAACTATTTTTGGGAACTCATTTGATAATTGCTTAAATAATTTGGAAAATATTTTGAAAATATATGAAGAAAAAAGACTCGCGTTAAGTTGGGAAAAATAACATTTCATGACTAATTCAGGAATTATTTTAGGACACATTATGTCATCTAAAGGTATTGAGATTGATAAGAAAAAAATAGAGGTAATCTCTAAATTGCCACCACCAAAAACAGTCAGAGAAATTTGTTTTTTTTTTAGGACATGCAAAATTTTATGTAAGGTTCATAAAAAAATTTAGTGCCATATCCAGACCCTTGAGTAACCTCTTATTAAAAAAATGCAACATTTGAATGAACAGAAGAATGTCAAAAATCATTTGAAAGATTATCAGTTTTTTGACTTCTACTCCTATCATGAAATATGCTAATTGGTCGTTGCCTTTTGAGCTAATGTATGAAGCCAGTGATTATGCAGTTGGCGCAGTATTATGACAAAGAAAGAAAGATAAGTCGTATGTAATTTATTACGTAATTAGAACTTTAAACAGTGCATAAATGAATTACAATATTACGGAAAAAGAACTACTTGTTGTAATATTTGAATTGGAGAAATTTCTATCATATTAATTAGTTACTCAACCGTTGTTTATTCTGACCATGATGTTGTTAGATATTTGATTTCTAAATAGGATGAAAATCCAAGATTACTATGGTGGATTTTATTGCTTCAAGAATTCAATCTCATAATTAAGGACAAGAAGAGAGCAGAGAATTCAGTTGCAGATCATTTATCTAGACTCAAAAATGAGTCATCAATTGAAACAACTCCTATAATTGACTCTTTTCTTGATAAATTTTTATTTTCTGTAATGCAATGCCTTAGTATGCTAATATTGTCAATTTTATTAAAACAAATACCTCCAGATTGGAGCCATCAAGACAAGAAGAAATTTTTGACCAAAGTCAAAAGATTCTACTGGGATGATCCATATATGTTCAAGTATTGCCCTGATCAAATTTTCCGACGACCTATACCAGACAGTAAGATAAGTGGTGTTATTCAGTATTTTCATTCAGAAGCATGTGAATGTCATTTCTCATCTAAGAAAACCACTGTAAAAATATTAGAGTGTGGATTTTATTGGCCAGCCATTTTTAAAGACACCCATGTTTTTTGTAAAACTTGTGAAAATTTTCAAAAGTTTGGATCCATTTCAAAAAGAAACATGATGCCTTTAAATCGCATCCTTGTCATCGAAATCTTTGACTGTTGGAGGATAGATTTCATGTGTTCATTTCCACCATCATTTGGATTTTTATATATTTTAGTTGCAGTCGATTATTCTCGAAATGGGTTGAAGCGATTCCTTATCGAAAAAATGATCACAAATCGTGATTAAATTTTAAAAAGAAATATTTGAAGTCGAAATGAATCCTTCGTGCCATTATAAGTGATGAAGGTAACTTTTATAATAGACCTTTTGAGTCCTTAATAAAAAAATATGGAGTTACATATAAAATTTCTACCTTCTATCACCCTCAGACAAATGGTAAAAGTTGAACTAGCAAATAGGAAAATCAAACAAATTTTAGAAAAAACTATCAATCCAAATCGTAAAGATAGGTTTCTTAGACTAACTGATGCAATATGGGCATACCGAACAACTTTCAAAAACATCTTTGAGAATGTCTCCCTATCGTCTAGTTTATGGAAAACTTGTCATTGGCCTGTAAACTTAAACATAAGGCATATTGGGCTATTAAAGCACTCAATTCAAACATTGAAAATGCCAGTCATGAATGTAAACTGTAATAAATGAGCTTGAAATTTATGGAATGATTCATATGAGAATGTAAAAATTCTTAAAGCTAAAACTAAGGCATTTCATGATAGTCGAATTCCACAAAAAAAATATTTGAAATGATCAAACTTTTACTTTAAAATTCTCGTCGTCATTTATTTCCTGGAAAATTGAAATCCAAATGTGTGACCCATTTATTGTGAAACACGTTTACCCATATGGAGCTATTGACTTTGAGAATGGATGGTGATTTATTTAAAGTGAATGGACTGTTGGACAATTATGACCCATAGCGTCACTATTTGTACAGATCATGGTTTTGTTGTACAATTAACTATGTGACATAGGAGATTGCACTCGTTTCATTTGTGATTAGATCACCTAGATATATAAATGATAAGAGGTCTCTATGATTTGTTCCTGGATGGAGAATGATATGAGACAGTATCAGTCCATGAAGGATAAATCATTAAACATCCCTAGTCAGAGCATTATCGAGATTGGACATCGATGAATGCGTAAAAGACTAGTATTACACTTGTGCGCGTTTGTGAGGGCACAACGACATAGTTCTCATATATTTGGGTATAGGATACTCATGCAAGTGTAATAGGAGGTTGTGTTTCACCCATGGTACGGGAAACAGCTTCGCTCTGGATTAGACCCCCTCGGAATTCCATTGGTAGTATGACTACGTGTCTATGGAAGTCCGAAATCAGGGTAGGTGTATTTGGTCTTAACCTGAGACTTGCACCGCTAATACTTGCGACAATCAATATACTTTGGTTGCGGTCGTCCAGGGCTTTAACCGGTTCTGTGTACGCCAATACTGGGTATATTGAGAATCGTAGTGTGTTGGGTGTGATGTCAAGACGGAAGTGTCACTCCAGTCATATGGAGTTGATGATCACGCAGGGATACAGAACTCGTTCTCTATATAAGGTTGCAACCGTCGGGATAATATGACTTGGTCATGATTATCCGATTTTAAAGAGACTAGTTGCTTGTCATCCGACATATGCTTCGTACGGGGCAGACACTGTACCAGCCCTAGGCCTTGCATGTGATCATCCGATACTGGACAGAAATACGCAATACTACGGTATACTACGCTTGATATAGATCTTTATTCCTGTAAGGATATTTCCGGAGAATTGGATAGACATGGTGCTTTGCTAGAAGCCAACCTTGTCTTGTAAATCGGTAAAACGTAGTACTTGGTACTCACGTGTTCGGATAGTCCGATGACCGATTTGACTGCCAACATATCCGGGGATCTCATGGGTCGCTTCCCAAAGATTCACCGATGACGTATGACTCACACTTTTATTAATCTGGGATTAATTAGATGAGAGAGAAAATTAATCTGGGATTAATTGCGGAGATATTTTATCTAGGATAAAATATCGATTAAAGAGAGAGAAACATTAATTTGGAATTAATCGAGGAATTAATATATTTGATATATTAATCGAAATTGGATTTCGATGCGGAATTAAAATTAGATTTTAATTCGGGCGAACGAATTAATTTAGAATTAATTCGTTAGCGACGTGAATAGTGATTTCGCTAGGCGTAATCATTTAATTACGACGCAATGGAAAATTCGTTAATTTGGAATTAGCGAACCCGAGCCCGAGATTATTTACGAGCGCATTCGCATTTCAAATTCGAGTGCGGCACGTCAAATCAAGCGTCAAGTCGCTAGTCGCATCTAGCGTCACATCAAGCGTCAAATCATGTCACTTTGAGTGATGTGACAATTGATTGGATTGATTGATTGATTTGAGTGATGTGACAATTGATTGGATTAATAAAGTGATGTGAGTGATGTGACTTGATGTGTAAAGGTGATGTGTGTGGTTGGCAATTAAAGCCAAATGTGTTTGAAATGAATTTCAAATGAAATTCATGTGTATTAGATACAAAAGAAACACAAAAACGAAATGGACATTTTGACACCCTTTTTTCCCTCCTCTCTCTCCTCTTCTTCTTCCTCTCTTCATTCACGCATTTTTCTTGTTCTAGTGAGGCAGTGACTGCCGAATTTAACAAAGAAAAATGGGGGAAGCAAGTGAGTTTTTGATGCAAAACAAGAGTGCTAGCACACTCCGGGATCATGCCAATGTGATAGGGAAGCATACCCATGAGCCGGGAACCACTACGGTGAAGCTTGGAGCTTCAAATCTTGAAGACAAGTGGCGAAATTCACTATTCACAGCAGCCCACTGCCTTTGAAAAGTGAGCAGAATTTTGATTTTTGTTGCACAAATCGTCGCTCAACCGCTCGATGTAAGTATTCTGCACTTCCGTCGTTGTATTCACTTATGATTCATGCTTGAGTTTTGATATTGGGACCTTGAAAAACTCCAACAATGGCATCAAGAGCTTAGGTTAAAAGCATGAAAAGTTTGGGATAAAATTTGGGCAAACTTGATTTTGAGCATGATAAATTAAATTGGATGGATTTGTATGCTTAATTGTGTTTGAATTGAAGATTGATTGGGTCAATTTGAAGAAAATTTGATTGGATCATTTTTCCCCCAAATTTCCTCCTTGGCCGAAAATGTGATGTTCTTTAATGTCTTGGGATTTTTGATTTTTGACAATTGGATGTGTTGGAAATCATTCGGGATGATGATTTAATGTCGATTGCGGAATCAATTGGATTGAATTCGAATCGGACGTAAAATCCCCAAATTGCCAAGTATGTCATAAAGCTTGAAATTGGGTAAAATGAAATTGAGCATGCAATTATGAAATTGGATGATTAAGTATGCTTAATACATGTTTAATTGATGATTGGTTGGATCAATTTGATTAAATATTGTTTGGAACAAATTTCCCCAATTTTGATGTGTTGGCCGAATAGGAGTATGCCCTAAATCTTGGTAATTTTGTTTCGTTGATCATTGGATGACTTGAAACGATTGAGGACGTTGATTTAATGTTAATTTGGATTTAATTGGATTGAATTCGGAATTGACATAAAATTAGTCCACATTGCCAAGAGTAGTAAAGCATGTAATGGGTTTGATTTTAATCTTAATGTGTTGGACATGTGATGATGAAATTGAGCATGATTAATTAGCCTAATTTGTGTTTTGGAAATAATGGTTTAGGTGATTAATCATGATACACACTTTGGAATTAATTAGATTTTGAAATTGGATTTTATGATTTAATTAATTGGGCTTAAAATTGGATTTGGGCTTGTCATGTTGTAAATGGGCTTATTGGACTTTGTTGTACAAGGTTGAGTTTAGGCAAATTGGATTGGATCCAATTGGGCCCAAAACCGCTACCATAAAGCCCAAATACGACTAATGGACCTTTAAAAGTTTAATTGGGCCTAATGGGCCAAGATTGATTTCTAGGCTTATGGGGTAACTCCCGGATTGGATTTTGGTTATTCGGTTTGACTCGAGTTGACCAAAATCCACGCCTTAAGAAAATTAAAAGCCCATTAGACTTTAATTAAATAATATTGGATATTCATCGGGCTTTGAGACCCGAAACGATTAAATTTGGAATTTAAGTCGTAAGGTTCGTAAATAAAGTGTAAGATTTAATTTGGAATTAAATAATGGATTAGTATTAAATACATATTAAATTGGATTTAATTATGTAGTTTAATTTAATTCGAGAATTCGTACTTTAAGTACTTATTCGCAAAAAGAGTTTGACTCGAACAAAATCAAATCGTTGTTTGAACATTGGATGATCACTAATTATCAGATTAATTAATTGGATTAGATTGATTGATAACATGCTTGAGTGAATACATGGTTGCGATGCATGAATAATGTATATCGGATGGATATTAGTCGGGTGGGACAATTTTGGAAATTGTAATAAATTTGATTTATTAATTGGACCTGCGAGTCCAGCCTTATCACCTCTATACTCTTTGTATTCTCTTCTCACCTATTCCCCTCAATGTAAATGAGGTTTCTTTAGAAGTGTAGTGTAACGGGTAGAAGTAAATACAAGTGCTAGCTTTGGAGAGAGAAATGAGAAATTTGATCTAGGATCAATGTAAAGTATCCATCCGCATATCATTATTATTTTATTTCATATGCGCTTTATTATGTGTTTAGAATGCATGTTTAAGGGTGTATGATGATGAACCTTAACAAAGATAATAAATTGGTTGCCAATTTGCACGCGAAAAACCCTCAAATAATATTAAGCGTCTTTCCTTCCATTGAGTGATTCTCACTCAAGATCCGAGACGGCATTGGTTTGTTGGCCAAAGTCAAGGCCTTTGTCTGTCGAAGATGTGTTTGAATCACGAAGGCTTTGTTACATGTCAGTGTCATGTCCAAGTTGTGGTTTGTTGGCCAAAGTCAAGACCACTTCTTGTCCATCGACATTGATTACGAAGCTTTCCATGGTCAATGGGTCGCGCTTAACTGGGATCATTAAGCTTGTTGTGCCAAAGCCAAGGCTTAGTTGATTCAGAGGAAAAAGGTTAGGTAATACATTGGATGTATTGGCATATATAAGATATATGTTTCGGACTTGGACGTCCTCCTACCGATCTAGGAATTGGATTGGATCCAATTGATCTTAGAGATCTACCTAGTTAATTATCATACAATTTGTTGGCCAAAGTCAAGATTGTGTGATATTTAACGGGATCCTAGCCCACTAGGAAACACAGTTTCCCGAGTACTCAACAGAGGGTTAGAGGCTCGCCGAAAAATAGTGGGAGGTAAGAATTGAATTTGCAATACTCGTTCAATTACTCGCCATACGCGCTCATTCAAATTATTTCGTCGTTAGATTAAATGTTAGTTGGACTAATATTTAAATTGTTGTTTTAATAAACAGTTGGACTGTATTATAGTTGATTATATATAATTGGATTATATTAATCAATATATTTGAATTAATTAATTTCACAGTTTACAGTTGATTTTATAATTGGATTATAGTAATCAATGTAATTGAGGTTAATTAATTTAAATTATATTTGATTATATAGTTGGACTATTATAATCATTATAATCAATAGTACCACAAATCGTTGATTAATAGTTGGACTATTAGAATCAAGATAGAAATGAAAGATTAGTGTTTAAAACATAATCCTGGGTGAAAATGTATTTAAACGACTTTAATTTTCAAATTGGGAATAATTTCAAGATGGTCTTGGAAATTAATAAGTTATTTTATTTGATAAAATAATGAATTATGCCTAAAGCCCGGAGTTAAGCAAATAAGTGGAATATGATATTTGGAATATTCGTATAATGATAACTTTAGCGCTTAATCCATTAAGCTTGTCGAAGTAGACTCCTTAATTTCTGAATCAGAATTAAGGATTAGATCCTTAAAGTATGATAATGAAATTGAAGGATTTTCATGGATCTATTTTAATCTTTGAAATACTAAATTGCAATAAATAATTCTTGGAGAATTAATGACTATTCTCAAGGAGACAAAGTCAAAGTTTGCAATTAGGCAAGTAGTGCAAGGCACACCTTACTTCAATATTCTAGAAACCCGAGGCTTGGCCAAAGGCTACTGGAATGTTGAAATTGGCAAAGGCAAAATCATAATAATCTTTTGGGAAGATAAAAGATATATCCTAAGAAGGAATTGAAGACGAGCAAGGCTCTTACTTCAATATGTTTGTCATAATTATGTTCACAACTAGTATTGAAATTGGATTTTAAATACTTAGTGTGATACATAAATATGTACTGTTGTGCAGAATCTGCTTTAAGCAGGATACTGACTTCAGATGAGATTAATCTGCGATTGAAAACGGGACGATAGTCGCTGTTTTAACCGTAGATACCTAAGTTTAGGACTTACCCTCGGGTGTGTACTTAAATTAGGGAACTGTTATAATGTAACTAGTTTGACTAGAAACATTATCTTTATATCAATGTATAACCCGCTGCGGATGTACCTTTATATTCTAGAACACTGAAGTGTTTTATTATATAAAGATGATATTGAGATAAACACATTAGATGTGAATAACAGAATTTATATTTTGAATATAAATAATATCTCAAATATATAACATGAAAATAAATAGCTCAAACTGATTTGATCAGTTAAGAAACTAATTGTGGCATTGTTGTCTGGGACACAATCAAACAAGACTCGTATATCCACACTTTCGAAGAGTGGGTACTTGGACTGTTTTGATTCTATTCAAATAAAGTCTACGAATCTAGTTTATTAAGCAAAGTGCTTAAAACACCTTTACTCGGTAAAAGTGAAAATACCACCGATCTGTTAGCCCTAGTTCATAGTGAAACAAGTGGGCCCATGTCTAGCTAGGCTAGAGGTGGATATGAATATTGCGTGACCTATACGGATGTGGCATCGCGTTATGGTCATGTGTTTCTTTAAGAACACGAATCGGAAACTTTTATAGTTTCGACACGAAATAGACAAACAGATCGGCTAAAGTATTAAACCGTCACGGTAAAACCGTAATGAAAATACTTAAGCAATAAGTTTCTCGTATACTTGAAAGAGTATAGTATTCTTTCAATGAGGACTCCTCCCGGAACACGTCAGTTTGACGGTGTGTCCGAACAGGATTAACCGAATTTTGTTAGACAAAATAAGGTTAATCACGAGTCGCTCTGAGCTACCATTTCCTTCAACGGATAAGCTTTAAACAGTGCAAGAACTTATTTTGAATAAGGTTCCATAATAATCTGTTTGACAGATATCATATTAGATATGAAAGGGAAAGAAACCGGTTTCTCATTCCTGACCATTTGGGTATGCTTGGCATATGTTTGGATGATACCAAACTAAAACCCAAATAGGATAAGTGCCAATTGTAGGTCATCCTAGGGATACCATAAGTATTGTACTTATATACCTCACATGAGAACAATTAGATTGTTGCTCACCATGCGGTTTTCCTAAGAGGAATACCGATATGCAGTGGTAAGTGGGAGGATAGTATAACTCGATGAAAATCGGAGTAATACTGTTCAAGGCACTGAATCTTAATGGAACATATATAGTTCATCAAGGATGAAACTATACCATTAATCTTCGAATACACGAGAACTAAGGAAGTGATACAAGGTATCGACTCCCTATTATGGCAAAGTGTCATGAGTCCGAAATGGATTCCATGTATATCAACAAGTTTGGAGACTAGTTGATGTACCACAAGGCATTGTGCCTATTGGTACTTTACAAGTCTTCAAGGAAGACGTACATGGATGGCAACATACCAACGACTAAAGCTAGGCTTTTAGCGGAAAGGTATCGTTATCAACATTGTGTTGATTACGATTCAACCTTTTACCTGTTGCCACGATAAATCCATTTGGATAATGCTTGTTATTCGATCCATGATTGGATTGAAGCAAGCATTAGGTTCTTGGAATTATCGTTTTGATGTAATCATAATGGTGTATGATTTAATTCAAAACGAAAATGATTCTTGTGTAAATAAGAGGGTTAGTGGGAGCGCACTGACAGTGGCTGTCCTATAAAATAATGATAATATGTCATTTCTTGGAAATGATATTCCCATAAAATAAATATCGGCGAAAGCTTGGCTTTCGAATACTCTCCGTGGAACCGTACATTGAAAAATGTACAAGACCTGGTGTATCATACGCTTTGAGCATATGGATTCACAAACAGCTAATCCGAGTGATAGTCACTGGATTGATGTTAGGAATCCGTTAGTATCTTAGAGAACTAAGGATGCTGTCTTAGTCTATGGAGAAGGAGAACTTGAAGTGACTGGGATCACTGTAGCAAGTTTCCTATAACCGATAAAGACGACTAAAAGTCGCAAACGGTACTATACAGTTTGAATAACGGTGCAGTAAGCTGGAGATCTTCCAAGCAAGATACTGTTACCGAATAAACAACAAATGCGGGTTAATTGCAACAGCTGAAGCAGCAATAGAAGTCATTTGGGTCGACATATATCTAATTAGATTATATATAGTTCTGTTAGCGGCTGAGACAGGCATCAGCACAGGCTAAAGAATTAATGGTCTCATCAACGATCCAGATACATACTTACATATTCATCTGATTCGTTCGGATCATACATCTTGGGGATGTGATGATTGAATAAATCGCATCAAGATGATATTCATGCAAATCCACTAACGAAAGCTTTTCTCAGCAGTTTGAGCCAACCGTACATAGTTCGGGTGTTAGACACTCGAGTGACTGGCTATAGGCCAAGTGGGAGATTGTTGGACAATTATGACCCATAGCGTCACTATTTGTACAGATCACGGTGTTGTTGTACAAAATTAACTATGTGACATAGGAGATTGCACTCGTATCATTTGTGATTAGATCACCTAGATATATAAATGATAAGAGGTCCCTATGATTTGTTCCTGGACGGAGAATGATATGAGACAGTATCAGTCCATGAAGGATAAATCATTAAACATCCCTAGTCAGAGCATTATCGAGATTGGACATCGATGAATGCGTAAAAGACTAGTATTACACTTGTGCGCGTTTGTGAGGGCACAACGCATAGTTCTCATATATTTGGGTATTGGATACTCATGCAAGTGTAATAGGAGGTTGTGTTTCACCGATGGTACGGGAAACAGCTTCGCTCTGGATTAGACCCCCTCGGAATTCCATTGGTAGTATGACTACGTGTCTATGGAAGTCCGAAATCAGGGTAGGTGTATTTGGTCTTAACCTGAGACTTGCACCGCTAATACTTGCGACAATCAATATACTTTGGTTGCGGTCGTCCAGGGCTTTAACCGGTTCTGTGTACGCCAATACTGGGTATATTGAGAATCGTAGTGTGTTGGGTGTGATGTCAAGACGGAAGTGTCACTCCAGTCATATGGAGTTGATGATCACGCAGGGATACAAAACTCGTTCTCTATATAAGGTTGCAACCGTCGGGATAATATGACTTGGTCATGATTATCCGATTTTAAAGAGACTAGTTGCTTGTTATCCGATATATGCTTCGTACGGGGCAGACACTGTACCAGCCCTAGGCCTTGCATGTGATCATCCGATACTGGACAGAAATACGCAATACTACGGTATACTACGCTTGATATAGATCCTTATTCCTGTAAGGATATTTCCGGAGAATTGGATAGGCATGGTGCTTTGCTAGAAGCCAACCTTGTCTTGTAAATCGGTAAAACGTAGTACTTGGTACTCACGTGTTCGGATAGTCCGACGACCGATTTGACTGCCAACATATCCGGGGATCTCATGGGTCGCTTCCCAAAGATTCACCGATGACGTATGACTCGCACTTTTATTAATCTGAGATTAATTAGATGAGAGAGAAAATTAATCTGGATTAATTGCGGAGATATTTTATCTAGGATAAAATATCGATTAAAGAGAGAAACATTAATTTGGAATTAATCGAGGAATTAATATATTTGATATATTAATCGAAATTGGATTTCGACGCGGAATTAAAATTAGATTTTAATTCGGGCGAACGAATTAATTTAGAATTAATTCGTTAGCGACGTGAATAGTGATTTCGCTAGGCGTAATCATTTAATTACGACGCAACGGAAAATTCGTTAATTTGGAATTAGCGAACCCGAGACCCAGATTATTTACGAGCGCATTCGCATTTCGAATTCGAGTGCGGCACGTCAAATCAAGCGTCAAGTCGCTAGTCGCATCTAGCATCACATCAAGCGTCAAATCATGTCACTTTGAGTGATGTGACAATTGATTGGATTGATTGATTGATGTGAGTGATGTGACAATTGATTGGATTAATAAAGTGATGTGAGTGATGTGACTTGATGTGTAAAGGTGATGTGTGTGGTTGGACAATTAAGCCAAATGTGTTTGAAATGAATTTCAAATGAAATTCATGTGTATTAGATACAAAAGAAACACAGAAACGAAACACATTTTGACACCCTTTTCCCTCCTCTCTCTCCTCTTCTTCTCCTCTCTTCATTCACGTTTTTTTGTTTCTAGTGAGGCAGCCCACTGCCGAATTTAACAAAGAAAAATGGGGGAAGTAAGTGAGTTTTGATGCAAAATAAGAGTGCTAGCACACTCCGGGATCATGCCAAGGTGATAGGGAAGCATACCCATGAGCCGGGAACCACTACGGTGAAGCTTGGAGCTTCAAATCTTGAAGACAATGGGCGAAATTCACTATTCACAGCAGCCCACTGCCTTTAAAAAGTGAGCAGAATTTTGATTTTTATTGCCCAAATCGTCGCTCAACCGCTCGATGTAAGTATTCTGCACTTCCGTCGTTGTATTCACTTATGATTCATGCTTGAGTTTTGATCTTTGGACCTTGAAAAACTCCAACATGGACAGCGTCTGAAGCCATTTTTGGAGTGTTCAAATTTTTAATAATCTATTTTCCTTTAAACCTAATGTACTATGATTGATATATTTTATTTTGTATTTGTCTAATTTATATTGTATTGAGTTTTACAGCATGTCTTTTGTCTTTTCCCTTTTTTCAGAATCTTGCACCCTGGTTAAACAGCGGATAACAATACTCCGTGACTCTAAGTTGGTTCTTTCATGCAACATCCCGCCTAAGTAAGGATGCTACCGGCAGGAGACAGGCAAATCCTGACTCCATAAGCCTCTGACTCTATCGAAATTTAGGATGACCTCTGCTAAAATCGAGCAACCTGGATCAAGTCCAGCTCCGCAATACAACCTTAAGGGCCCAAACTAATAATAAACATCAAATCAATAACTCAAGACATAATACTCGGGCTCCATGCCAGAGAGTACGTATAAACAAAAACTTTACAAACTTAATCCTATACAATTAAACTTACAAGTAATTCAATTACTTTACAATTAAACTCATAAACGACTTGACTCGTATCCACCAAAGATCTGGTGACTGGATGACTGCAACGCTGCTACCCAGCTCCTCAAGATCTGGTATATATGGTCGATCGATCGGATCACCAACCTGCAAAACTCAAAACACTTGCTCACTATGCTACCCTGATATCTTATTACTCTCCTTACTTAATCCTCTACTAGTTCCAATTCAGACTCTTATTATAGTTATCTTTCTTTTATCACATTGAAATATCATCAAATCGGATCTATAACATATTCATTCTTTCAAGCATTCATCACACTATCATCAATTGTATATGCATGCATATATGACCATGTTATCATGCATTATTATTATTTATGATAATCTTTCTATGTAAACATACTACTCACGCAACATTGACCAATTATACATATAAGTGTGCTAATGTTATCATGCATCATGTCAACTGTGTGCAACTTAAATGATTTCTAAGATATATCTATGGTCAATATGTATAACTTATGAATTAGATTTTACTTAATTATGCCATGTATAATGAAAATATGTTTTAAAAATCTTTCTGAAGCTGTTTCCTGAAAATTGCTTTCTGATTTTCTTTATAAAACTTGTCTTTCTGAAATACCGTTTTCTAAAAACTGTTCATCTGAAAACTATTCTACTGAAAACTGTTTTGAAAAATTGAAGTTTCTATTTGAAATCTGTTCCTCTGAAAACCGAAAGCTGTATCTGAAAACTGAAAACTTTCTATGAGTTCCGTGTCTCTAAAAACTGTTTTCTGGAAATCTGATATTTCAAAACTCATTTTCTGAAAATTGATATCTGAGTGTTTGTAGAAAAACTAACGTATAGGGGCGTTACGTATCGCCGTCCCCCCATACGCCCTAGAGCCAGATATGCAAACCCATGACATTGGGGCGTTATGTATCGCCGTCCCCGAAAGCATGCCATATCTGCCCTGAAACTGGTGGTCTTGGGGCGTTACGTATCACCGTCCCCAAGCCACAAACTGGAGCTAGGGGTGCGGATCTATGCTACCACCCAAGCTCAAACTGGGGTCTAGGGGTGTTACGTATCGCCGTCCCCTAGCCCATCTGGAGGATCTAAGAGCGTCCCATCAGTCCTCAACATATGCACATGTCTCTACTCCGTCAATTCCAAAGTATCCGTCAATTCCAAATTTTCTCAAGTTACATACTGGGGTGAGTTTTTACCTCATGCCCCGAAAACCATAAAACCATATTTTGTATTTCAAACTGTGAAAATATTTTCTGAAATACTTTTCTTTAAAAACCTTTTTTGAGTTTCCAAAACCATTCTTTATTTCAACTCAGTTCGTGAAAATCATAATGCACAACATGCCTATTCATTTCTTATGCTTTCACAATCATATTTTATTATATGCTCATCTCATATTATCATATATGTTCATGCATTCCACAAATTAATGATATGTATTTTATTTCCTTATATGCATTCATCATGGATGCTCAAGCTCAATAGATACATACTGCTAAAATTATACTAATCCATACTAACACATACTTTAATCATATTATCATATATATCTTTAGGTACCATTTACCTTTTTGCTCATTTAATTTATAAAAACTTAACTTACCTTTACAACTTATAATATTATTGTTTTCGCAAAACAAAACAACAAGTAATCTAACTTAGACACCCACATTTTAATCAACATAATCAAAGTATGGCTCATATGTGTGTGTGTGTGTGTGTGTATTTTTTACTTATTTATTCATTTACTTTATCCATTACTGTTTATGCTCAATGTAGGTTTTCAATATTAGTATCAAATTGAACTGTAGAATATAACAATACCTATAAATCTAATTAGCAAGTGTACAGTTTTAAGCCTCATCTTAGATAAACTAGACTAAGAGTCAAAAAGAGATTTAAAAACATAATTCAACAACTGCAAACCTATCAATAAAATAATGTGAATAAAGCATAATCATCCTAAAGTGTTTTATGATCTGCAAATCATATATAAATCGTATCTCAACTACTTAAGTATCGTAGATCTCAAATCAATTTATCTTTAAACTCAAATAAAAAACAAATGACATATAAAATCTCAATCATCATTATCATAATCAATATTATAAATAAACTTCAAAATTAAATTGGAAAGATAAAGTATCAAATTAAAAACAAAGCATCTACTCACTTTCATATTACTAAGCCACCACTTTTATATCACTAAACCACTCACTAAAATATTGTTATATTTATTATGCAAACAAACGAGTTTAGTTACTGAAAAACACACCTTAGCACCTTGCTAAAACTAAACTTATCAACGAACCCGAACATTATTGAAACACCAACTCGGCTTATATGGAATGACTATTAAATTTTACGGATATCCATTATTATTGTTATATTATTATTATTATTTATTATTATACTACTTCATGATAATTTAATTAACCTTTACAAAGTCTCATTTACAGTCCATAACAAAAATCATCAACAGTACAACTTTATATTCAAAACACCATTATTATTTTTAATACAAAAATATCCCAACATTTAAAATTCAACACCCATCAACATTCCAACCTCTCGGCCAACACACAAACACCACACACATTTATCATCAACTCTCATGATAATATATTAAACATTATTTCCAACATAAAACTCACTCCATTTTTCTCACTTATTAATTAGGCCATAGCACATTCTCACCCATTAACAATATAATTCATGACATAACCACAACATAACATTACTCATTCATCTGCAGTAAATCTTGTTCATATAACTTTCAATTCACAAAACTAAAACCCCCTTTAAGTAACCATTCGGCCGTGACCCAAATTTATCCCAAATTGAAATCCAAACAATCAATGCATCAAACCAAGCTTTAGCATCTTCAAATGGATAAATGATTCAATCTATAGGGTTTAATCTTACCATTTTATTCAAAACCCGAACTTGGGTATTAATGGTTCGAACATGAGAGGGAAAAACATGCTAGAGTGGTCAAGAAATCAAATGAATGAGATAGTTACTTACCTCCTTTCTACCCCCTGTAATTTCTCAGACTCTCAATTTATCTCTTTCTCTTCTTCGCTCTTCTTCGATTTTTCCTGCTCCCTCTCTGTTTCTTTTCCAATTTCTTTCTCAGTCAGCACTGTTTTTTTTTTCTCCCTCTTTCTTCTCGATTTCTCCCTTTTGTTCTCACTTTGTGAATTAAGTTTATGTGTGTGTGTGTCTCAAACACGTGTGTGTAGATATTTTTAAGATTTATTTATTTATTACTTATATATAAATGTGTGGTGTGAGTTTAATTTGTGTATTATAAATTTGTGTGTAGAATTTTCTAATTAAATGGGTGAAAAACAAATCTAGATAAATCTAGATATTATATATATATATTCTATTTGATAAATCCCAATTGTCCCCTTTAAAAATTACCCATTAATATCTTTTAACTCATCCCTTGTAATAATTCCCGCTTTATCGTAAAATAAACTTCGCGCTCGGAGGCGGCCTCACGCGCGAGAAAATAAAATTCACGCAGACATGCTAAAATAATTCGGGTCGTTACATTTCAGTTTCTTAAAATTATTGATACTGTACAATCAAGGTATAGAAGATACCTTGCAAAACTCCACAATCATTTTCCTTCTCTACCTCAAAATGCTATGATTAAAATTTACAAAGCACTCACTGAAAGAATTAGGCTTCTTATGATCTATGGTATTTCTAGTGATATCCGTTGGGTAATTGAAGCAAGTTTTCGCTTAGCAGGTGAGTCATCTGACTCTTTCATTTCTCACATGTCTGGTTTATCTAAAAGCACATATGCTAAGAAATAATGAGCTAAATAATTAGGTGTTTGTTATAAATGTGCACGTTAGATGTGAAACACTCCTTATCGTTCTTTAAGAATGGTGTCTGACAAACTCGAAGATAAATTTCAATTCATTAGAGATGGATTGAGTAAGGAGTCTTTATATGATATATCACTCACTCTTTAGAGGCATCCCAGTAGACATGTTCATCGAGTAATTCACAATTTGCATACATAATTTCAAAAAAAACAATACAGTCTCAAGAATCTGACTTTAAAATATCTTGTTTGCCAATTTATAAGAAAATTATACGGGAAGCAAATCCCCGACCCATAAAGGGCGTTCAAGCCATTACTAGACGTAAAACCAGAGGAGGATGTGAGCCACAATCACAACTACCAGTACATATTTTTCAATTTATTATTTTGATTTCCTTTATTTTAAATTACTGTTTTGATTTACTTTAATTTACTATTTTGATTTCCTTTACTTTTACCGACAATATCTAAACTTTTTTACTTTCAGGATCTATTATACCATTCATCTGAAAATTATCATTTTACAGGTACTAGTGCATTTATTACTCACCCTTTTTTAGGATCTATAAATTCAAATCGTCATTTCTCTCTTCATGACATTCATATAAGCAGATTTTCTTTTTGTATTTCTTGATGATGCCAAAGGAAATGGGTTTATTTCGAAAATGGTAAAAGATATCTTCCTAAATGCAAGAAAAGCTGATGATTTAATTGACCAACTCTTAACTTATGAACCAAAATCGACCCCATTCTTTCCAAGTTGAACTGGTCTGGTAACGATCGTGGAAAGAAGCATAGAGTGGACTTGAACCTTAATCTGTAATTTTTTCTTTTAGATAGTCGTAAATTCAATTATTAATTTCATAATAACCAGATGATGTCTTCTAAACTCTACTTCTTTTTTCAGACATTATGGACAATGTCTCAAATTTATTGGGGGGATGGGATAATTGATTAGATCATTTTCATTTTTAAGTTTTGCTGCTGTGTTTTTCGTTCAAAAAATTATTTTTGTGTTGATGTTTTTAATTTAAAAAAATAATTTCTTTATGTTGTTTTTGCTTTGTTGTTATTTTGTGTGTAAAAAACAAACCTTGTGTTGATTTGCTTTTGTGTTTTTCAAAAAATAAAATACACACAAACTAACAATAAATTTTTGACTAACCAAGTGGAATTATTGTTAATAGATCGTTGTGTAGGGAGTTTTCACTCTTGAGACGCATATCAAAATAATTCGTAACAAGTTATTTTTGTTCCTTTCTTTTTGAATCTTTTAAATTTGTGAATTCTCCATAATATTGATTAAATTTGATCTTCATATGCTCTTTTGATAAGTATTATCAACATACACGGTAACACATAAACATGGGTTGTAAGTGAAAATTTTATAATATTCAGTTCTCTAGTTTGTTGGAGGTAGCACCTAAAGGTAGTGGAATTTATGTTTTTATTTTAAAAAAATCTAACCATGCTTTTACTCAGTAACTGAACATCTTGCCTCAGTAAATAGTGATTGTTCGCGTAAATCGGTAGAGCTTGAGTTAGTTTAATTAAAAATTGATAATAATCAAGTTTTTACTTAGTAACCGAACATCTTGCCTCAGTAAGCAGTGATTATTCGCGTAAAATGGTAGAGCTTGATTTTGTATTAATGTGTGTTTGTGTGAATAAGTTTGATTTCGTAACCTCTCTCACTCGAGCAATTAAGTATGTAGGGGTGTTTTAATATTTAGTGCCCTAAGGCCAGCTGGTCTAGGAGTCACTAGCACAAAACTTGTTGCATGAGTTAAAGAGAAAGCTTAAGGAAATCAGACACTTCTTCTTTTTAACATCTAAGATTCGAGCAATTAAGTATGTAGGGAGTCACTGGCCCAAAGCTCGATAGAAGGATTGAAGATGTATCATAAAGAAAAAAGAAAAGGAAAAAAATCGTATTTATAAATAAACTTTCATTTCTAAAAAGTGTGAACTCTAATATAATCTTAGTACAAAAATATTACTCTCTTTTTAACAAAACCTTTGAATATTGTGGGCACAATAAATTGATTGATACCTTATTTTATGTTTGTATGGCCTTAACTTCTTACTCTGATATCGTAGTGAGTCGATTTTAGTTCCAAATGAAAGAAGACTCAAATATCTACAACTTTGATGTTTACAAGAATTTCTAGTTCTGAGGTTTGCAAGGTCGAAATTGGTGAAGACCTCAATATGTGCTGCATGTAATTTTAATTATTAAAAAATAAAGTAAAAAAAAAATAAGTAAAAAGAAAAAAATCGAAATTTCATAATCCACTTTAGGTGGATTGTGATGATGTTTGCAAAATTATTAACAAAAAAGGAAAAAGAAGGAAAAAGAAAAAAATAAATTAGTAAAAGTTTTTTATTTATATTTGATTTTGAAAGTTGTAATTAATAATTGAGAGATGATCACTTCTACTATAAATAGAGGTGTTCACCTCTCATTTTTCTCCATGTTTTCATTCAAAGTTATCTTGTAGAATTTGGGAGAAAGTATCTTGTGTGTTTTATTTTTTATGCTTTCTTGTAATTTCTTTTTCTTTCGGTAATAAAATTATGAATGTTTTTCTTCAAATTATGAGTAGCTAATTTCATCCTGCTAGGGTAAAGAGTAGATTAATATTATTTATATTATAATATATAAATTGTAATCTGAATAAGTAATTTAGATCTTGATTAATTATTGACAAACTTTGCTACAGCCTATATGGCTGGTTTTATTTTTTTGGCATAATTGAGTACCTAACTGGATTTATTATAGACAAATGTTATCACCGTATTAATGGCCGATTTTATACGTTTTGGCATAATTAATTCCTGAAATATATTAACTGGGTAATAATAACAATTTTTATATTATAAAAAATAAGATTTCTCTATATTTGAAATATTAAGAGTGGACCTACTAACCCCAGCATTTTAATCTATTATTGTAGTTCAATTTAAAATTTTCCACCACTTTAAAAAATCCAATATTTTTGTGTCACTCTAATTATTATTTTGTTTTACTAAATTTATTCTCTATGGATTGACCCCTGACTTATTTGGTTATTTTATTACTTCGACACTCTTATACTTGGCAGTAAAGAATCACTTTTTGAGCGTGTCACATACACATCACAAATTTTGTTAACTGGACTCTTAATTTTCTATACTAATCTAATTAGTACAAAAAATAATCCAATGCATTCCTTGATCTTCAAATCTTGCTCCATGGTGTGTTGTTAAGTTCTTTACGGAATCGGCATGTCTTGAGTCTTTCGTGATATCAGGTCTCCAAGTTACAAATAAGATTATACTTGTAATTATTACAAAGAAAATGAACTTACAACACTTGAGAGAATATAGCCTTATCGCCTTACATTCCCAATACTAAAAATAGGGAGCCAGAAAAATTAACGATCAACGCAATACATTCATTACATAATCAAAATAAACATTCATCTCATGAATCTAAAATTGTGCCTACTCATCATAACAAGCATTCTAACAATCTATACCTCATATAAATCATTAAAACATAAACTTTAAAAAGAGAAGGGTTAAAAACACGTTTCAATCTTAGCTCTTGATGGCAATTATAGGAAATAGTTTTCCCTACGCGCAGCAAAAATGCTATTGGCTTCGGGATCAACCTTGAAAATTTTATTGGCTTCTCCCTTGTTGAAACTGAATCCCACCAATTCTGGTGAATGAATTTGCTCTTCGATATTGTAAAATCCCAGATTTTTGGGAATATTCTAGAAGCTTTTCGGAACGATGTTTTAGTCTTGGATCGTGATAATAATGAAAAATAAGAGTTCGAGCGATGCTATATGAGTTGGAATATTAGATTGTGAATTTTCATCGCGTTGGAAAACACGTAGGATCAAAAGTCAGTTACGTGATTTTCGTAAAACGCGTAAAGTTTGAGATTTTGGTCACGAACAGAGCAAACGAATTACGATTGAGCTGATTTTTAGACTATCAGACTCGTTTTTCCGAGATGAATAATTTTCATGTTGAAACACTTTTCGAGAATCGCATCAGAAAGGCTCTGAAATTACGATATTCCAGAAGGTTCTAGAATATGGGCTGATCTGTAAATCGCAGGACTAAATTGATATTTTCCAGCTTGGTATATAAAGCCTCAAGTTTACTTAAATTGCCCAAAAAAAGCAAAATTCACAAAAACCCCATTTTCGACCCCTCCCACGCGAATTGGAGGTGTGGTCGCGCCGGCGGCTTGCCGACCACCGCCGGCCGGCGCGACCACCCAAAACCAGAGGCCCAGCCACCGTGCATCTTTTGGTGGCCAGCGACGAAGCTAGGACGCCGGGGATCGGCGGCAGGGAGAAGAATAATGTATGGCAATGGGTGTGTCGATCCCAGCTCATCAGGTCATTTCACGAGCCGTGACACCCGCCAAATTGAAGCCCTCGACGAGTACTACGAGTGTGTGGAGTCGGTTTCACCGAACAACAGTCGATGACTCGCGAAACGAGAGAAGAAGATTTGGATGAATAGTAGACCCATGTGAATAGTATCTCCGATCGGAATTCTGATCGCACCAGCGCGTTCGTATGGCCGTTGGGAGTCCGAATATGGCCTCGGAATTTCGGTACGACTTTCCGTTCAAAATTTCATATTTCAAAGTGTGTCGATTTGTATTCGGATGTTTCCGGTAGTTTCGTAGTGTAACGAATTTGCATGAAATGATTTGGATATGTTTTTATATGTTAAAACGATAAATATGGTAGAATCCGGGGGGAATCGGACGAGGTATGATCGATCCGGTAGATTTAGCGGGATTCCGGTAAAACGGAGCTTCTCGCACGAATGAACGTAGTTGATCGTAAATATAGTTATGATGTAAATATGATATTGCGATGATAATTGAATAATTCTGGATCAGTTCGGAGGGTTCGGGACCCTTCCGTAGCGTTTGCAGAAACTTTTCCGCAAGTTTCACCGCAACCGTAAAATGGGAATCTGAGGCATATAATTAGTTCCGAATAGTATAGAAGACATATTAGAGTAGTGAAACTTAAACCGTAGAGTCTGTGAGGGTTTGAGTATTCCGAGAGGTCCGTAGTTTTATTGTAGATGAGTAGAAAGTTCCGCAAATAGCAGTTTTGACTTATGTTGTGATTTTTTTGGCAGATCGGACCCGGATTGCGGGTATTCGCTTAGTCAGGTAAGTAACTCATGCTTCGGATACTTAAGAAATTTATCGTTGTTCGAAAGTAGTCATAATAAGTTATGTATAATCATATGCAAGAACCTGTGTATATATAAAGATGAATGTAGAAGAAAGAAGCTGGTGAATTGTACTCAGATATAGATACGAGCAAGCATTATAAGTAGAGATATAAGCTAAAGATAGGCAGAAGCATACAGTAGTAAGGAATACATATGTAGGTATAGATCAGTATATATATATAGATGGAGCATATGAAAAATGTCATATTCATGAATATAATTTAATAAGACTTGTGTTTGGGGGTTGTAGAAACTACATCCTAGGGAATGGGTTTAAAGTTTAAAGGATGATAAAATTGTAAAGAATGAATAGACAAGTATTAATACGTATAGAGGGGTACAAAATCAAGACCATAAGCATATATTTAGTATGTAAGTATATGGGTTATGAGTATTTTAATTTTGTTAATTTAAGTATGATTGGTGTGAGCAAAGCATACTGAAGATATCTTACGCCGATAAACATAAGGTAAGTTGCATGAATCAATAAGCAAGCTGTTTTATGGTAAGTATGTGTATGTGTATGTGTATTAGTTTTGGGAGTGAGTTAAATATACCAATGTGGATTGATATAGCACTGATAGCATGTATGTGATGAGTTAAGCATGTTAGATAAGTTTTGGGTATGCTTAGTGAAATGCATGTATATGAATAATCTCAGAGTGTTTAGAGATGCATGACTATATGTATGCACATGTATGACATATAATGAATTTTGGCTAGAGTAGAAAGAAGCATGAGAAAGGCATATATGCATGTGCATGTGTGTGTGATAAGATTTTCAGAAATTGAGTTTCAGTTAACTATGATTTTGAAATTCAAAGTGTTTTTAAAGAAAAGTTAAAGATGTTTTTGAAGAAAAAGTACTTCAGAAAAGTTTCTTACGGTTTTGAGATTTGACTCATGTTTTAAAAGGTTATCCACAGTTTTATGGTTTTCGGGTATGAGGTAAAACCTCACCCCAGTATGTAACTTGAGATATAGTTCGGAATTGACGGATACTTTGGAATTGACGGATACCTTGGAATTGACGGATATATTAGCATGTGCACATGTGGAGGACTGAGGGGACGCTCTCAGATCCTCGAGCAGGACTAGTGGCTACAGGGTCCCGAAATCCTGATTTCAGATGTCCAGTTGAGTTATGGTCCTGGGCATCGAGTACACCCAGTTGAGTTATGGTCCTGGGGTTGTTAGAGAGACGTCCAGTTGAGTTATGGTCCTGGACGTAGAGCAGTTTTTTCAGTTTTCAGATTTTCAGTACACGGTTTCACAGAAATAATTTTTCAGATTTCGATTTTTAGTTTTCGAGAGATGCCGCAGTTGAGTTATGGTCCTGGGCATCAAGTATTTTCAGTTTTTAGTTTTCAGATCCTCAGTATAAAGTTTTCAGATTTTCAAGATTCAGACTTCAGAACTCAGACTTTAAATAAAAGTTTTCATAAATCGTTATTTTAAAGACAGTTTTTAGAAAGATGAAGTTTTTAGAAACAAAGTTTCAGAAAGAACTTTTCCAGAAAGAGAAAGTAAAGTAAAGTTTTCAGCAAAGAAGCTTTTAGAAAATGGTTTTTAGAAAGAATTTTCAAAGAGAATTTTCTAAAGACATAGCATGTTGAGTAAAGTATGAATTGCAATTAGTGCATATAAATCATGTATTCTATTAAGTTATTTAAGATGCATATAGTTGATGATAATGCATTATTGCATGAGTACATTTAGATGCATATTGCCAACATTGGTACATGATATCATCATTATGTTTATATGTAATTGTTGGTGATGTTGGTTTGAGATGTAGGGCTGTATGAGAAATTCTCCTTGTGAATGTTAATGTGTGATAAATATTTGAAGGAAATAACGTGTTGCAATAATTATGTGTGTATGTATGCATGATCAGTGATAGTAGGTTAGGTATCTGACAGAGATAATATTTTAGTACAACCGATTTGATGATATTTCAAAGAAAGTAAGAATAAAAAGTTTTAAATTAAAGGCCAGAACTAGATACAAGTAAATATATAAGAAAAGTGGAAAGATATTAAAGTAACGTAGTGGATACGTAATTAATCTTGGTACAATAGATAAATATATAGAGCTAATGACCATAGTATATATGTTCAAAGTTTAAGTATGAAATAGGATGTGAGGATGTGTGAGCTAGAACAGAAATCTTGTAATGAGTGTATCATCTAACCTTGAATGAGAGTTTTACAGTTAACTTAGATTTGAGAATTACGTGATACTGCATAGACAATTTAAGTCATCAATGTATTAAGAAATAAACCTTGTATGATGTTTGTATGTTTAATCTAGTAGCATAGTTACTTACTAAGTCATTATGACTCACACCACCACAGTTTGTAGTTTTTGCAGGCTTGTAGCAGTCATCCTGAGCCAGCAGGATTTGGTGAAGACTTCGAAGACAGTGGACCGCCCCAATTGCAGCCAAGAGAGTCCTGGGTCGAGTTATGGGTCCTCACGACCCTTGTCTTTATTTTTTTTTCATTTGTATTTCATATGTATAAGTCATGTATCGACTTAGTTTTATTTTGAGTTCTGGCAGGAGGCTAAGTATTATGCATTGATGTTGAGTTATTAACTGAGGCGAGATTGTTCCGTTCTTGTTGTATATGGATGCTGGCTACAGGCCAGGTTGCATGATGTTACGAATACATCATGCCGAAATTTCGTCAGAATAAGAGACTTATGGGAGGGGGGGGTTAGCCTGTCTCCTGCCGGTAGCATCCTGACCTAGGCGGGATGTTACAACGTTGGTATCAGAGCATGGTTTAAAGAGTCAGAGTCAGTAACATGGTTTAGAAGTTAGTGACTGCAATTATGGGATCCAGCTGTCGGAGATTATCTTCAGTTTGGTAAAGACCACGTAGGTCTTTGTATGTATCTTCTATGATAGTTTGATGTGATTGGATTCTATTATATAGTACTTTGATTGCTTGGATATGAGTCCATGGGTGACTCATTTGTTGTGCATAGATCAGCTATCTCCGTATAGGAAGAGATTAGACTAAGTTAGTATTCTTACGCCTTTTAGATCAGAGAATTAGCAAGAACTTGGCAGCATCAGTATAGGGCCCTTGTGAGTCAAGAGACTTCGAGATCAGAACCAAAATAGTATAGTCAAGATAAGAGCCAGATCAGTATAGCCAGAGAGTTGAGAATTAGACCAGTATAGTTAGTTTAAAGCTGTGGATGAGCTGTTGAGGATTTTAGCTTATAGATAGAGATTAGTTAATAGTTGAGACAGAGAAGTTATATCAGTGGAGTTTAGAGTAAGATAGCTTCCGCACATGAGATCGGGTTAGAATCAGTAGTTGTATGGACGGAGAAATTTCGAGGATGAAATTTTTATAAGGAGAGGTGAATATAACATTTCAGATTTTCGGGAATGTTCTAGAAGCTTTCCGGAATGATGTTTTAGTCTTGGATCGTGATAATAATGAAGAATAAGAGTTCGAGCGATGCTATATGAGTTGTAATATTAGATTGTGAATTTTCGTCGCGATGGAAAACGCCTATGATCAAAAGTCAGTTACGCGATTTTCGTAAAACGCGTAAAGTTTGAGGTTTTGGTTACGAACAGAGCAAACAAACTCCGATCGAGCTGATTTTTGGACCATCGGACTCTTTTTTCCGAGACGAACAATTTTCGTGTTGAACACTTTTCGAGAATCACATCAGAAGGTCTCCGAAATTGCGATATTCCAGAAGGTTCTAGAATAAGGGCTGATCTGTAAATTCGCAGGGACTAAATTGATATTTTCCAGCTTGGTATATAAAGCCTCAAAGTTTACTTAAATTGCAAAAAAAAGAAAAATTCACAAAAACTCCATTTTCGACCCCTCCCACGTGAATTTGAGGTGTGGTCGCGCCGGCGGCTTGCCGACCACCGCCGGCCGGCGTGACCACCCAGAACCAGAGGCCCAGCCACCGTGCATCGTTTGGTGGCCGGCGGCGAAGCTAGGACGCCGGCGATCGACGGCAGGGAGAAGAATAAGGTGCGGCAATGGGTGTGTCAATCCCGGCTCATCGGATCATTTCACGAGCCGTGCCACCCGCCAAATTAAAGCCCTCGACGAGTACTACGAGTGTATGGAGTCGATTTCACCGAACAACAGCCGGTGGCTCGCGAAACGAGAGAAGAAAATTCAGATGAATAGTAGAACCATGTGAACAGTATCTCCGATCAGAATTCCAATCGCACCAGCGCGTTCGTATGGCTGTTGGGAGTCCGAATATATCCTCAGAATTTCGGTACGACTTTCCATTCAAAATTTCATATTTCAAAGTGTATTGATTTGTATTCGGATGTTTCCGGTAGTTTCGTAGTGTAACGAATTTGCATGAAATGATTTGGATATGTTTTTATATGTTAAAACGATAAATGTTGTAGAATCCGGGGGGAATCGGATGAGGTATGATCGATCCGGTAGATTTAGCGAGATTCCGGTACAACAGAGCTTCTCGCACGAATGAACGTAGTTGATCGTAAATATAGTTATGATGTAAATATGATATTGCGAGGATAATTGAATAATTTCGGATCAGTTCGGAGGGTCGAGACCCTTCCGTAGCATTTGTGGAAACTTTTCCGCAAGTTTTGCCGCAAACGCGTAAAATGGGAATCTGAGGCATATAATTAGTTTCAAATAGTATAGAAGACATATTAGAGTATGAAACAGGATGTGAGGATGTGTGAGCTAGAACAGAAATATTGTAATGAGTGGTATCATCTAACCTTGAATGAGAGTTTTATAGTTAACTTAGATTTGAGAATTACGTGAGACTGCATAGACAATTTAAGTCATCAATGTATTAAGAAATAAACCTTGTATGATGTTTGTATGTTTAATCTAGTAGCATAGTTACTTACTGAGTCATTATGACTCACACCACCATAGTTTGTAGTTTTTGCAGGCTTGTAGCAGTCATCCTGAGCCAGCAGGATTTGGTGAAGACTTCGAAGACAGTGGACTGCCCCAATTGCAGCCAAGAGAGTCCTGGGTCGAGTTATGGGTCCTCACGACCCTTGTCTTTGTTTTTTTTTCATTTGTATTTCATATGTATAAGTCATGTATCGACTTAGTTTTATTTTGAGTTCTGGCCGGAGGCCAAGTATTATGCATTGATGTTGAGTTATTGGCCTGAGGCTGAGATTGTTACGTTCTTGTTGTATATGGATGCTGGCTACAGGCCAGGTTGCATGATGTTACGAATACATCATGCCGAAATTTCATCAGAATAAGAGGCTTATGGAGGTAGGGTTAGTCTGTCTCCTGCCGGTAGCATCCTGGCCTAGGCGGGATGTTACAGATATGGATGTATTTCTTTTGAGATCCGATGCTTGGATCAACCACTGATCTTCTGAACTATGACTCGATATCAAAAAACCGAAGTCTAGGCTTCACTCACAAAGATAAATCTCTAAACTATTAAAAGAAGTAAATTATCACAAAATTTTTGGCTTTTAGAAATATTGAATGAAGTATGTGAAGATCTAACTCACTCTAATTTTCTTTCTATTCTCAACACTTGAGAAAATTTTGAATTTTTCTTTTCTTTGCTTTCTTCTCAACACTTTAAGAAATAGCTTGATCTTACTCTCTCACAACGCTTGTGTATATGTTTATATCACCTTCAATCTCTCAACCCTTGAGTGAAAAACATTTCCGGATATTATTCTTTCAATCAAACCAACTACTCTTGTCATTAAGCCACTGATACTATCTTGTAATGGCAAACACACTCAAGTGGAGTCCATACCAATGCATAAGAAGTGAACCACTAATGACAAAGCAATTAGGTATTTAGGTCATACTGAATAGACATAAATTATCGGAGAGTATGACAAGCCATAAGGTCTTGTCTTCAAGATAATTTAAAAATCATTATCATAATAACAATGTAATTACCTTAATTATGATGCAATAATTATCTCATAATTATTACTAACTTGATTATCTTATAATCATAATTTGATTATCTTATAACCAAAGAATTCTAGAAAATATTATATTAAACTAATTTAATATAGTTTTCATTTGTGACAAATTATATTATTAATCAAATTAATAATTTATTAATATATGTAAGTATATAATTAGACAATCCAATTATATTAGGTTTGTTACAGTTAATCGAGCTAGCACGGGGACCAAATGGATCTACAGTTCTGAGCTCCAATAATCTCAGAATATTAATTAAACTATTTAATTAAATATTCTGAATTATTAACTTCGTGTTATTCCATTAAAAACTCGAAGTTGCATTCTTGTTGCCGTAGATGGAAAATATAAGCCGAACAACTTTGGAGTCTATCTATATAGTCTTTACATAGGGAATGACCCTTCACAAATATCTCATAATTAAATTCGGATCATAAGTCGTTATACCCCTCTAATTATTTTATACCTTAAGTACCATTTATTCTCTAATGAACTATTAATTCATAACAATATGAATATTAATCTTTCTATTCTTAATAGAAAGACTTGAGTGCTCTAATTGTTCAAGTACCGAATCAACCCTTAAGAGAGATACTCTTCTAGTTCTCGTAAGAATGAGTGAACTACATGTTTATATAAAACGGTTAAGGCTACACACCAAACCATATCCCCAAAGTAAGTAGTTATTGGTCCGGACTGCTACACCAACTTCACGTTAGTAAACCAAAGGATATAGCCCGCCATGCAGTAGTTCAAAGTACACTCGGGGATTAAGATCAATCTATATATGACTATCTAGTAGATAAAATGAATTCCTTCGGTTAACAGATATTATAAGATATTAATTTCTATCTGGTTCCGGTCCTATATGATCACATCATATAAGGTGCCTTCATTCTCATGTCACTACATGAACGATCTCGGATCAAGGTTGTTAAACAACTATAGATAAACCACAAAAAAGTACTCACTTTGCTTGCTCTCTATGGACTGTTTTAGATTACTAATTTCAGACTTAAATCCTCTTTGTATCACTCATACAGTAAGTCTGAAGAACTTGAGTGATCAAGGGTAAACAAGATAATTTACTATATGTGATTTAAATCAATCAATTTTGATAAATGAATAATGCATCTATTATTTCCACAAACAATCCTGCTTACAATATATAAAGCTCTATGGCATATATCGGAACAATCTCCCACTTGAACTAGAGAAAATGGGACATGTCATGTAATCCTAAACTCTTTAGGTGACCTTCAAAAAATTTAGCAGATAAGATCTTTGTAAATGGATCAGCCAAGTTCTATTCGAATGCAATCTGTGTGATAGAAACATCTCCTATTTGCACTATCTCCCTAATGAGATGATATTTTCTCTCTATATATTTTCCTCTCTTGTGGCTTCTTGGATCCTTGGAATTCACCACTGCATCACTATTATCGCAATAACATAAGAGTGGTTTATCCATATTTGGAACAACTTCCAGATCTGGCAAGAAATTATGGAGCCAGACTACCTCCTTAGCTGCTTCACAAGTGTTTTGGGGTATTTTAGTGTGCAGATCAGGGGCTGTTCTGGGGTGTACTTTGGAGTCGGTTCTGGTCAGTGGAGGTATATTTACGTGGCTGGTATGAAGGATTATTTGCTTGGCTTTGATTTGGCCGAGAGTTGTATGAGTAGTGGGCATGTGCTGAGCATGTTTTGGCGTGGCTGATTATTTTATCGGCAGTGAGGGCTGGTCGTGGGTTCTGTGGCAGTGGTGTGGTGCGTTACTTGGTTGTTATTTGGCTAGGGTTTAGCGTGAGCAGCGAGGAGAGGCTGTGGCTTGTGGGGTTGATGTGCGCAATTGGTTTATTGAAGAGGTAATCAGGGTGACATGAAGTATGGTGGTTGGCGTGAGGCTTGGTTAAGGGACGTGTAGGTGCGCAGATGTGGGCTTTTTTAAGGGACGTGTAGGCAGTTCACGTGAGTGTGCTTGATACGTTTGTGGTAAGCTGGTGCGTGTAGGGAGGGTACGTGTGGCTTGTTTTGTTGAAGCGGCAGGGGCGTCTTTGTTTATTGCATGGCTGGTGGCGTGATCTATTGAGGGCAGTGAGTTGAGGTCTGATGAGGGTTTATTTAAAGGGTTGTTACGTGAGGTAGTTTTCTGTGTGTATGGTTTTTTTTTGTCTTTTGTTTTTCTTGTTTGTAATTGTCGTGTGAGAGTTGCAGGGAAGAGAGAGTCCAAGAGAGAGTGTTGTTTATATAGTTTACCAAAGCATGCATGGATTTTACTTTAGGAAATAAATCAATTAATTAGGTGTATTGGTATTTGAGGTTAATTATTTAGGCAAGGATATTGTATTTTTGGTGGGTAATTTCATTAAATTGGTGATTAAATTATTTAAATTAGGAATTATCTTATTTTGATTGATTTTAATTTGGAAGTGAATTATTTAATTTTGGTATTTGATTTTTGATTTTATTTGATTTTAATTTTAGTTCAATTTGTGAAATGATTTTATTTAATGTTTTATTTTAATTGGGTATATAACTTAATTAATTTATTTAATTGGGTATATGACTTAATTAATTAATTAATTTTAATTTCAATTTAGTTATTTCATTTAATTTCAACTTGGTTATTTAATTTAATCTAATTGGTTTTAATTTAATTGGTTTCAATGGATTTTAGTTTAATTCAATTTAATTTAATTTGTGTTTAATTGGTTTTAATTCAATTTAATTTGTGTTTAATATAATTGGTTTTAATTTACTTTAATTTGTGTTATATATTTTAAATGTTTTAATTATCTTTGGATGTGATTTAATGGGCTTGGGCTAAGGTTAAGTTTTAAAACGGAGATCCAACAGCGAACCCGAAGCTAAACACGTGAACTAAATCCAACAAAACCGTCAATTCTTGACTCTTCCCTTCCGACGTCCGTTTTCCGCGATTTCCGCGACTTAAAAGATAGTGCCTCCAAATGAGGCTCATCATCGGGTTTCACATGCAGAAATGCAATGCCTACAACAAGTTGCTACATATTCAGACTCCATGATGGAGTCAGAAATACAACATTGCTTTATACTTCTCCACACAATGGCCCCACTACCTGAGGTGAACACTAATCTAGATTTTGATTTCTTAGAATCTACATCTATCTGAAAATCAGAGTAAGTATATCACATTAGGATCATATCCTCACCTGAATATAAGTATATCCCATAAGGATCATATCCTCACCTAAATATACAAGTAAATAATTTCTCGTTCTTTTAAGATACTTGAATGAAACCTATTGACTACCCTCACTGCAAAACATATGTCTGGTCTCGTGCATAACATAATATATATAAGACTTCCAACTACTCCTTCAGATGTCTTAAGAGACTGTTCATTTGACAAATGAATTTCATGTCTGGAAGGAAAATTACATTTCTTGGAATTCTGCATTTCAATTCGCACAAGAATCTTATCGATATAGGATGCTTGAGACATTACTAACAGTCGTCTCTTACAATCTCGAATGATCTGGATCCCAAGTACATAACTTGTCTCCCCCCAAATCTTTCATTTAGAATTGGTTACCTAGCCAGCTTTTCATGTCCGATAATATCTTTACATCATTCCCAATTAGTAAAATATCATCGATGTACAACAAGAGAAAAAACCATTTTATCATCAATTTTTGTCGATGTTCTACTCAAAAATATAAGACTTGATCCTATCAAATCTTATGTTCCAAGATTGAGATGCTTGCTTAAGTCCATAATTGGATCTTTGCAGCTTGCAAATTTTTTGCTCATGATCTTGGGTTATGAACCCCTCTGGTTATACCATATAGATACTCTCATCAAGATTTCCATTTAAGAATGCAGTCCTGACATCATTTGCCAAATTTCATTGTTATAATTTATGCAATTGAAAGATGAATGCATATGGTTTTTAGCACGACTACTAGCGAGAAAATCTCCTCATAGTCAACTCTCTCTTTCTGAGTATAACCCTTTTGTCACTAGCCTAGCCTTGAAGGTTTGTACCTTCCCATCTACTCATCTTTTTATCTTGCAGATCCACTTGCAACCTGTAGGTTTTACTCCATCACATTGGTCTACAAGTTCCCAAACTGATTTGTGTTAGGTTTGTTTCTAGGTCCCAAGATCAAACAAGACATGAAAACAATGTGTGAACACATCAACGGAGGTAGCGGAATACTCACATCGATTGGTTGAGAGACGCGGCAAGCAACAAAACTTGAAAATCCTCACTGCAATGGGCGTGAACTGCAGTGAATTTACTCACTGTTTTGGGCATGAAAGTGGTCCTTCGTCAAGCTCCAAGCTTCGTCGAACGGATCCCACCTCATGGGTGAACCTCCCAAACACCTTCGCAACTCTCATAAGTGTGCTAGCACTTGCTTTTTTGCAACAAAAACCACTCATTGCTCCCCTTAAAGCTCACGACAGTGAGCTGTGTTGGAGAAGAGAAAACAGCCCCTTGGGCGTGAGAAAGAGAGAAGAATTGGTGGAGTTGTGTAATGGTTAACTTATAAAATGAATTACAAAAAATGCTTTATATATTTTTCCAAAAAAATAATAAGCATTTACCATTTAAAAATATCAAATAAAGTAAATGGTAATCAATTACACAACCACCAAACACTATTCCAACAACACCCATCACTATTCAATGTCACTTTATTAAAGTGACTTGATGTGTGTCTATCAATCAATCAACTCAATCACATCAATCAATCACATCACTCAAAGTGACTTTTGATTTGACGCTTGATGTGATGAATGATTTGACGCTTTATGTGACTTGCGTTGCCGCACTCGAATTCGAAATACGAATGCGCTCGCAATCACACTCGGGCTAGGGTTCGCTAATTCCTAATTAGCAAATTTTCCGTCGCGTCGTAATTTAATGATTACGCCTAGCGAATTCACTATTCACGTCGCTAACGAATTAATTCTAAATAAATTCGTTCGCCCGAATTAAAATCTAATTTTAATTTCGCGTCGAAATCTAATTTCGTTTAATATATCGAATATATTAATTTAATCGATTAATTCCAAATTAATCATTTTCTCTCTTTAGACGATATTTCATCCTAAATAAAATATCTCCGTAATTAATCCCAGATTAATTTTCTCTCTCTCTTCTATATAATCCCAGATTAATTATGAGTGTGAGTTATGCGTCATCGGTGCATTATCGGGAAGCGACCCATGAGATCCCCGGATAAGTTGGCAGTAAATGCGGTCGTCGGTGTATCCGAATCGCGTACGTACCAAGTACTACGTTCTACCGATTTACGAGACAAGATCGGCTTCTAGCGAAGCACCAAGTCTCCCCAATTCTCCAGAAATATTCTTATAGAATATATAAGGATCTATATCAAGCGTAGTATACCAAGTATTGTGTATATCGACCCAGTATCGGATAGTCACGTGCTAGGGCTGGGGCTGGAAAAGTGTTTACCCCGTCCGAAGCACATGTCGGATGTCTGGTAACTAGTCTCTATAATTGGATATAAATGACCTTGTCATAATATCCCGATGGCCGGCCAGCACTTAAGAGCACTAATACCGTATCCTACGTGACATCATCTCCAGTATGACTGAAGTGATACTTCCGTCTTGACATCACACCCAATACTCTACGATTCTCAATATACCCAAAATCGGTGTACCAGAACTGGTTAAAGCCCCTGACGACCTCAATCAAAGTATATTGATTGTCGTAAGCATTAGCGGTGCAAGTCTCAGGTTAAGACCATACACACCTACCCTGATGTCGGACTCCCATAGACATATAGTCACAATACCAATGGGATTCCGAGGGGTCTATCCAGAGCGAAGCTGTTTCCCGTACCGTCGGTGAAACACAACCTCCTACCGCACTTGCATAAGTATCCAATACTTAAATATATGGGAACTATGTCGTTGTGCCCTCACAACGCGCACAAGTGCGATACTAGTCTTTTACGTTTTTATCGATATCCAATCTCGATAATACTCTGACTAGGGATATTTAATGATTTATCCTTCGTTGATTGAACTGTCTTATATCATTCTCAATCAAGGAACAAATCATAAGGACCTCTCATCATTTATATATCTTGGTGATCTAATCACAAATGATAAGAGTGCAATCTCCTTTGTCACATAGTTAATTTGTACAACAACACAATGATCTGTACAAATAGTGACGCTATGGGTCATAATTGTCCAACAATCTCCCACTTGGCCTATAGCCAGTCACTCGAGTGCCTAACACCCGAACTATGTACGGTTGGCTCAAATTGTTGAGAAAAGCTTTCGTCAGCGGATTTTTATTATTATCGTCTGACGCGATTTATACGATCATCACATCGCCACGATGTATGATCCGAACGAATCAGATGATTTGTCGAAGTATGTATCTGGATCGTTGATGAGACCATTAATTCTTTAGCCTGCGCTGACGCCTAGCTCAGCTGCTAACAGAACTATATCTAATCTAATTAGATTTATTATTGACCCAGATGGCTTCTATTGCTGCCTCAGCTGCTGCAATTAATCCGTATTTGTTGTTTATTCGGTAACAGTATCTTGCTTGGAAGATTTCCAACTTACTGTAACCTTATTCAAACTGTATAGTACCTTTTGCGACTGTTAGTCATTTTATCAGTTTGGAAACTTGCAGTAGTGATCCCAGTCACTTCATGTTCTCCTACTCCACAGATTAAGAAAGCATCTTAGTTCTCTGAGATACTAACAGATGTTCTTAACTTCAATCCAGTGACTATCACTTGGATTGACCCGATTGTGACTCCATATGCTCGAAGCGTATGAGACACCATATCAAGTACAGTTTAAATGTACAATTTCCCAGAGAGTGTTAACAACTCCAAATCTATCCCAGTAGATCTTTATTCCTTGAATAAAGGTTGTTACTCCCAAGAAATCTACGGAGAATTTTCTTCGAAAACCAAGCTTTCGCCAATTGTTTTATGGGAATATCATTTCCAAGAAATAATATATCATCATTATTTTATTCAGGACATTTATTGTCAGTGCACTCCCACTAACCTCCTTATATACACAAGAATCATTCTCGTTTTGAATTGAATCATAGACCATTATGATTACATCAAAAACGATGATTCCAAGAACCTAATGCTTGCTTCAATCCAAATATGGATCGAATAACCTGCAAACCTTGTTTACTGGTTTTAGTACGACAAAATCGTCAGGATGTTATAAACATCCTCCAAGGGTTTCCGTTTAAGGAAAGCGATTTTGATCTTTAACTGACACATTTCATAAATGAAACGTACAGCTACTGCAAGTATTATCCAAATGGATTTGTCGTGGCAACAGGTAAAAGGTTGAACCGTAATCAACACAATGTTAATAACGATACCTTTCCGCTACAAGCCTAGCTGTATACGTTGGTATGTTGCCTTCCATGTATGTCTTCCTAGAAGACCTTTACAGTACCGATAGACACAACGCCTTGCGGTACAACAACCAGTGTCCAAACATAGTTGTTATGCATGGAATCCATTTCGGACTCATGGCACTTTGCCATAAAGGGAGTCGATATCTGGTATCACTTCCTCAAAACGTAGTCGGATGGTGTACCTCCATAAGATTGACATCTTTATGAGGTGAGATCAGAAATCCATACCCTAGGTTGTTTTCTGACTCTCTCCGATCTACGGGGTTCTTGTGTATTCGAAGATTAATGGTACAATTTCATCATTTGATGAACTATTTGTGTTCCATTAAGGACTTCGTGCCTTGAACAGTATTACTCCGATTTTCATCGAGTTTTACTGTCCTCCCACTAACCACTGCATATCGGTATTCCTCTTAGGAAAACCGCATGGTGAGCAACAATTATATTGTTCTCTTGTGAGATGTTTAAGTACTATACTTATGGTTTTCCCTAGGATAACCTACATTTGGCACTTATCCGATTTGGGTTCTAGTTTGGTACCATCCAAACGTAAGCCTAGCATTCCCAAATCTTCTGGAGTGTGAAACCCTGTTTCCTTCCGATTCATATCCAATATGAAGTCTGTCAAACAAAATTTAATGGAACCTTATTCTAAATAAGTTCTGCACTGTTTACGCTTATCTTTGAAGGAAAAGGTAGCTCAGAGCGACTCATGATTAACTTTATCATGTCCAACAAAATTCGGTTTCTCCGTTTGGACACACCGTCAAACTGACGTGTTCCAGGAGGAGTCCTCATTTGAAAGAATACTATACTCTTTCAGGTATAAATGAAACTTAATGCTTAAGTATTTTTCCAATACGGTCTTACTGTGACGGCATAATACTATAGCCGATCTGTTTTTCCACTTCGTGTCGAAACTCTAAAGTTTCCGATCTGTGTTCTTCAAAAGAAACACATAACCATAACGTGATGCCACATCCGTTAAGGTCACGAAATATTCATATTCACATCTAGCCTAGCTAGACATGGGCCCACTTACTTCACCATGAATATGGTTACAGATCGGTGGCACATATACTATTACCAAGTAAATAGTGTTTTAGGTACTTTACCTAATAAACTAGATTCGTAGACCTTATTTGAATAGTCAAATTAGTCCTAGTACCCACTCTTCAAAAGTGTGGATATACGAGTCTTGTTTAATTGTGTCCCAGACAACAATGCCACAAATAAGTCTCTGCTTGATCAAATCAGTTTGAGCTATTAATTTGTATTTTATAAGTTTGAGATTTTATTTATATTCAAAATATAAATTCTGTTGTATACATCTAATGCGTTTATCTCAGTATCATCTTTATATAATGAAACACTTAGTGTTCTAGAATATAAAGGTTTATCCACAATGGATTAAACACTGATATATAGATAATGTCTCTAGTCAAACTAGTTACATTATAACAGTTCCTAATTTAAGTACATATCCAAAGGGCAGTTCCTAAACTTAGGTATCTACGGTCGAAACAGCGACTTTCGTCCCGTTTCTGATTCGTAGAGAAATCTCAGCTTGAAGTCAGTATCCTGCTCATAGCAGATTCTGAACATCAATACATATATTTTATGTACCACACTAAGTATTTAAAATCTAATTTCAATACTAGTAGTGAACATAACTTTGACAAACATTTTTAAAGTCAGAGCCTTGCTCTTTCTTTAATTCCTTCGTGTCTGCCATATCCAAACGGTAGTCACTTTGGGATATGTTCATTATCATTTTCAATATTTCACAAACCTTTGGCCAAGCCTTGGGTTTTAGAATATTGAAATGATGCACACCTTGTGCAATATGCCCAATTGCAAACTTTGACTTTTCTCCTCTAGAATAGTCATTAATTCTCCAAGAATTACATATTACAATTTTAATACCTTTTAAATCTAAAGATAGATTTATGACAAGTATATTAAATTAAGCACTAAAGTCATCATCACATAAATCTTCCAAAGATTTATGCTCTACTATTTGCTTAATTTTGGGCTTTGGTATAATAAGTTATTTTATCAAATAAAGTAACCTATTATTTATTCCCAATTGAAAATTAAATCATTTAAAACATTTAATCCAAGGATTATATATTTTAAATATTCAACTTTTCAATTCTTTCTTGATTTCAAAGTCCAACTATTTAATCAATTTATTATAGGTACTATTTATTATAATGACTACAATAATCCAATTATTAATCAACTATAATATCAATTCAATTATATTGATTACTAATCCAATTATAAATCAATTATTTATTGAATTTATTTGAATATAGTCAAACTATTTTATTTAAAAAAACAACATTAAATATTAGTCCAACTAATACTTTTAATTATTTGACGAGTGATATTTGTTTGAGCGCATATGGCGAGTAATTGAACGAATATTGCAAATTCAATTCTTGCCTCCCACTATTTTTCGTCGAGCCTCTAACCCTCTGTCGAGTACTCGGGAAATCGTGTTTCCTAGTGGGCTAGGATCCCGTTAAAGTATCACACAATCTTGACTTTGGCCAACAAATTGTATGATAGTTAACTAGGTAGACCTCGAAGATCAATTGGATCTCATCCAACTCCTAGATCCAGTAGGTGGACATCCAAGTCCGAAACATATATCTTATATATGCCTATATATCGAATATATACCCTAACCTTTTTCCTCTGAATCAACTAGCCTTGGCTTTGGCACAACAAACCTAGTGATCCCAGTCAAGCGTGGACCCATTGACCATGGAAGCTTCGTAATCAATGTCGATGGACAAGAAGTGGTCTTGACTTTGGCCAACAAACCACAACTTGGACATGACACCAATATGGAACAAAGCCTCGTGATTCAAACACATCTTCGACGGACAAGGGCTTGACTTTGGCCAACAACCCATGCAATCTAGGATCTTGAGCAAGAATCACTCAATGGAAGGAAAAGACGCATGATATTTGATGAGGGCTTTTCGCGTGCAAATTGGCTACCAATTTAATTATCTTTGTTAAGGTCTCATCATCATACACCCTTAAACATGCATTCTAAACACATAATAAAGCGAGTATGAAAATAAAATAATAATGATATGCGGATGGATACTTAACATATTGATCCTAGATCAAATCTCTCACTTTCTCACTCGAGCTAGCACTTGTATTACTTCTACCTGTTACACTACACTTCTAAAGAAACCTCATTTACATTGAGGGGAATAGGTGAGAAGAGAATACAAAGAGAATAGAGGTGATAAGGCTGGACACGCAGGTCCAATTTAATAAATCGAATTTATTACAACAATTTCCAAAATTGCCCCACCCCGACTAATATCCATCCGATATACATTATTTATTCATCACAACCACGTATTCACACACAAGCATTCTATCAATCAATCTAATCAAATTAATTAATCTGATAATTATGTGATCATCCAATGTTCAAACAACGATTTGATTTTGTTCGAGTCAAACTCGTTTTTGCGAATAAGTACTCAAAGTACGAATTCATGAATAAATTAAACTACGTTATTAAATCCAATTTAATATGCATTCAATTCCAATTCGTTATTTAATTCCAAATTAAATATTACACTTTAATAATAACCTTTTACGACTTAAATTCCAAATTTAATCGTAACGCGTCTCAAAGACCTGATCAACGTCCAATGTCAATTCAATTAATTCTAATGGGCTTTTATTGATTTCTTAAGGCGTGGACTTTTGTCAACTCGGGTCAATCCGAATAACCAAAATCCAATCCGGGATTTACCCCATAAGCCCATAAATCAATCTTGGCCCATTAGGCCCAATTAAACTTTAAAGGTTCATTAAGTCGCAATTGGGCTTAACGGAAGTGGTTTTGGGCCCAATCGGATCCAATCCATTTGGCCTAAACCCAACTTGATAAAATCAAGCCCATAAGTCCAATTACAACATTAGAAGCCAAATCCAATTTAAGGCCTAAATAACTAAATCACATGAGTCCAATTCCGCAATTTAATTACCTAAAGTGCATTACATGATTAATCAACTAAATCAATACTTCCAAAACACCAAATTAGTCCAATTAATCATGCTCATTATCATTATCACATGTCCAACACATAAATGAAAAAATCAAACCCATTACATGCTTTAAAGCTCTCGGCCAAAGGAGGTATTTTGTGTCCGATTTGGTTTCAATCTAATAAAACCCACAATCGACATTAAATCAACATCCTTAATGATTTCATACACATCCAATGTCCTAAAATCAAAATGTACCAAGACATTAGGGCATAATTACATTCGGCCAAGGTGATAACTTTTGGGGATTTTATGTTCAATTCAAAATCCAATCCATTAGTTTCAAATTAACATTATCCTTAATGATTCCAACTCATCAAATGAATCAAAATCAAAATTCTAAGAACCCAAAAATCAATACACATTCGGCCAAGATGAAAAATTTGGGCAAAATTGATCCAATCACATTTTGTTGAAATCGATCAAATCAATCTTCAATATAACATATATTAAGCATGCTCAACATCCAATTTCATTAAATCATGCTCAAATACAAAATACCCAATTTTAAGCCCTACATTTTCATGCTTGAACCTATAGCTCTTGATGCCATTGTTAGGTTTGTTTCTAGGTCCCAAGATCAAACAAGACATGAAAACAATGTGTGAACACATCAACGGAGGTAGCGGAATACTCACATCGATTGGTTGAGAGACGTGACAAGCAACAAAACTTGAAAATCCTCACTGCAATGGGCGTGAACTGTAGTGAATTTACTCACTATTTTGGCGTGAAAGTGGTCCTTCGTCAAGCTCCAAGCTTCGTCGAACGGATCCCGCCTCATGGGTGAACCTCCCTAACACCTTCGCAACTCTCATAAGTGTGCTAGCACTTGCGTTTTTGCAACAAAAACCACTCATTGCTCCCCTTAAAGCTCACGCAGGCAGTGAGCTTTTATGGAGAAGAGAAAACAGCCCCTTGGGCGTGAGAAAGAGAAGAATTGGTGGAGTTGTGTAATGGTTTAACTTATAAAATGAATTACAAAAAATGCTTTATATATTTTTCCAAAAAAATAATAAGCATTTACCATTTAAAATATCAAATAAAGTAAATGGTAATCAATTACACAACCACCAAACACTATTCCAACAACACCCATCACTATTCAATGTCACTTTATTAAAGTGACTTGATGTGTGTCTATCAATCAATCAACTCAATCACATCAATCAATCACACAATCACTCAAAGTGACTTTTGATTTGACGCTTGATGTGATGAATGATTTGACGCTTGATCTGACTTGCGTTGCCGCACTCGAATTCGAAATACGAATGCGCTCGCAATCACACTCGGGCTAGGGTTCGCTAATTCCTAATTAGTGAATTTTCCGTCGCGTCGTAATTTAATGTTTACGCCTAGCTAATTCACTATTCACGTCGCTAACGAATTAATTCTAAATAAATTCATTCGCCCGAATTAAAATCTAATTTTAATTTCGCATCGAAATCTAATTTCGTTTAATATATCGAATATATTAATTTAATCGATTAATTCTAATTAATCATTTTCTCTCTTAGACGATATTTCATCCTAGATAAAATATCTCCGTAATTAATCACAGATTAATTTTCTCTCTCTTCTATCTATAAATCCCAGATTAATTATGAGTGCGAGTTATGCGTCATCGTTGCATTATCGGGAAACGACCCATGAGATCCCCGGATAAGTTGGCAGTAAATGCAGTCATCGGTGTATCCGAATCGCGTACGTACCAAGTACTACGTTCTACCGATTTACGAGACAAGGTCGGCTTCTAGCAAAGCACCAAGTCTCCCCATTCTCCAGAAATATTCTTATAGAATATATAAGGATCTATATCAAGCGTAATATACCAAGTATTGTGTATATCGACCCAGTATCGGATAGTCACGTGCTAGGGCTGGGGCTGGAAAAGTGTCTGCCCCGTCTGAAGCACATGTCGGATGTCTGGTAATTAGTCTCTATAATCGGATATACATGACCTTGTCATAATATCCCGATGGCCGGCCAGCACTTAAGAGCACTAATACCGTATCCTACGTGACATCATCTCCAGTATGATTGAAGTGATACTTCCGTCTTGACATCACACCCAATACTCTACGATTCTCAATATACCCAAAATCGGCGTACCAGAACCGGTTAAAGCCCCTGACGACCTCAATCAAAGTATATTGATTGTCGTAAGCATTAGCGGTGCAAGTCTCAGGTTAAGACCATACACACCTACCCTGATGTCGGACTCCCATAGACACATAGTCACAATACCAATGGGATTCCGATGGGTCTATCCAGAGCGAAGTTGTTTCCCGTACCGTCGGTGAAACACAACCTCCTACCGCACTTGCATAAGTATCCAATACTTAATATATAAGAACTATGTCGTTGTGCCCTCACAACGCGCACAAGTGCGATACTAGTCTTTTACGTATTTATCGATGTCAAATCTCGATAATACTCTGACTAGGGATATTTATGATTTATCCTATCCTTCGTTGATTGATGCTGTCTCATATCATTCTCAATCAAGAACAAATCATAAGGACCTCTCATCATTTATATATCTTGGTGATCTAATCACAAATGATAAGAGTGCAATCTCCTTTGTCACATAGTTAATTTGTACAACAACACAATAATCTGTACAAATAGTGACGCTATGGGTCATAATTATCCAACAATTTGGAGTACATAGACTCAATCTCGAGGTTCATAGCTTTGAGCCATTCTTCTTTATCATAATCATTTATTGCACTTCGAAAGGTCAATAGATCATCTATACCATCACTGAAGTAATAAGTTGTGCCTTTTCATATCCTAGATGGTGATCAATTCTGTTATTCTTGAAGATTCATTCTATATTCCTAAGGCTTCCTTCCCTAGTCTCCTGATCCATTCTGTTACTCCATTATTGAGGATTCATTCCATATTCCTAAGGTTCATTACGTAGGTCTCCCGATTCATTCTATTATTCTTGAGGATTCATTCCATATTCTTAAGGCTTTTTTCACTAGGTCTCCAATCCATTTGGTTGCTCCATTGTTGAGGACTTGTTCTCCATTCTCGGAGTGTTCCATTATCTGACCTTATTTTTCTACTGTGTACATTTCCAAAACTTAGCTATGCTGTTGTTGGACAGTTATGACCCATAGCGTCACTATTTGTACAGATCATGGTGTTGTTGTATAAATTAACTATGTGACAAAGGAGATTGCTCTTTTATCATTTGTGATTAGATCACCTAGATGTATAAATGATAAGAGGTCCTTATGATTAGTTCCTGGATTAAGATGATATGCGATAGTATCAATCCATGAAGGTATAATCATTAAATATCCCTAGTCAGAGTATTATCGAGATTGGACATCGATAAATACGTAAAAGACTAGTATTACACTTGTGCGCGTTGTTAGGGCACAATAGCATAGTTCTCATATATTTGGGTATTGGATACACATGCAAGTGTAATAGGAGGTTATGTTTTACCGATAGTACGGAAAAACAGCTTCACTCTGGAAAGACCCCTTCGGAATTCCATTGGTAGTATGACTATGTGTCTATGGAAGTCTGAAATCAGGGTAGGTGTATTTGGTCTTAACCTGAGACTTGCACCGCTAATACTTGCGACAATCAATATGCTTTGGTTTTGGTCGTCCAGGGCTTTAACAGGTTCTGTTTACGACTCTGCTGGGTATATTGAGAATCGTAGTGTATTGGGTGTGATGTCAAGATGGAAGTATCACTCCAGTCATAGTGGAGATGATGTCACGTAGGATACGGTACTAGTACTCTTAAATACTGCAGTCATCGGGATGTTATGACTAGGTCATGTATATCCGATTATAGAGACTAGTTACCAGACATCCGACATGTGCTTCGTACGGGACAGACATAATTCCAGCCCCAGGCCTAGCACGTGACATCCGATACTGGATCGACATACACGATACTACGTATACTACACCTGATATAGATCGTTTATTCCTGTAAGCATGTTTCTGGAGAATTGGGTAGGCATGGCGCTTTGCTAGAAGCCAACATTGTCTTGTAAATTGGTAAAAACGTAGTACTAGGTACGTACGTATTCAGATAATCTGATAACCGTATTTACTGCCAACATATCCGGGGATCTCATGGGTCGCTTCCCGAAGATTCACCGATGACGTGTGACTCGTACTTTATTAATCTGGGATTAATTAGATGAGAGAGAAAATTAATCTGGGATTAATTACGGAGATATTTTATCTAGGATAAAATATCATTTAAAGAGAGAGAACGATTAATTTGGAATTAATTGACAAATTAATATATTCGATATATTAAACGAAATTAGATTTCGACGCGGAATTAAAATTGGATTTTAATTCTGGCAAACGAATCAATTTAGAATTAATTCATTAGCGATGTGAATAGTAATTATGTTAGGCATGATTATTTAATTAAATTAGATTTAATTACGATGCAACGGAAAATTCGTTAATTTGGAATTAACGAACCCGAGCCCGAGAGTGTTTGCGAGCGCATTCGCATTTCGAATTCGAATGCGGCACGCAAATCACATCAAGCGTCAAATCGTAAGTCACATCTAGCGTCACATCATTTGTCAATCAAGTGATAGATGTCTTTCACTTTGAGTGATTGACACCAATCAATATTCATGAGTGATATGACTTGATGGAAGTGGTTGGAAAGCTTTTTGAAAGCTTGAATGACATATATTATTATTTAATTATTTGGTATATGTTTTGATTTTTGAAATCAAATACCAACCAACACACAACACTCTCTCCTCTCTCCTCTCTCCTATCTCTCTCATTCACGCCCAAGGGGCATTTTCTTTCTTCCTCCATTTTTGGTGAAGGCCGAATATGAAGGAGAAGCTTTTGATGTTTTTTGTGGAAAAAATCAAGAGTGCTAGCACACATTTGGAGTCGTATGATGGTGATAGGGAAACCCACCCGTGTGCATGGAATCATATACACAAAGCTTGGAGCTTTAAGGACATCCATGGCCGATTTTTGGAGGACAAAAAAACTGCCACTGTCGAGAGCTTCTTGGAGGGAGAAAAAATTTTGTTTCTTCACCGCATCGCCTCTACCGATCGATGTAAGTATTCCGCAACTTCTTCATTGTATTCGTACTTATATTTTATGCTTGAATCGATCCTCGGGACCGTAGAAACTCCAACAATGGTATCAGAGCAAGCTAAAAGCATGAAACTTGATTTAGGGTTAAAATTGGGTAAAATGTATTTGAGCATGATTTGATGAAATTGGATGATTGAGTATGTTTAAATGTAGTTTAATTGAAGATTGATTGGATCAATTTCATGAAATATTATTTGGAATAATTTTTGCCCAATAATTAGGCTTGGCCGAATTGAACTATGCCTTAAATGTCTTGGAATTTTGTTTTTGGTTCATTGGATGAGTTAGAATCATTCAGAAAATGTTGATTGTGGATTTAATTTGATTGAAACCGAATCGATTTTGAAAACCCCACATTGTCGAGACATGTATAACATGATATGGTTTTGATTTTTGATAAATTGTGTTGGACATGATTTAATATTGATAAGCATGATTTATTAGGCTAATTGGTGCTTTGGAAATATTGAAATTAGGGTCATTAATTATGTTATACACTTTAATTAATTTGATTAAGAAATTTGGAATTTTTTTAAAATTAAATTAATGGGCTTGAATTGGATTTGGGCTTGTAAAGTTGTTATTGGGATTTAATGGGCTTGGTTGTACCAAGATTGGTTTAGGCAAATTGGTTGGATCCAATTGGGCACAAACCATTTCCATAAAGTCCAAATGCGACTAATGGACCTTTAACTTTAATTGGGCCTAATGGGCCTAAATTGGTTTCTAGGCATATAATGGTGATTCCTTTAAATGGGCTTTAGTCTTTGGGTTTGACCCAAGTTGACCAAAAGTCCATGCCTTAAGAAATTAATTGAAAGCCCATTGGACTTTAATTAATTAACATTGGATGTTACCCGTAACGATTAATATGGAATTTAAGTCGTAAAGGTTTGTTAATAAAGTGTAATATTTAATTTGGAATTAAATAGTGGGTTAGTATTAAATACAAGTTAAATTTGATTTAATGTTGTAGTTTAATGTAATTCAAGAATTTGTACTTTGAGTACTTATTCGCAAAACGAGTTTGACTCGCGCAAAATCAAATCGTTGTTTGAACATTGGATGGTCATTAATTATCAGATTAATTAATTTGATTAGATTGATTGATAACATGCTTGTGTGAATACATGGTTGCGATGCATGAATAATGTATATCGGATGGATATTAGATGGGTGGGGCAATTTTGGAAATTGTTGTAATAAATTTAGAATTTATTAATTGGACCTGCGTGTCCAGCCTATTACCTCCTTACTCTATGTATTTCTCTTCTGACCTATTCCCCTCAATGTAAGTGAGGCTTCTTTATAAGTGTAGTGTAACGGGTAGAAGTAAATACTTGTGCTAGCGGGAGAGAGGAAAGAGAGAGATTTGACCTAGGATCAATGTGTTTAAGTATCCATCCGCATATCATTATTATTTTATTTACGTGCCTTATTATGTGTTTAGAATGCATGTTTAAGGGTGTATTATGATGAGACCTTAACAAAGATAATAAATTGGTTGCCAATTTGCACACGAAAAACCCTCACTAAATATTAAGCTTTTTTCCTTCCATTGAGTAATTCTTACTCAAGATCCAAGACTGGCATTGGTTTGTTGGCCAAAGTCAAGGCCTTTGTCTGTCGAGGATGTGTTTGAATCACGAGAGCTTTGTTCCATATTGGTGTCTTGTCCAAGTCGTGATTTGTTGGTCAAAGTCAAGATCACTTCTTGTCCATCGACATTGATTACGAAGCTTTCCATGGTCAATGGGTTCCGCTTAACTGGGATCATTAAGTTTGTTGTTCCAAAGCCAAGGCTTAATTGATTCAGAGGAAAAAGGTTAGGGAATATATTGGATATATGGCATATATAAGATATATGTTTCAGACTTGGATGTCCACCTACTGGATCTAGGAATTGGATGGGATCCAATTGATCTTAGAGAACTACCTAGTTAAATATCATACAATTTGTTGGCCAAAGTCAAGATTGTGTTTATTTAACGGGATCCTAGCCCACTAGGAAACACGGTTTCCCGAGTACTCGACAGAGGGTTAGAGGCTCACCGAAAAATAGTGGGAGGTAAGTATTAGATTTGTAATATTCGTTTAGTTACTTGCCATACGCGCTCTATCAATTTTTCATCAAATAAATTAAATGTTAGTTGGACTAATATTTAAATGTTGTTTTAATTAAACAGTTGGACTGTATTCAAGCTATTTCAATTAATAGTTGATTTTATAATTGGATTATAGTAATCATTATAATTGAATTTAACAAATTAAAGTATAGTTGATTATGTAGTTGGAATATAGTAATCATTATATTTAAAAGTACCTAAAATCATTGATTAAATAGTTGGACTATTATAATCAAGATAAAATGAAAGATTAGTGTTTAAAATATAATCATAGGGAAATGTGTTTAAATGACTTTAGTTTTCAAATTGGGAAAATAACCTTAGGATAGTCCTAAGTACTAAGAAGTTACTTTATTTGATAAAATAACCTCTTGGGCCTAAGCCTGGAGTTAAGCAAATAGTAGAGCATGATCTTTGGAAGATTCATGTAATGATAACTTTAGTGCTTAATCCATTATGCTTGCCAAACAGACTCCTTAATTTCTTAATCAGAACTAAGGATTAGATCCTTAAAGTATGATAATAATGAATTGAAAGATCATCATAGATCTATTCTTAGATCTTAGAAGTATTAAATTGCAATTAATAACTCTTGGAGAGTTAATGGCTATTCTCAAAGAGATAAAGCCAAAGTTTGCAATAAGGCAAGAAGCGCAAGGCGCACCTTACTTCGATATTCTAGAAACCCAAGGCTTGGCCAAAGGCTTCTAGAATGTGGAAAAAGGCAAAGGCAAAATCATTATAATCTTCTAGGAAGATAAATGTCATATCCCAAAATGTATGCCTAAACTGTGGAAAATGGGGTCACTGAAGCGTGACTGCCGTATGGACAAGGTAGACATGAAGGAATTGAAGGCAGAGCAAGGCTCTGACTTCAAGATGTTTGTCATAAATATGTTCACTAATAGTATTAAAATTGGATTTTAGCTACTAAAAGTGGTACATAAATATGTACTGATGTGCAGAATCTGCTGTGAGCAGGATACTGCCTTCAGATGAGATTAATCTGTGAATTGGAAACAGAACGAGAGTCATTATTTTAACCATAGATACCTCAGTTTAGGAACTACCCTTTGGGTGTGTACTTAAATTAGGAAACTGTTGTAATGTAACTAGTTTGACTAGAAACATGATCTCTATATAGAGTATGACTCGTTGCAAGTATACCTTTATATTTTAGAATGCTAAAGTATTTTATTTTATAAAGATGATATTGAGATAAACACATTAGATGTGAATGACAGTATTTATATTTTGAATATAAATAAATCTCAAACATATAACATGACAAACAAGTAGCTCAAACTGATTTAATCAGATAAGACTTATTTGTGCAGTGTTATCTGGGACACATTAATAAGACTCGTATATCCACACTTTTGAAGTGTGGATACTAGGACAGATTTGATTCTATTCAAATGATGTCTACGAATCTAGTTTATTAGATAAAGTACCTAAAATACCTTTTACTTTGTAAAAGTGTAAATGCCAATGATCTGTTAGCCCTCGTTCATAGTGACATAAGTGGGCCCATGTCTAGCTAGGCTAGATGTGGATATGAATGTTTCGTGACCTTTACAGATATGGGATCGTGTTATGGTTATGTGTTTCTTAATGAAACACAAATCGGAAACTTTAAGAGTTTCGGCACGAAATAGACGAACAAATCGGCTAAAGTATTAAAACCATCACGGTTAGACCATGATGAAAATACTTAAGCAGTAAGTTTCTCAAATACTTAAAAGATTATAGTATTCTTTCAAGAGGACTCCTCCCGGAACACGTCAATTTGACAGTATGTCCGAATGGAGAAACCGAATGTTGTTAGACATGATAAGGTTAATCATAAGTCACTCTCAGCTACCATTTCCTTCAACGGATAAGCATTTCACAGTGCAATACTTATTTTGAATAAGGTTCCATGAAAATCTGTTTGATAGAATTCATATTAGATATGAACAGGAAAGAAACCTGGTTTTCTCATTCTTGTAGATTTGGGTATGCTAGGCATACGTTTGGATGATGCCAAACTAGAACCCAAATTGGATAAGTGTCTAAATATAGGTTATCCTAGGGTAACCAAGGTATAATACTTATACATCTCACACGAGAACAATTTTAATTGTTGCTCTCCAAGCGATTTTCCTAAGGGGAATACAGATATGCAATAGTAAGTGGAAGGATAGTAAACTCGATGAAAATCGGAGTAATACTGTTCAAGGCACCAAGTCCTTAATGGAACATAAACAGTTCATCAAGGATGAAACTGTACCATAATCTTCGAATAAACAAGAACCACGTAGGTTGGAGAGAGTCAGAAAATAACCTGGGGTATGGGTTTCTGATCTCACCTCATAAAGATGTCAATCTTTTGGGGAATACTAACCGACTACGTATGAAGAAGTGATACAAGGTATCGACTTCCTATTATGGCAAAGTGCCATGATGTCCGAAATGGATTCCATGTAAACCAACATGTTTGGACACTAGTTGTTGTACCGTAAGATATTGTGTCCATTGGTACTATATAAGTCTTCAAGAAAGACATACATGGATGGCAACATACCAACGTACTAAACTGGGCTTGTAGTGAAAAGGTATCGTTATCAACATTGTGTCGATTACGGTGAAACCTTTCACATGTTGCCATGGTAAATCCATTTGGATAATGCTTGTTGATGCTATATGTTTCATTCATGAAATACGTCAATTGAACGGGAAAATCGCTTTCCTGAAAAGGTGACGGTTTTGTCGTACCAAAACTAGCAACAAGGTTTGCAAGTTATTCGATCCATGTATGGATTGAAGCAAACATTGTGTTCTTGGAACAATCGTTTTGATATAATCATAAAGGTGTATGATTTAATTCAAAACTAAATGATTCTTATGTATATAAGGGGGTTAGTGGGAGAGTGAATGTCCTAAATAATAATGATGTCATTTCTTGGAAATGATATTCCCATATCACAATCGGTGAAAGCTTCGCTGTCATGAAAATTCTCTATAGAATTCTTGGGACAAATAATCTTTATTCTAGGAATAAAGATCTACTGGGATAGATTTAAAGTTGTTAAGACTCTCCGAGAACTCGTACATTGAAAAATGTTCGTGACCTGGTGTCTCATACGCTTTGAGCATATGAAGTCACAAACAGGCCAATCCTAGTGGTAGTCATGTTAGACATTATGACCCATAGCGTCACTGTTTTGTAAGTGATATTGTATTATTGTACAAAATTAACTATGTGATAATGAAATTGCCTTTTGCCGTTTTGTAATTTATTTACTTTGATATATAAATGGCAAAAGTCCATATGATTAGTTCCGTATTGAGATGATATGAGACAGTATCAATACATAAAGGTTTAATCATTAAATATCCCTAGTCGGAGTATTATCGAGATCGGACATCGATAATGCGGAATAGACTAGTATTGCACTTGTGCACGTTGTGAGGGCACAACGGCATAGTTCTCATATATTTAAGTATAGGATACTTATGCAAGTGCGATAGGAGGTTGTGTTTTACCGATGGTATGGAAAACAGCTTCGCTCTGGATAGACCCCGCGGAATCCCATTGGTAGTATGTCTGCGTGTCTATGGGAGGCCGCATCAGGGTAGGTGTATATGGTCTTAACCTGAGACTTGCATCGCTAGTACTTGCGACAATCGGTAAACTTTGGTTTTGGTGGTTGGGGGCTTTAACCAGTTCTATGTTCACCACTTCTGGGTTTATCAGGAATCGTAGTGTACTGGGTGTGATGTCAAGATGGAAGTGTCACTTCAGACATATGGAGTTGATGATCGCGCAGGATACAGAACTAGTGCTCTATAAAAGGTTGCAACCGTCGGGTCAATATGACTAGGTCAGGATTGCCCGATTTAAAGAGACTAGTTGCTTGATGTCCGATATATGTTTCGTACAGGGCAGACACATTTCCAGCCCCATGCCTAACATGTGATCGTCCGATACTGGATCGATGTACGCAATACTACGGTATACTACGCTTGATATAGATCTAATATTCCAATAAGAATATTTCTGGAGAATTGGGTAGGCATCGCGCTTTGCTAGAAGCCAACCTTGTCTTGTAAATCGGTAAAAACGTAGTACAAGGTACATACGTGTTCGGATTATCCAACGGCCGTATTTACTGCCAACATATCCGGAGATCTCTCGGGTCGCTTCCTGAAGATTCACCTATGATATTTGATTCGAACTTTATTAATCCTGGATTAATTAATGGAGAAACTTTATCTTGGATAAAATGCCTTATTTTGAGAAAGAACGATTAATTTGGAATTAATCGGTAAAATAATATATATTCGATATATTAAACGAAATTAGATTTCGACGCGGATTTAAAATCGGATTTTAATTCGGGCAAACGAATTAATTTAGAATTAATTCTTTAGCGATGTGAATAGTGATTTCGCTAGGCGTAATTATTTAATTTACGTCGCGACAGAAATTCGTTAATTTGGAATTAGTGAAACCGAGCCCGAAAGTGTTTGCGGACACATTCGTATTTTGAAACGAGTGGGGCGCGCGCAGTCACATCGCGAAGTCACATCACTTGACATGACTAGTTGATGGATGTCACAAGTCACCTTTATTGAGTGACATCTAGTCACTATTCATAATGCAAGTTGGTGGAGGCATTTAATGGCTTTTTGGAGGGAAAAGTCTTTTGACTTTTGGAAAAGCCATATACCAAATTTTTTGGTAATTGTTTTCATTATTACTTTTTAGAAAAGAAATACAAGAAACAAAAAAACTCTCTCTCTCTCCCCCAACAAATGTCGTGAGCTTCCAATGGGCAAGGAAAATTTGATTTTCATTTTCTCCATTTGCTAGCACATTCAAGGAACAAAGGAGGTGATAGGGAAACCATCAAAGAGCTTGGAATACACAAAGCTTGGAGCTTCCACCCTTTTCCCTCTTGGCCGAACCTTCAAGGATCTTGGAGCTTCAACTTTTGTTCATCTTCTTCATCACAAAAGCTTTGTAAGTATGATTCTGCCATGCTTCAAGTTTAATATATATATTCATTTGTTGTATTTCATATGCTTATGCTTTCCTTGGGACAAATAATAGAAACCAACAATGGTATCATGGAGCCATGTTTAAGCATGAAATACATTAGGTTAAAATTTGGGTAAAATTGATTGAAGCATGTTCTTGTGAAATTTGATGAATGAGTATGCTTACATGTATATAAAATGATGTTATATGGAATCAATTTTGAGAAAAATGCATTGGATGATTTTTCCCCAAAAATTTAGCCTTGGCCGAATGGGTATATACATGGGATGTGTTGGAATTTTTTGTGTACAAGATCATTGGATGACTTAAAACGTATACGGGACGTAGATTAGTGATTCAATCGGATTGAAAAACAATTGACACAAAAATTCTCACTTGGACTAATGGACATGTAAAAGGACTTGATTTTTGTTAAAATAAATGTTGGACATGTGTTTTGAACAAGTGATGATTAATGAATAAATTGGTGTTTTGGAAATATTTGGTTTGATGTATTAATCATGGATTTACACTTTAATTAATTGGATTTTAAAATTTGGAATATTAAAATTTAATTAATGGGCTTAATTGTAAAATTGGGCTTGTATTATTATATTTGGGCATAATGGCTTGGTTGGGCCAAGTAGATTTGGGCCAAAAGGATTGGATCCAATTTGGGCCTAAATCACTCCATTAAGTCCAAATATAGTATAATGGGCTTTAAAGTTTAATTGGGCCTTATGGGCTTGAAATTGATTTTGTGGCATTTAAGGGTGATTCCTTATTTGGGTTTTGGTAATTGGGTTTGACCCACATTGACCAAAGCCCAAGCCTTAATAAATCAATTGAAAGCCCATTGGACTTTAATTAAATGAACATTGGATGTTAGTTGGGCTTTGAGACCCAATTAGATTAGATTTAGAATCAAAGTCTTTAAAGCACATTAAAAGTGTAAACATTTAATTTGGAATTAAATAATTGAATTAGTATTGAATACGAATTAAATTAGATTTAATAAGTAGTTCGATATAATTCGCGAATTCGTACCTTATGTACTTATTCTCAAACGAGTTGGACTCGCGCAAAATCAAAAACCGTTGTTTGAACATTGGATGATCACTTTAACAAAGACTAATTAATTGGATTAGATTGGTTGTATAGCATGTCTTGATTGAATATATATGTATGTGATGTATGAATAGTGTATATCGGATGGATATTAAGGGAAAGGGTAATTTTAGAAATTATTGTAAATTTAGAATTTATAAATTGGACCTGCGTGTCCAGCCTTATCTCTTTTATCTCTTTGTATTCTCTTCTCACCTAATTCCCCTCAATGTAAATGAGGTTTCTCTTATTGTATTATGTAATTGGGTAGAAGTAGAATAGTGCTAGCGGGGAGAGGAAAGGGAGTGATTTGTTCTAGGAACAAGTTGTTTATATATCCATCCGCATATCACTATTAATTTACTTTACGCGCTTTATGATGTTTTAGAAGCATGCTTAAGGGTGTGTGATGATGAGACCTAACAAAGATAATAAATTGGTTGCCAATTACGCAAAAATCCCTCAATCTATATTAAGCGATTATCCTTCCATTGAATGATTCTTGTCCAAGATCCAATTGGCATTGGTTTGTTGGCCAAAGTCAAGACCTTGTCAATTAGGATGTACTTGAATCATGAGAGTTTTGTTCCACATCGGTGTCTTGTCCAAGTTGTGATTTGTTGGCCAAAGTCAAGATCACTTCTTGTCCAATGACATTGATTACGAAACTATCCTTGTCAATGGGTCCCGCTTAACTGGAGTCATTAGGTTTGTTGTGCCAAAGCCAAGGCCTAGATGATTCGAAGGATATGGTTAGAAAATGTATTAGATACATTGGCATGAGTAATATGTTTAGGACTTGGATGTCCACCTAACCGGATCTAGGAATTGGATTGGATCCAATTGATCTGTGAGATCTACCTAGTTAAATAGCATACAGCTTGTTGGCTAAAGTCAAGGTTGTGTGTTATTTAACGGGATCCTAGCCCACTAGGAAATAGGATTTACCGAGTTCTCAACAGAGGGTTAGAGACTTGATGAAAATAGTGGGAGGCTAGTATGTGAATTTGCAATTTCGTTCAGATACTTTGCCTTACGCGTCTTTCAAAATTATTTCGTCTATTTATTGAAATTAGTTGGACTAATACATTGTTATTTTCTTGTAACAGTTTGACTGTACCCATTTTATCGTCAACTAGATAGTTAGACTATCGTGGTTGAGATGGCTAGCAAGGGAAATGTGCGTGACATCATCATGGGTGATAATGTCTTTAAAGGCACAAACTTCGCTGACTGGGAAATGAACCTCAAGATAGTACTTGGGGCTGAGAGGCTACTGTACACTATACAGACACCTCTCCCGCCTAGACCCACTGAGCCACTTGAGCTGGAGTTATGGAAAACTTGTTGGATAATATGACCCATAGCGTCACTATTTGCACAGATCATTGTGTTGTTGTAGCAAATTAACTATGTAATAAGGATATTGCACTCTCATCATTTGTGATTAGATCACCATAGATATATAAATGAAGAGAGGTCCCTATGATTAGTTCCTGGATTGAGATGATATGAGACAGTATCAGTCCACGAAGGATTAATCATTAAATATCCCTAGCCGTAGTATTATCGAGACTGGACATCGATAATGCGGAATAGGCTAGTATTGCACTTGTGTGCGTTGTGAGGGCACAACGACATAGTTCTCATATATATAAGTGTTGGAGACTTATGCAAGTGCGATAGGAGGTCGTGTTTCACACGATGGTACGGGAAACAGCTTCGCTCTGGATAGACCCCTCGGAATCCCATTGGTATTATGACTATGTGTCTATAGGAGGCCGAAATCAAGGTAGGTGTGTATAGTCTTAACCTGAAACTTGCATCGCTAATACTTACGATAATCGATAAACTTTGGTTTTGGTGGTTGGGGCTTTAACCGGTTCTGTGTACACCACTTCTGGGTTTATCAGAGAGTCGTAGAGTATTGGGTGTGATGTCGAGACGGAAGTGTCACTTCAGTCATATTAGAGATGATGTCACGCAGGATACGGTATTAGTTCTCTTAAGTGATGCGCATCCAATCGTGATATTATGACCAGGTCATGAATATCCGATTATAGAGACTAGTTACCAACATCCGATATGTGTTTCGGACGGGACAGACACTTATCCAGCCCCAGCCCTAGCACGTGACTATCCGATACTGGGCCGATACGCACAATACATTAGTATACTACACTTGATATATATCTTGATATTCTTAAATGGATATGTCCGGAGAATTGGGTAGACTTGGTACTTTGCTAGGAGTCGACCTTGTCTCGTAAATCGGTAGAACGTAGTACTTGGTACGTACGTGATTCGGTTACACCGACGACCATATTTATAGCCAACTTATCCGGAGATCTCATGGGTCGCTTCCCGATAATCCACACGATGACGCACAACTCGCACTCTTGAATAATCTGGGATTATATAGAAGAGAGAGAAAATTAATCTTGAATTAATTACAGAGATATTTTATCTAGGATAAATATCGTCTAGAGAGAGATAACGATTAATTTGGAATTAATCGGTAAATTAATATATTCGATATATTAAAAGAAATTAGATTTCAACGCGGAATTAAAATTAGATTTTAATTCGGGCGAATGAATTAATTTAGAATTAATTCGTTAGCGACGTGAATAGTGAATTCGCTAGGCGTAATCATTTAATTACGACGCGACGGAAAAATCGTTAATTTAGGATTAGCGAACCCGAGCCCGAGTGTGATTGCGAGCGCATTCGTATTTCGAATTCGAGTGTGGCGTCGCAAGTCGCATCAATCGTCAAATCAATCAGTCGCATCAAGCGTCAAATCAAATGTCACTTTGAGTGATGTGATTGATTGATGTGATTGATTGATTGAAAAGACATGACACATGACATAAAGTAGATGTGACTTGAGTGACATGTGAATAGTTGATGTGCATAGTGTTTGCCTTTTTGACTTTTGGAATGCAAATTAAAGGCAAATACATGTGAAATTCTTTTGAATTTCAAACAAAGTATATAAGATATACTTGATATGCATTTCATATACATTACACATTTCTTTCTCTCTCATTCTCTCTTCTCATCTCACGCCTAAACTAAAACATGTTACTGGTTTTGATGCCAAATGCCGTGAGCTAAAGGGAAGCAATGGTGGATTTTCATGGTGAAAATTCATGTGCTAGCACACATACGAGTCTTGCGAAGGTGGTAGGGAGGTTCACCCATGAGCCGGGATCCGTCGGACGAAGATCGGAGCTCCGTTTGTCAACTCAAAAATCTGTTTTGGAGGACAGTGGGCTGCTGCAGTTCACGCCCAAGGCAGTGAGTGTTTTGGCTTCGAAACATCTCCAAATCGACTCAACCGATCGATGTGAGTATTCCGCTACCTCCGTTGATGTATTCACTCATTATTTCATGCATTGATTTGATCTTGGGACCTAAATAAAACTCAACAATGGTATCAGAGCTAATGTTGCAAGCATGAAATTTTAGGGATTTAAAATTTGGGTAAATTGATTTTGAGCATGATTTGGTTAAATTGTTTGATTGAGCATGTTTAAATGATGTTTAATTGAAGTTTGATTGGATCAATTTCATGAAATAATGATTGGATCAAAAATCCCCATTTTTTTAGTGTTGGCCGAATGTCACATTACCCTAATGTCTTGGTAAATTTTGATTTTTGATAATTGGATGTATTGGAAATCATTCGGGATATGTATTTAATGTCGATTGTGGGTTCGATTGGATTGAAACCGAATCGAACACAAAATCCATCTTTTGGCCGAGACTAAAGAAGCATGTAATGGGTTTGATTTTTCAATTTGTGTGTTGGACATATAATAATGAAATGATCATGATTAATTGGACTAATTTGGTGTTTTAGAAATGTTGATTTAGGTTATTAATCATGTAATGCACTTTGGTAATTAAATTAGGAAAATTGGATTTTTTGAATTTAATTATTTAGGCCTAATTTTGGAAATTGGACTTAATGTTGTATTTGGGCCTATTGGGCTTGATTTATCAAGTTTGGTTTAGGCCAAGTGGATTGGATCCAATTGGGCCCAAAACCTTAACCATAAAGCCCAATGCGACTTAATGAACCTTTAAAGTTCAATTGGGCCTAATGGGCCAAGATTGATTTATGGGCTTATGGGGTAAATCTCGGATTGGACTTTGGTTATCAGTTTGACACCGAGTTGACCAAAAGTCCACGACTTAAGAAATCAATCAAAAGCCCATTGGACTTTAATTGAATTGACGTTGGACGTTAATCGGTCTTTGAGACGCGTTACGACTAGATTTGGAATTTAAATTGTAAAAGGTTTATTAAATAAAAGTGTAATATTTAATTTGGAATTGAATAGTGAATTAGTATTAATACATGTTAAATTAGATTTAATGACGTAATTTAATTTAATTCATGAATTCGTACTTTAAGTACTTATTCACAAAAACGAGTTTGACTCGATCAAAATCAAATCGTTGTTTGAACATTGGATAATCACTTAATTATTAGATTAATTAATTTGATTAGATTGATTGATAGCATGCTTATGTGTGTGAATACTTTTGTTGTGTTGAATGAATAATGTATATCGGATGGATATTAGATGGGTGGGCAATTTTAAAATTGTTGTAATAAATTCGATTTATTAAATTGGACCTGCGTGTCCAGCCTTATCACCTTCGTTCTCTTTGTATTCTCTTCTCACCTATTCCCCTCTATGTATATGAGGTTTCTTTAGAAGTGTAGTGTAACGGGTAGAAGTAATACTAGTGCTAGCTTGAGTGAGAAAGGGAGAGATTTGATCTAGGATCAATGTGTAAAGTATCCATCCGCATATCATTATTATTTTATTTCATACTCGCTTTATTATGTATTTAGAATGCATGTTTAAGGGTGTATGATCATGAGACCTAACAAAGATAATTAAATTGGTAGCCAATTTGCACGCGAAAAACCCTCGTTTTATATTAAACGATTATCCTTCCATTGAATGATTCTTGTTCAAGATCCAATTGGCATTGGTTTGTTGGCCAAAGTCAAGACCTTGTCAATATGGATGTATTTGAATCATGAGGGTTTTGTTCCACATCGGTGTCTTGTCCAAGTTGTGATTTGTTGGCCAAAGTCAAGATCACTTCTTGTCCAACGACATTGATTACGAAACTTTCCTTGTCAATGGGTCCCGCTTAACTGGAATCATTAGGTTTGTTGTGCCAAAGCCAAGGCCTAGATGATTCGGAGGATAAGGTTAGAAAATGTATTAGATACATTGGCATAAGTAATATGTTTAGGACTTGGATGTCCACCTAACCGGATCTGGGAATTGGATTGGATCCAATTGACCTGTGAGATCTACCTGGTTAAGTAGCATACAGCTTGTTGGCCAAAGTCAAGGTTGTATGTTATTTAACAGGATCCTAGCCCACTAGGAAACACGGTTTCCCGAGTACTCCACAGAGGGTTAGAGGCTCGACAAAAAAAAATTGGGAGGTAAGTATTGAATTTGCAACATTCGTTCAATTACTCGCCATACGCGCTCAAACAAATATCATCCGTCAATATTTTACGTTGTTTTAATAAAATATATATAGTTGGACTATATACAAACTCATTCAATATATAGTTGATTTTATAATTAGATTATAGTAATCAATATAATTGAATTAAAATGATAGTTGATTTTATAATTGGATTATAGTAATCAATATTAAAATTATAGTTGATTAAATAATTGGGTTATTGTAATCATTATAATAAATAGTACCTTATTAAATTGATTAAATAGTTGGACTATTGAAATCAAGAAAGAATTGAAAAAGTTGAATATTTAAAATAATAATCCTTGGATTAAATGTTTTAAATGATTTAATTTTCAATTGGGAATTAATAATAGGTTAATTTATTTGATAAAATAACTTATTATGACTAAGCCCATAATTAAGCAAATAGTAGAGCATAAAATCTTTGGAAGATTTATGTGATGATGACTTTAGTGCTTAATTAATATACTTATAATAAATCTATCTTTAGATTTAAAAGTATTAAGTTGCAATTAATAATTCTTGGAGAATTAATTGACTATTCTAGTGGAGAAAAGTCAAAGTTTGCAATTGGGCATGTAGCACAAGGTGCATATCGTTTCGATATTCCGAAACCCAAGGCTTGGCCAAAGGTTTGTGAAATATTGAAAAGATAATTGACGTATCCCAAAGTGACTACCATTTGGATATGGAAGACACGAAGGAATTAAAGAAAGGGCGAGCTCTAACTTTAAAAATTATTTGTCAAAGTTATGTTCACTACTAGTATTGAAATTGGATTTTAAATACTTATTGTGGTACATAAAAGATATGTATTGATGTTCAGAATCCACTATGAGCTGGATGCTGACTTCAAGCCGAGATTTCTCTGCGAATCGGAAACGGGACGAAAGTCACTGTTTCGACCGCAGATACCTAAGTTTAGGAACTACCCTTTGGGTATGTACTTAAATTAGGAAATGTTATGATGTAACTAGTTTGACTAGAGACATTATCTCTATATCAGTGTTATCCGTTGCGGATAAAACCTTATATTATAGAATACTAAGTGTTTTATTATATAAAGATGATACTGAGATAATACATTAGATGTAAATAACATAATTTATTTTTGAATATAAATAAAATCTCGAACATATAAAATGACAAATAAATTGCTCAAATTGATTTGATCAATAGAGACTTATTTGTGGCATTGTTGTCTGGGACACAATTAAACAAGACTCGTATATCCACACTTTTGAAGAGTGGGTACTAGGACTGATTTGACTATTCAAATAAGGTCTACGAATCTAGTTTATTAGGTTAAATACCTAAAATACTATTTACTTGGTAATAGTAAAAGGGCCACCGATCTGTTAGCCCTATTCATGGTGAAGTTAGTGGGCCCATATCTAGCTAGGCTAGATGTGAACATGAATATTTCGTGACCTTAACGGATGTGGCATCACGTTGTGGTTATGTGTTTCTTTTGAAGAACACAGATCGGAAACTTTTGAAGTTTTCGACACGAAGTATATAAACAGATCGGCTATAGTATTATTCCGCCACGGTTAGACCGTAATGGAAAATGCTTAAGCAGTAAGTTTCATACGTAAATGAAAGAGTACGGTATTCTTTCATATGAGGACTCCTTCCGAGACACGTCAGTTAGACGGTGTGTCTGAACCAAAAACCAAATTTTGTTGGACATGATAAGGTTTATCACGATTCGCTCTGAGGTACTGTTTCCTTCAATAGGATATGTATTAACAGTGCAAAACTTATTTAGAATAAGGTTCCATGTAAATCTGTTTGACAGATATCATATAGGATATAAACAGGGAAGAAACGAGGTTTCTCATTCCTGATAATTTGGGTATGCCAGGCATGACGTTTGGATGATACCAAACTAAAAGACCCAAATTGGATAAGTGCCGATATAGGTTATCCTAAGGGAAACCTTAAGTATAGTACTTGTAAATCTCACATGAGAACAATGTAATTGTTGCTCACAATGTGGTTTTTCCTGAGAGGAATACCGATATGCAGTGGTCAGTGGGAGGATAGTGATACTCGATGAAAATCAGAGTAACACTGTTCAAGGCACGAAGTCCTTAATGAAACACAAATAGTTCATCAATGATGAATCTATACCATTAATCTTCAAGAAACTAGTAGATCGGATAGAGTCAGAAAACAACCTAGGGTATGGGTTTCTGATCTCACCCCATAAAGATGTCAATCTTATGGAGGTGTACCATCCGACTGCATTTAGAGGAAGTGATACGAGGTATCGACTCCCGGTTATGGCAAAGTGCCATGAATCCGAAATGGATTCCATGTATAACAACTGTTTTGGATACTAGTTGTTGTACCACAAGGCATTGTGCCTATTGGTACATTAAACGTCTTCAAGGAAGACATACATGGAAGGCAACATACCAACGTACAAAGCTGGGCTTTTGACGGAAAGGTATCGTTATCAACATTGTGTTAATAACGGTTCAACCTTTTACCTGTTGCCATGGTAAACCCATTTTGAAGATGCTTGTTGATAATTGTATATTTCATTTATGAAATGTGTCAGTTACAAATCAAAATCGCTTTCCTGAAAAGGAAACCTTTTGGAGGATGTTTACAATATCCTGACGATTTTGTATAACCGACAAATAAGGTTTGCGGGTTATTTGATCCATGTTTGGATCAATGCAAGCATAAGGTTCTTGGAACTGTCGTTTTTGAAATAATCATAATGGTTTATGATTTGACTCAAAACGAAATAATTCTTGTGTATATAAGAAGGTTAGTGGGAGAGCGCACTGACAGTGAAATTCCTATAAAGCTATTGTTGAAAGCTTGGCTTTCATAGATATTCTTTCAAATAGAAATTCTCCGTAGAATACTGGGGAGTAACAACCTTTATTCAAGGAATAAAGATCTACTGGGATAGATTTGGAGTTGTTAACACTCTCTGGGAAATTGTACATTTAAAATGTACTTGATAGGTGTCTCATACGCTTCGAGCATATGGAGTCGATCAGGTAATCCAAGTGATAGTCACTGGATTAAAGATTAAGAACATCTATTAGTATCTGAGAGAACTAAAGATGTTGTCTTAAACTATGGAGAATGAGAACTTGAAGTGACTGGGATCACCGCTGCAAAGTTCCAAACAATTAAATACTACGGTACTATAAAAAGTTTGAATAACGGGACAGTGAGCTGGAAATCTTCCAAGCAAGATAACTGTTGCCGAATAAACAACAAATGCGGATTATTGCTGCAGCTGAAGCAGCAAAAGAAGCCATTTGGATCGAACATAAATCTAATTAGATTAGAAATAGTTCTATTAGCAGCTGAACTAGGCGTCAGCACAGGCTAAGGAATTAAAGGTCTCATCGACGATCCAGATATATACTTCTATATCATCTGATTTATTCGGATCATACATCGTGGCGATGTGATGATCGTGTAAATCGCGTCAGACGATAATCATACAAATCCGCTGACGAAAACCTTTCCTCAGCAATTTGAGCGAACCTTACATAGTTCAAGTGTTGGAACACTTGAGTGACTCGCTACGTGCCAAGTGGGAGATTGTTGGATAATATGACCCATAGCGTCACTATTTGCACAGATCATTGTGTTGTTGTAGCAAATTAACTATGTAATAAGGATATTGCACTCTCATCATTTGTGATTAGATCACCATAGATATATAAATGAAGAGAGGTCCCTATGATTAGTTCCTGGATTGAGATGATATGAGACAGTATCAGTCCACGAAGGATTAATCATTAAATATCCCTAGCCGTAGTATTATCGAGACTGGACATCGATAATGCGGAATAGGCTAGTATTGCACTTGTGTGCGTTGTGAGGGCACAACGACATAGTTCTCATATATATAAGTGTTGGAGACTTATGCAAGTGCGATAGGAGGTCGTGTTTCACCGATGGTACGGGAAACAGCTTCGCTCTGGATAGACCCCTCGGAATCCCATTGGTATTATGACTATGTGTCTATGGGAGGCCGAAATCAAGGTAGGTGTGTATAGTCTTAACCTGAGACTTGCATCGCTAATACTTACGATAATCGATAAACTTTGGTTTTGGTGGTTGGGGGCTTTGACCGGTTATGTGTACACCACTTCTGGGTTTATCAGAGAGTCGTAGAGTATTGGGTGTGATGTCGAGACGGAAGTGTCACTTCAGTCATATTGGAGATGATGTCACGCAGGATACGGTATTAGTGCTCTTAAGTGATGCGCATCCAATCGTGATATTATGACCAGGTCATGAATATCCGATTATAGAGACTAGTTACCAGACATCCGATATGTGTTTCGGACGGGGCAGACACTTATCCAGCCCCAGCCCTAGCACGTGACTATCCGATACTGGGCCGATACGCACAATACATTAGTATACTACGTTTGATATAGATCTTGATATTCTTAAATGGATATGTCCGGAGAATTGGGTAGACTTGGTACTTTGCTAGGAGTCGACCTTGTCTCGTAAATCGGTAGAACGTAGTACTTGGTACGTATGTGATTCGGTTACACCGACGATCGTATTTATAGCCAACTTATCCGGAGATCTCATGGGTCGCTTCCCGATAATCCACCGATGACGCACAACTCGCACTCTTGAATAATCTGGGATTATATAGAAGAGAGAGAAAATTAATCTTGGATTAATTACGGAGATATTTTATCTAGGATAAAATATCGTCTAGAGAGAGATAACGATTAATTTGGAATTAATCGGTAATTAATATATTCGATATATTAAAAGAAATTAGATTTCGACGCGGAATTAAAATTAGATTTTAATTCGGGCGAACGAATTAATTTAGAATTAATTCGTTAGCGACGTGAATAGTGAATTCGCTAGGCGTAATCATTTAATTACGACGCGACGGAAAAATTGTTAATTTAGAATTAGCGAACCCGAGCCCGAGTGTGATTGCGAGCGCATTCGTATTTCGAATTCGAGTGCGGCGTCGCAAGTCGCATCAATCGTCAAATCAATCAGTCGCATCAAGCGTCAAATCAAATGTCACTTTGAGTGATGTGATTGATTGATGTGATTGATTGATTGAAAAGACATGACACATGACATAAAGTAGATGTGACTTGAGTGACATGTGAATAGTTGATGTGCATAGTGTTTGCCTTTTTGACTTTTGGAATGCAAATTAAAGGCAAATGCATGTGAAATTCTTTTGAATTTCAAACAAAGTATATAAGATATACTTGATATGCATTTCATATACATTACACATTTCTTTCTCTCTCATTCTCTCTTCTCATCTCACGCCCAAACTGAAACATGTTACTGGTTTTGATGCCAAATGCGTGAGCTAAAGGGAAGCAAGGTGGATTTTCATGGTGAAAATTCATGTGCTAGCACACATACGAGTCTTGCGAAGGTGGTAGGGAGGTTCACCCATGAGCCGGGATCCGTCGGATGAAGCTCGGAGCTCCGTTTGTCAACTCAAAAATCTGTTTTGGAGGACAGTGGGCTGCTGCAGTTCACGCCCAAGGCAGTGAGTGTTTTGGCTTCGAATCGTCTCCAAATCGACTCAACCGATCGATGTGAGTATTCCGCTACCCTCCGTTGATGTATCACTCATTATTTCATGCATTGATTTGATCTTGGGACCTAATAAAACTCAAAAAAACTCACAGCGAGGATTGTGACACATCTTAGTCTGTTATGTTGGCTTCAATGACTCAACACTTTCGTCGCCAGAATAGGGACTTGGATCCTTACAACATGATAGCTAGATTGTATGATCTCCACCGCACCAATAAGCAGATGGAGAGGTATGAGTTGGTGAAGAAACTCTTCCGCACCGAATGACTGAGGGCGCATCAGTTGAGGCCCACGGGACTCAAATGATCGCCGATATTGATGAGTTGGGCAAGTTGGGAATAGTCTTGGAGGCTGAGCTGACTATAGACATGCTCTTACAGTCACTTCCGATACTTGGAGACAAATCATAATCAACTATAAGTTGATGGACACGGATGACACTCTTGGAGAGCTGTTATCCATGTTGAAGGAGTCTGAGAAAGAACTCCAAAAGGGGGCTAAGCGCGAGGCGCACCATGCATCGACCTCTCAGGGGCCAAGGCTGGGCTTAAGGCAACTGGAGGGGTGAGGAAGAAAAAACATAAGAACAAGGGCAAAGGCAAGTTGACAAAGGCTTCTGGGAAGCCAAAGGACAGGTCTCAAGATGTCTGCCTCAAATGCGGCAAAAAGGGTCATTGGAAACGTGACTGCCGAGTGGGCAAGGGACACAAGGAGGATATCAAGGCAGGCAAGGCTCTAGCCTCTGGTATGTTTGTTATTGAAATAAATATGACTACTTCTAGTCTTAAAAATTGGATTTTTGATTCTGGTTGTGCTGCTCATATTTGTACTGATTTGCAGGATCTGCAGAAAAGCAGGATGCTGGCTTCAGGGGAGGTTGACCTACGAGTCGGAAACGGAACTCCAGTTGCTGTTTTGGCTGTAGGGACTTTTGTTTTGGAACTGCCCTCGGGGCATGTACTTAAACTTTTGAACTGTTATTATATACCTAGTTTAACTAGGAATATCATATCTGTATCTTTGTTAACCCAGCATGGGTACACTTTTGTATTTAGAAACACTGGGTGTTATTTATATAAAAATGATGCAGAAATTTGCACTGTTGTTGCAAATAATGGTCTTTATATTTTGAATATAAATGAATCTCCTAAACATAAAAGGACAAACAAAAGGCTCAAAATGAGTAATCTAAAAGATGAAGCTTACATGTGGCATTGTCGTCTAGGACACATCAACAAGACTCGCATATCCACACTTTCGAAGATGGGTACTTGGACGGATTTGATCCTAATTCATATGATGTCTGCGAATCTTGTCTTTTAGGCAAAATGCCTAAATCACCTTTTAGCGGTAAATGTGAACGTGCCACAGAACTGTTAGCCCTCGTTCATAGTGACGTATGTGGGCCCATGTCTAGCCAGGCTAGAGGTGGATATCTATTACTTCGTAACCTTTACGGATGATGCATCTCGTTATGGTTATGTGTATCTAATGAGACACAAGTCGGAAACTTTTGAAAATTCAAAGAGTTTCGACACGAAGTAGAAAAGCAAACAGGCAAGAGTATTAAGGCATTGCGGTCGGACCGTGGTGGCGAATACTTAAGTTATGAGTTTCAAGATTACTTGAAAGAATATGGTATTCTTTCACAGTGGACTCCTCCTGGAACACCGCAATTAAACGGTGTGTCTGAACGGAGAAACCGTACCTTGTTAGACATGGTAAGGTCGATGATGAGTCGCACTGAGCTACCAATATCCTTCTGGGGATATGCATTAGACAGTGCAGTACTTATTTTGAATAAGGTTCCGTCAAAATCTGTTGAACAGACTCCATATGAGATATGGACAGGAAGGAAACCGGGTTTCTCTTTCCTGAAGATTTGGGGATGCTGGGCATATGTTAAACGTTTGGAAGGAACCAAACTAGAACCCAAATCAGATAAATACCTTTTCATGGGATATCCTAGGGAAACCAAGGATATTACTTCTATCACCCACAAGAGAACAAAGTATTTGTTGCTCTGCATGTATTTTTTCCCTTGAGAAGGAATTCCTAGATGCAGTAGTAAGTGGGAGGAAAGTGGAGCTCGATGAAAATCGTAGTGATACTGTTCCTGGCAATGAATCAACGACGGAACATGAACAGACCATCCAGATGAGTTTGTACCACAATCTTCATATACACAAGGACCGCGTAGGTCGGAGAGAGTCAGGACAGTACCTGAGAGGTATGGGTACCTGATCTCGCCTCATGTAGATATTAATCTTATTGAGGAAAATGAACCGGCTACGTATGAGGAAGCATTATGGCAAGAAGCCATGAAGTCCGAGATGGATTCCATGTATGCCAACCAAGTTTGGACACTGGTTGATGCACCAGAAGGCGTAAAGCCTATTGGATGCAGATGGATCTTCAAGAAGAAGACCGACATGGATGGCAACGTACAAACGTACAAAGCTAGGCTTGTAGCAAAGGGGTATCGTCAACAATATGGTATTGATTATGACGAAACTTTCTCACCCGTTGCCATGATTAAATCCATTCGGATAATGCTTGCAATAGCTGCATATTTCGATTACGAGATATGGCAGATGGACGTTAAAACCGCTTTCCTTAACGGAAACCTTTTGGAGGATGTTATATGCAACAGCCTGACGGTTTTTATCGTACCTAGACTTGCAAACAAGGTTTGTAAGTTAAATCGATCCATTTATGGATTGAAGCAAGCATCACGGTCATGGAATCAGCGTTTTGATGAGATCATAAAAGAATATGATTTCGTGCAAAACGAAGATGATCCTTGTGTATACAAGAAGGTTAGTGGGAGAGCACTGACTTTTATTGTCCTTTATGTCGACGATTATTGCTTATAGGCAATGACATTCCCATGCTAACGTCGGTAAAAAGCTTGGCTTTCATTAAAATTCTCCATGAAAGATCTGGGAGAAGCACCTTTATTCTGGGAATAAAGATCTACCGGGATAGATCTAGAAAGCTGCTTGGACTCTCCCAGAGTACATATATTGACAAAGTGTTGAAGCGATTCAGCATGGATCAATCCAAGAAGGGATTGATGCCAATGTTACGTGGTATCTCTCTGTCTAAGGACATGTGTCCTAAGACTCAAGAAGAGAGAGATAACATGAGTCGGATACCGTTCGCCTCGGCAGTCGGATCGATCATGTGTGCCATGATATGTACGCGACCTGATGTGTCTATGTTTTGAGCATGTGCAGTCGCTATCAGCCGATCCAGGTGAAGGTCACTGGATGGCAGTTAAGAATATCCTTAAGTATCTTAGACGAACTAAGGATGTTTTTCTTAATTTACGGAGAAGGAGAACTTGCGGTATTTGGGTATGCTGATGCAAGTTTCCAAACCGACAAGGACGACTTCAAGTCGCAATCGGGGTACATTTTTTTTTGATAACGCGGAGCAGTGAGCTGGAAATCTTCCAAGCAAGATACTGTTGCCGATTCAACAACAGAAGCGGAGTATATCGCTGCGTCGGAAGCAGCAAAGGAGGCAGTTTGGATCCGAGTTCCATTAGCTGCTGAGCCCGTTCCATTGTATTGTGACAATAACGGGGCTATAGCACAAGCTAAGGAACCAAGGTCTCATCAACGATCCAAGCATGTTCTTCGGCGTTACCATCTGATTCGGGAGATTATACATCGTGGCGATGTAAAGGTCGAGAAGGTCGCATCAGATAACAACATTGCAGATCCGCTGACGAAGACTATTTATCTGCATGTGTTTGAACGACATACACATAGTTCAGGTATTAGATGCTTGAGTGACTGGCTATAGGCCAAGTGGGAGATTGTTAGACATTATGACCCATAGCGTCACTGTTTTGTAAGTGATATTGTATTATTGTACAAAATTAACTATGTGATAATGAAATTGCTTTTTTGCTGTTTGTAATTTATTTACTTTGATATATAAATGGCAAAAGTCCATATGATTAGTTCCGTATTGAGATGATATGAGACAGTATCATACATAAAGGTTTAATCATTAAATATCCATAGTCGGAGTATTATCGAGATCGGACATCGATAATGCGGAATAGACTAGTATTGCACTTGTGCATGTTGTGAGGGCACAACGGCATAGTTTCTCATATATTTAAGTATAGGATACTTATGCAAGTGCGATAGGAGGTTGTGTTTTACCGATGGTACGGAAAACAGCTTCGCTCTGGATAGACCCCGCGGAATCCCATTGGTAGTATGCCTGCGTGTCTATGGGAGGCCGCATCAGGGTAGGTGTATATGTTTCTTAACCTGAGACTTGCATCACTAGTACTTGCGACAATCGGTAAACTTTGGTTTTGGTGGTTGGGGGCTTTAACCAGTTCTGTGTTCACCACTTCTGGGTTTATCAGGAATCGTAGTGTACTGGGTGTGATGTCAAGATGAAAGTGTCACTTCAGACATATGGAGTTGATGATCGCGCAGGATACAGAACTAGTGCTCTATAAAAGGTTGCAACCGTCGGGTCAATATGACTAGGTCAGGATTGCCCGATTTAAAGAGACTAGTTGCTTGATGTCCGATATATGTTTCGTACGGGGCAGACACATTTCCATTTCCAGCCCAGCCTAACATGTGATCGTCCGATACTGGATCGATGTACGCAATACTACGGTATACTACGCTTGATATAGATCTAATATTCCAATAAGAATATTTCTGAGAAGTTGGGTAGGCATCGCGCTTTGCTAGAGCCAACCTTGTCTTGTAAATCGGTAAAAACGTAGTACAAGGTACATACGTGTTCGGATTATCCGACGGCCGTATTTACTACTGCCAATATATCCGGAGATCTCTCGGGTCGCTTCCTGAAGATTCACCTATGATATTTGATTCGAACTTTATTAATCCTGGATTAATTATGGAGAAACTTTATCTTGGATAAAATGCCTTATTTTGAGAGAGAACGATTAATTTGGAATTAATCGGTAAAATAATATATATTCGATATATTAAACGAAATTAGATTTCGACGCGGATTTAAAATCGGATTTTAATTTGGGCAAACGAATTAATTTAGAATTAATTCGTTAGCGACGTGAATAGTGATTTCGCTAGGCGTAATTATTTAATTTACGTCGCGACGGAAATTCGTTAATTCGGAATTAGCGAAATCGAGCCCGAAAGTGTTTGCGGACACATTCGTATTTTGAAACGAGTGGGGCCCGCAAGTCACATCGCGAAGTCACATCACTTGACATGACTAGTTGATGGATGTCACAAGTCACCTTTATTGAGTGACATCTAGTCACTATTCATGATGCAAGTTGGTGGAGGCATTTAATGGCTTTTTGGAGGGAAAAGTCTTTTGACTTTTGGAAAAGCCATATACCAAATTTTTTGGTAATTGTTTTCATTATTACTTTTTAGAAAAGAAATACAAGAAACAAAAAAACTCTCCCTCTCTCTCTCAACAAATGCCGTGAGCTTCCAATGGGCAAGGAAAATTTGATTTTCATTTTCTCCATTTGCTAGCACATTCAAGGACACAGGAGCTTCCAAAGAGCTTGGAATACACAAAGCTTGGAGCTTCCACCCTTTTTCCCTCTTGGCCGAACCTTCAAGATCTTGGAGCTTCAACTTTTGTTCATCTTCTTCATCACAAAAGCTTTGTAAGTATGATTCCGCCATGCTTCAAGTTTAATATATATATTCATTTGTTGTATTTCATATGCTTATGCTTTCCTTGGGACAAATAATAGAAACCAACAAGTCACTAGATTGATATTAAGAACATCCGTTAGTATCTTAGAGAATGAGGATGATGTCTTAAACTATGGTGAATGAGAACTTGAAGTGACTGGGATCACTGTTGTAAGTTTCCTAACTGATAAAAAACAACAGTACTATACAGTTTGAATAACGGAACAGTGAGCTGGAAACCTTCCAAGCAATATACTATTACCGAATAAACAACAAATGTGGGTAATTGCTGCAGGTGAGGCAGCAATAGAAGCCATTTGGGTCGATAATAAATCTAATTTGATTAGATATAGTTCTGTTAGCAGTGAGCTAGGCTACAGCGCAGGCTAAAGATTAATGGTCTCATCAACGACCCAGATATATACTTCAACTATTCATCTGACTCTTTCGGATCATACATCGTGGCAATGTGATGATCGTATAAATCACATCAGATGATAATCATGCAAATCCGCTGACGAAAGCCTTTCCTCAGGAGTTTTAGCGAACCATACATAGTTCGGGTGGTGGACACTCGAGTGACTGGCTATAGGCCAAGTGGGAGATTATTGGATGTTATGAACCATAGCGTCACTATTTGTACAGATCATGGTGTTGTTGTACAAATTACTATGTGACAAAGGAGATTGCTCTCTTATCATTTGTGATTAGATCACCTAGATGTATAAATAATAGAAGGTCCTTATGATTAGTTCCTGGATTGAGATGATATGAGACAGTATCAATCCACGAAGGTATAATCATTAAATATCCCTAGTCAGAGTATTATCGAGATTGGACATCGATAAATACGTAAAAGACTAGTATTACACTTGTGCATGTTGTGAGGGTACAATAGCATAGTTCTCATATATTTGGGTATTGGATACTCATGTAAGTGTAATATGAGGTTGTGTTTTACTGATAGTACGAAAAATAGCTTCGCTCTGGAAAACCCTTACGAATTCCATTGGTAGTATGACTATGTGTCTATGGAAGTCCGAAATCAGGGTAGGTGTATTTGGTCTTAACCTGAGACTTGCACCGCTAATACTTGCGTCAATCAATATGCTTTGGTTTCGGTCTTGGGTCGCTTCTGTTAGACAATTATGACCCATAGCGTCACCGTTTGTAAAAGACATTGTGTTTTGTACAAAATTGACTATGTAATATTGAAATTGCCTTTTATCATTTCGTAATTCATTTACTATTACATATAAATGGTAAAAGTCCATATGATTAGTTCCGGATTGAGATGATATGAGACAGTATCAATCCATAAAGGTTTAATCATTAAATATCCCTAGTCGTAGTATTATCGAGACTGGACATCGATAATGCGGAATAGACTAGTATTGCACTTGTGCGCGTTGTGAGAGCATAACGGCATAGTTCTCATATGTTTAAGTATAGGATACTTATGCAAGTGCGATAGGAGGTTGTGTTTTACCGATGGTACGGAAAACAGCTTCGCTCTGGATGGACCCCGCGGAATCCCATTGGTAGTATGTATATGTGTCTACGGGAGTCCGCGTCAGGGTAGATGTATTTGGTCTTAACCTGAGACTTACATCGCTAATACTTGCGACAATCGGTAAACTTTGGTTTTGGTCGTCCAGGGCTTTAACAGGTTCTGTGTACGCCTCTATTGGGTTTATCGAGAATCGTAGTGTATTGGATGTGATGTCAAGACAGAAGTATCACTCCAGACATATGGAGATGATGATCACGCAGGGATTCATAACTCGTTCTCTATTGTGTTGCAACCATCGGGATAATGTGACAAGGTCATGATTATCCGATTCAAAGAGACTAGTTGTTTGATATCCGATATGTGCTTCGTACGGGGCAGACACTATTCCAGCCTCAGGCCTAGCACGTGACATCTGATAGTGGATCGCAATACGAGATACTAGGTATTCTACGTCTGACATAGATTATATATTCCAGTAAGAATATTTCTGGAGAATTGGGTAGTCACGGTGCTTTGCTAGAAGCCAACCATGTCTTGTAAATCGGTAAGCACGTAGTACGAGGTACTCGCTTTATCGGATAGTCCGATTACCGGATTTACTGCCAACATATCCAGAGATCTCTTGGGTCGCTTCCCAAGGATTCACTGATGACTGTTGACTTAAATTGGAATTAATCTGGGATTAATTAAGAGAGAGAAAATTAATCTGGAATTAATATGGGCTTTATTTAATCTGGGATTAAAAGTGTTCAGTGGCGAAAGAACGCGATTAATTTAGAATTAATCGGTAAAATAAATTTAATAGTTAAATTTGATTTTTCTATTTAATTTATTCAAATGGGCAAAATTAATATATCGGATATATTAAAATGAATTGGATTTCATTACGAGATTAAAGTCGGACTTTAATGCGAACGAACGAATTAATTTAGAATTAGTTCGTAAACGACGTTCGTAATATATATTTGCGAGGCATCGTTATTTAATTAAATTAGATTTAATTATTTAGCGACGAAGGTTCGTTTAATCGGATTAAACGGAACCGAGCCGCGGCAAATGCCCCGTAGAGATATTTGAATTTCAGATTCAAATTTTTTGGAGCCAAGTGTGGTAGGTTTTCCCACCACACAACTACCTTGTTTTTACTTTTTAGAAACCATTTACCAAACCTACCAAGTTTAGGGTAAAAGGTGAAAAGGTTTTACTAAAAGGTGAAAAACAAAAAGGGTATCTCTACACACTTTTGCCAAGACATTCATTAGATAAAAAATTGAAAACCCTAGACACTTGGAGTTGCTTGGCCGAATTTTCATAGCCTCTCTTCTCTTTGATTTGATTTTCAAATCATCAAAAGCTAGCACTTTGGAAGTGAACAAAGGTGATAGGGAAACTCCTCAATAGCTTGGAATCATCTTAAAGCTTGGATTCATCATAAAGCTTGGATCTTGGAGATCTTGGATCTCAAAATTTTTAAAGCTCCAACACTCATTGTAAGTATATTCCGCACCTTATAATGATCAACTCTTATATTATGCATGCTTATTAGATCCTTATAATGTTCTAGGAACACTAACAGTTGTACAAATTAACTATGTGACAAAGGAGATTGCTCTCTTATCATTTGTGATTAGATCACCTAGATGTATAAATAATAGAAGGTCCTTATGATTAGTTCCTGGATTGAGATGATATGAGACAGTATCAATCCACGAAGGTATAATCATTAAATATCCCTAGTCAGAGTATTATCGAGATTGGACATCGATAAATACGTAAAAGACTAGTATTACACTTGTGCACGTTGTGAGGGTACAATAGCATAGTTCTCATATATTTGGGTATTGGATACTCATGTAAGTGTAATATGAGGTTGTGTTTTACTGATAGTACGGAAAAATAGCTTCGCTCTGGAAAACCCTTACGAATTCCATTGGTAGTATGACTATGTGTCTATGGAAGTCCGAAATCAGGGTAGGTGTATTTGGTCTTAACCTGAGACTTGCACCGCTAATACTTGCGTCAATCAATATGCTTTGGTTTCGGTCTTGGGTCGCTTCTGTTAGACAATTATGACCCATAGCGTCACCGTTTGTAAAAGACGTTGTGTTTTGTACAAAATTGACTATGTAATATTGAAATTGCCTTTTATCATTTCGTAATTCATTTACTATTACATATAAATGGTAAAAGTCCATATGATTAGTTCCGGATTGAGATGATATGAGACAGTATCAATCCATAAAGGTTTAATCATTAAATATCCCTAGTCGTAGTATTATCGAGACTGGACATCGATAATGCGGAATAGACTAGTATTGCACTTGTGCGCGTTGTGAGAGCATAACGACACAGTTCTCATATGTTTAAGTATAGGATACTTATGCAAGTGCGGTAGGAGGTTGTGTTTTATCAATGGTACGGAAAACAGCTTCGCTCTGGATGGACCCCGCGGAATCCCATTGGTAGTATGTATATGTGTCTACGGGAGTCCGCGTCAGGGTAGATGTATTTGGTCTTAACCTGAGACTTACATCGCTAATACTTGCGACAATCGGTAAACTTTGGTTTTGGTCGTCCAGGGCTTTAACAGGTTCTGTGTACGCCTCTATTGGGTTTATCGAGAATCGTAGTGTATTGGATGTGATGTCAAGACAGAAGTATCACTCCAGACATATGGAGATGATGATCACGCAGGGATTCATAACTCGTTCTCTATTGTGTTGCAACCATCGGGATAATGTGACAAGGTCATGATTATCCGATTCAAAGTGACTAGTTGTTTGATATCCGATATGTGCTTCGTACGGGGTAGACACTATTCCAGCCCCAGGCCTAGCACGTGACATCTGATACTGGATCGCAATACGAGATACTAGGTATTCTACGTCTGACATAGATTATATATTCCAGTAAGACTATTTCTGGAGAATTGGGTAGGCACGGTGCTTTGCTAGAAGCCAACCATGTCTTGTAAATCGGTAAGCACGTAGTACGAGGTACTCGCTTTATCGGATAGTCCGATTACCGGATTTACTGCCAACATACCAGAGATCTCTTGGGTCGCTTCCCAAGGATTCACTGATGACTGTTGACTAAATTGGAATTAATCTGGGATTAATTAAGAGAGAGAAAATTAATCTGGAATTAATATGGGCTTTATTTAATCTGGGATTAAAAGTGTTCAGTGGCGAAAGAACGCGATTAATTTAGAATAATCGGTAAAATAATTTAATAGTTAAATTTGATTTTTCTATTTAATTTATTCAAATGGCAAAATTAATATATCGGATATATTAAAATGAATTGGATTTCATTACGAGATTAAAGTCGGACTTTAATGCGAACGAACGTATTAATTTAGAATTAGTTCGTAAACGACGTTCGTAATATATATTTGCGAGGCATCGTTATTTAATTAAATTAGATTTAATTATTTAGCGACGAAGGTTCGTTTAATCGATTAAACGGAACCGAGCCGCGGCAAATGCCCCGTAGAGATATTTGAATTTCAGATTCAAATTTTTTGGAGCCAAGTGGTGGTAGGTTTTCCCACCACACAACTACCTTGTTTTTACTTTTTAGAAACCATTTACCAAACCTACCAAGTTTAGGGTAAAAGTGAAAAGGTTTACTAAAAGGTGAAAAACAAAAAGGGTATCTCTACCACTTTTGCCAAGACATTCATTAGATAAAAAAAAATTGAAAACCCTAGACACTTGGAGTTGCTTGGCCGATTTTCATAGCCTCTTCTCTCTTTGATTTGATTTTCAATCATCAAAAGCTAGCACTTTGGAAGTGACAAAGTGATAGGTAAACTCCTCAATAGTTGGAATCATCCTAAGCTTGGATTCATCATAAACTTGGATCTTGGAGATCTTGGATCTCAAAATTTTTAAAAAGCTCCAACACTCATTGGAGTTATTTTCGCACCTTATAATGACACTCTTATATTTATGCATCTTATTATCTTATATGTTCTAAAACACTAACAGTGTACAAATTAACTAATGTGACAAAGGAGATTGCTCTCTTATCATTTGGATTAGATCACCTAGATGTATAAAAATCATAAAGGTCCTTATATTAGTTCCTGGATTGGATGAATCGAGCAGTATCAATCCCATGAATGTATAATCATTAATATCCTATCCAGAGTATTATCGAGATTGGACATCGATAAATACGTAAAAGACTAGTATTACACTTGTTTCACTGTGTGAGGGTACAATATCAAGTTCTCATATATTTGGGATTGGGATACTCATGTAAGTGTAAATATGAGGTTGTTTTTACTGATAGTACGGAAACATAGCTTCGCTCTGGAAAAACCCTTACGAATTCCATTGGTAGTAGACTTTTGTCTATGGAAGTCCGAAATCAGGGTAGGTGTATTTGGTCTTAACCGTATATTGCACCGCTAATACTATGCGTCATCAATATGCTTTGGTTTTCGGTCTGGGGTCGCTTCTGTTAGACAATTATGACCCATAGCGTCACCGTTTGTAAAAGACATTGTGTTTTGTACAAAATTGACTATGTAATATTGAAATTGCCTTTTATCATTTCGTAATTCATTTACTATTACATATAAATGGTAAAAGTCCATATGATTAGTTCCGGATTGAGATGATATGAGACAGTATCAATCCATAAAGGTTTAATCATTAAATATCCCTAGTCGTAGTATTATCGAGACTGGACATCGATAATGCGGAATAGACTAGTATTGCACTTGTGCGCGTTGTGAGAGCATAACGGCACAGTTCTCATATGTTTAAGTATAGGATACTTATGCAAGTGCGATAGGAGGTTGTGTTTTACCGATGGTACGGAAAACAGCTTCGCTCTGGATAGACCCCGCGGAATCCCATTGGTAGTATGTATATGTGTCTACGGGAGTCCGCGTCAGGGTAGATGTATTTGGTCTTAACCTGAGACTTACATCGCTAATACTTGCGACAATCGGTAAACTTTGGTTTTGGTCGTCCAGGGCTTTAACAGGTTCTGTGTACGCCTCTATTGGGTTTATCGAGAATCGTAGTGTATTGGATGTGATGTCAAGACGGAAGTATCACTCCAGACATATGGAGATGATGATCACGCAGGGATTCATAACTCGTTCTCTATTGTGTTGCAACCATCGGGATAATGTGACAAGGTCATGATTATCCGATTCAAAGAGACTAGTTGTTTGATATCCGATATGTGCTTCGTACGGGGCAGACACTATTCCAGCCCCAGGCCTAGCACGTGACATCTGATACTGGATCGAAATACGAGATACTAGGTATTCTACGTCTGACATAGATTATATATTCCAGTAAGAATATTTCTGGAGAATTGGGTAGGCACGGTGCTTTGCTAGAAGCCAACCATGTCTTGTAAATCGGTAAGCACGTAGTACGAGGTACTCGCTTTATCGGATAGTCCGATAACCGGATTTACTGCCAACATATCCAGAGATCTCTTGGGTCGCTTCCCAAGGATTCACCGATGACAGTTGACTTAAATTGGAATTAATCTGGGATTAATTAAGAGAGAGAAAATTAATCTGGGATTAATATGGGCTTTATTTAATCTGGGATTAAAAGTGTACAGTGGCGAAAGAACGCGATTAATTTGGAATTAATCGGTAAAATAAATTTAATAGTTAAATTTGATTTTTCTATTTAATTTATTCAAATGGGCTAAAATTAATATATCGGATATATTAAAATGATTGGATTTCATTACGAGATTAAAGTCGGACTTTAATGCGAACGAACGAATTAATTTAGAATTAGTTCGTGAACGACGTTCGTAATATATATTGCGAGGCATCGTTATTTAATTAATTGGATTTAATTATTTAGCGACGAAGGATCGTTTAATCGGATTAAACGGAACCGAGCCGCGGCAAATGCCCGTAGAGATATTTGAATTTCGGATTCAAATATTTGGAGCCAAGTGTGGTAGGTGTTCCCACCACACAACCACCTTGTTTTTCTTTTTGAAACCATTTACCACTCTACCTTGTTTAGGGTAAAAGGTGAAAGGTTTCACTTTTGGTAAAAACAAAAAGGGTTCTCTAACACTTTTGCCAAGACATTCATTAGACAAAAAAACACAAACCCTAGACACTTGAGGCTTGGCCGAATTTTCATACCTCTCCTCTCTTTGATTTGATTTTCAAATCATCAAAAGCTAGCACTTTGGAAGTGAACAAAGGTGATAGGGAAACTCCTCAATAGCTTGGAATCATCCTAAAGCTTGGATTCATCATAAAGCTTGGATCTTGGAGATCTTGGATCTCAAAATTTTTAAAGCTCCAACACTCATTGTAAGTATATTCCGCACCTTATAATGATCAACTCTTATTTATGCATGCTTATTAGATCCTTATAATGTTCTAGGAACACTAACAATGGTATCATGAGCCTAATTTGAGCATGATAATTTTAGGGTTCTTGAATCTTAAAATTTGGGGTTTTTTGATTTTGAGCATGATTTTTTGAAATTGATGCTTTGAGTATGTTTACAACATGATAACTTAGAGTTATGCATGATTAGATTTCAAATAAATCAAAAGCAACAAAAATAAAAAATTGTTATGTGGCCGAAAGTTACAGCTTTGCACTGCAGTTTTTTGTTTTTTGTAACATGAAATAATGTGTTTGGATGCATGTTTAAATGATGATAGTTGGTTTAATATGATTAGAATCAATGTCTATAATGTTCATGTTAAAATCAAAGTGCATGTTGAGCATGAAATGATGATCTTAGGCTTCAATATGTCTCAAGCATGCAATGATGTGTTTTTGGCTTGATTTTATGTTAAGCATGAATTATTAGTTTAAGCATGATTAATTAAGTTAATTAATATTTTGGAAATATTGAGTTTAATTAATTAATTATGGCTAATACACTTTAATTAAAATAATTGTGATATTTGGAATATTATAATTATGTAAATGCCTTTAAAATTGAATTGGGCTAAAAGTGTGTATTTGGGCCTAATGGGCTTGGTTTGACCAAGTTTGGTTTTGGACTTTTGGATTGGATCCAATTGGGCCCAAAACCAATTCCATGAAGTCCAAATACATCACTTGACCCTTTAAAGTATTTGATTGGGCCTAATGGGCCTAAATTGATTTGATGGCAATAGGGTGATTCCTATTGGGCCTTGGCATTTTGGGTTTGATCCATTATGGCCAAAGCCCATGCCTTAAGAATCAATTAAAAGCCCATTGGACTTTAATTAAAAGACATTGGATGTTATTGGGCCTTTGAGACCCATCAAGATTGGATTTGGAATCCAAGTCTTTAAGGCAACTATGTAAGTGTAAATATTTAATTTGGAATTAAATAAGAATTAGTATTGAATACAAATAAATTGGATTTAAGTTGTAGTTCGATATAATTCAAGAATACGTACTCAAAAGTATTTATTCTCAAACGAGTTGGACTCGCGCAAATCAAATCATTGTTTGAACATTGGATGGTCATTAATCAAAGATTAATTAATTGGATTAGATTGATTGTAATAAACATGTTTTGATTGAATACATAAATGTGATGTATGAATAACGTATATCGGATGGATATTAGAAGGGCAAGGGCAATTTTGGAAATTGTAATAAGTTTAGAATTTATTAAATTGGACCTGCGTGTCCAGCCTTTAATCTCATTACTCCTTGTAATTCTCTTCTCACCTATTCCCCTCAATGTATATGAGGTTTCTTTATTGTATTTTGTAAAAGGGTAGGAGTTAGAATAGTTCTAGTCGGGGAGAGGAAAGTGAGTGATTTGTTCTAGGAACAATCTGTTTAAATATCCATCCGCATATCGTTATTAATTTACTTTTGCGCCTTATGATGTTTTAGAAGCATGCTTAAGGGTGTATGATGAGACCTAATCAAAGATAATAAATTGGATGCCAATTTACGCGAAAAACCCTCAAAAATATATTAAGCGTTTTTCCTTCCGTTGAGTGATTCTTACTCAAGATCCAAAGTTGGCATTGGCTTGTTGGCCAAAGTCAAGGCCTTTGTCAATTGAGGATGTGTTTGAATCATGAAGGTTTTGTTACATATCGGTGTCTTGTCCAAGTTGTGATTTGTTGGCCAAAGTCAAGATCACTTCTTGTCCATCGACATTGATTACGAAACTTTCCATGTCAATGGGTCCCGCTTAACTGGAATCATTAAGCTTGTTGTGCCAAAGCCAAGGCTTAGTTGATTCAGAGGAAAAAGGTTAGGAAAATATGTTTGACATATAACATATATAAAGTATATGTGTTTCGGACTTGGATGTCCACCTACCGGATCTAGGAATTGGATGAGATCCAATTGATCTTCGAGATCTACCTAGTTAAGTTTCATACAGCTTGTTGGCCAAAGTCAAGGTTGTATGTTATTTAACGGGATCCTAGCCCACTAGGAAACTAGGTTTCCCGAGTACTCGACAGAGGGTTAGAGGCTCGCCGAAAAATAGTGGGAGGCTAGTATTGAATTTGCAATTTCATTCAGATACTTAGCTTTACGCGCTTTCAAATAATTTCGTCAATATTACTTTATTAGTTGGACTAATATATTGTTATTTTTCTATGTAACAGTTAGACTGTACCCATTATCGTTGACTAGATAGTTAGACTATCGTAGATCAAGATGACTGGCAAAGGAAATGTCCGTGATATTATCATGGGAGATAATGTCTTCAAGGGCACAAATTTTGCTGATTGGGAAATGAACCTTAGGATTGTCCTAGGTTCAGAGAGGCTGTTGTATACTACACAAAGACCTCTTGGGCCAAAACCCGGACCGACTGAGACACTTGAGCTGGAGCTTTGGAAGACTCACAGCGATGATTGTGACACAACTCAGTCAATTATGCTTGCTTCGATGACTCAGCACTTTCGCAGACAAAATAGGGACTTGGATCCTTATAATATGTTGGCAAGGTTGCAAGATCTGCATCGCTCTAACAAGAGGATGCAGAGGTACGAGTTAGTCAGGAAGCTCTTTCGCTCACGCATGACAGATGGCATGTCCGTTGAGTCCCACGTGGCTCAGATGGTCGCCGACATCGATGAGCTGGCCAGCATGGGGATTGTCTTTGAGGCAGAGATTACTGTGGACATGGTCCTGCAATCCCTCCCCGATACTTGGAGACAGTTCATCATAAATTATAATTTGATGAACACCAGTGATACTCTTGGAGAGTTACTGTCAACTCTCAAGGAGGCTGAAAAGGAGTTTCAAAAGGGCAACAAGCGCGAGGCGCACTTTGCATCGACATCTCATGGACCTAAGGCTGGGCCCAAGGCAACTGGAGGTGTGCGAAAGAAGAAGCATATGCAAAAGGGCAAGGCCAAAAAGTCAAAGGCTTCTGGGAAGCCAAAGGACAAATCTCAAGATGTTTGCCTACAGTGCGGCAAGCGGGGTCACTGGAAGCGTGACTGCCGCGAGTACAAGGCGCTTCAGAAGGAGATAAAGGCGGGCAAGGCACCGGCCTCAGGTATGTTTGTTATTGAGATAAACATGGCTACTTCTAGCTTTAAAAATTGGATTTTTGATTCTGGTTGTGGTACTCATATATGTACTGATGCGCAGGATCTGCAGATTAGCAGGAGACTGGCTTCAGGAGAGATTGATCTGCGTGTTGGAAACGGGACACCTGTTGCTGTTTTGGCCGTGGGCACTTTTGTTTTAGAACTGCCTTCGGGACATGTACTTAAACTATCAGACTGTTATTATGTACCTAGTTTGACTAGGAATATTATCTCTGTATCTTGTTTGACCCAATGCGGGTACACTTTTGTATTCCGAAACACTGGGTGTTTTGTTTATAAAGATGATTTTGAGATATGTTCAGCTGATGCTAATAATGGTCTTTATATTTTGAATATAAATCAATCTCAAACATATAATGTAACAAACAAAAGGCTCAAACTAAGTAACAAAGATGAGACTTACATGTGGCATTGTCGTCTGGGACACATTAACAAGACTCGCATATCCACACTTTCGAAGAGTGGGTACTTGGACGGATTTGATCCAAATTCATATGACGTCTGCGAATCTTGCTTATTAGGCAAAATGCCTAAATCACCTTTTAGCGGTAAAGGTGTACGCGCCACCGAACTGTTAGCCCTCGTTCATAGTGACGTTTGTGGGCCCATGTCTAGCCAGGCTAGAGGTGGATTTGAATACTTCGTAACCTTTACGGATGATGCATCGCGTTATGGTTATGTGTATCTTATGAGACACAAGTCGGAAACTTTTGAGAAATTCAAAGAGTTTCGACACGAAGTTGAAAAACAGACCGGCAAGAGTATAAAGACATTACGGTCAGACCGTGGTGGCGAGTACTTGAGCAATGAGTTTCTAGATTACTTGAAAGAATATGGTATTCTTTCACAGTGGACTCCTCCTGGAACACCGCAATTAAACGGTGTATCCGAACGGAGAAACCGAACTCTGTTGGACATGGTAAGGTCTATGATGAGTCGCACTGAGCTACCTATTTCCTTCTGGGGATATGCATTAAACAGTGCAGTTCTTATTTTGAATAAGGTTCCGTCAAAGTCTGTACAACAGACACCATATGAGATATGGACAGGAAAGAAACCGGGTTTCTCATTCCTAAAGATTTGGGGATGCTGGGCATACGTCAAACGTTTGGAAGGTACCAAACTTGAACCCAAATCGGATAAATGCCTATTCGTAGGATATCCTAGGGAAACCAAAGGATATTACTTCTATCACCCACGAGAGAACAAAGTATTTGTTGCTCTACATGCGGTTTTCCTTGAGAAGGAATTCCTAAATACAGTGGTAAGTGGGAGGAAAGTAGAACTCGATGAAAATCGGAGTGATACTGTTCCTGGCATAGAATCCTCAACGGAACAAGAACAGTCCATCCGGGATGAGACTGTACCACAATCTTCTATTACACAAGGACCGCGTAGGTCGGAGAGAGTCAGGAACCAACCTGAGAGGTATGGGTTTCTGATCTCACCTCATGTAGATATTAATCTCATTGAGGAAGACGAACCGGCTACGTATGAGGAAGCGATACAAGATATCGATTCCACTTTATGGCAAGAGGCCATGAAGTCCGAAATGGATTCCATGTACACCAACCAAGTTTGGACACTGGTTGATGCACCAGAAGGCGTAAAGCCTATTGGATGCAAATGGATCTTCAAGAAGAAGACCGACATGGAAGGCAACGTACAAACGTACAAAGCTAGGCTTGTAGCGAAGGGGTATCGTCAACGACATGGTGTCGATTACGACGAAACTTTCTCACCCGTTGCCATGATTAAATCCATTCGGATAATGCTTGCTATTGCTGCATATTTCGATTACGAGATATGGCAGATGGACGTTAAAACCGCTTTCCTTAACGGAAACCTTTTGGAGGATGTTTATATGCAACAGCCTGACGGTTTTATCGTGCCTAAACTTGCAAACAAGGTTTGTAAGTTAAATCGGTCCATTTATGGACTGAAGCAAGCATCGCGGTCATGGAACCAACGTTTTGATGAGATCATAAAAGAATATGATTTCATTCAAAACGAGGATGATCCTTGTGTATATAAGAAGGTTAGTGGGAGCGCACTGACATTCATTGTCCTTTATGTTGACGATGTATTGCTTATGGGCAATGACATTCCCATGTTAACATCGGTGAAAGCTTGGCTTTCATTAAAATTCTCCATGAAAGATCTGGGAGAAGCAGCCTTTATTCTAGGAATAAAGATCTACAGGGATAGATCTAGAAAGCTGCTTGGACTCTCTCAGAGTACGTACATTGACAAAGTGTTGAAAAGATTCAACATGGATCAGTCCAAGAGGGGACTGTTGCCAGTGTCACATGGCATTCTCTATCTAAGGACATGTGTCCTAAAACTCAAGATGAGAGAAATAGCATGAGTCGGATACCGTTCGCCTCGGCAGTCGGATCGATCATGTATGCCATGATATGTACTCGACCTGATGTCTCGTATGCTTTGAGCATGTGTAGTCGCTATCAGGCCGATCCAGGTGATGGTCACTGGATGGCAGTTAAGAACATCCTTAAGTATCTTAGACGAACTAAGGATGCTTTCTTGATTTATGGAGATGGAGAACTTGAGGTAACTGGGTATACCGATGCAAGTTTCCAAACCGATAAAGACGACTCTAAGTCGCAATCCGGGTACATATTTTGTTTGAACAACGGAGCAGTAAGCTGGAAATCTTCCAAGCAAGAGACTGTTGCCGATTCAACAACAGAAGCGGAGTATATTGCTGCATCTGAAGCAGCAAAAGAGGCAGTTTGGATCCGTAAATTCCTAATTGGATTAGGAGTAGTTCCGTTAGCAGCTGAGCCCGTTCCATTATTGTGTGACAATAACGGGGCTATAGCGCAGGCTAAGGAACCACGGTCTCATCAACGATCCAAGCATGTTCTTCGACGTTTCCATCTGATTCGTGAGATCATACATCGTGGCGATGTGAAGATCGAGAAGGTCGCATCAGATGACAACATTGCAGACCCGCTGACGAAAGCTATTTCACAGCAAAAGTTTGAGAAACACATACATAGTTCAGGTGTTAGATGCTTGAGTGACTGGCTATAGGCCAAGTGGGAGATTGTTAGACAATTATGACCCATAGCGTCACCGTTTGTAAAAGACATTGTGTTTTGTACAAAATTGACTATGTAATATTGAAATTGCCTTTTATCATTTCGTAATTCATTTACTATTACATATAAATGGTAAAAGTCCATATGATTAGTTCCGGATTGAGATGATATGAGACAGTATCAATCCATAAAGGTTTAATCATTAAATATCCCTAGTCGTAGTATTATCGAGACTGGACATCGATAATGCGGAATAGACTAGTATTGCACTTGTGCGCGTTGTGAGAGCATAACGGCACAGTTCTCATATGTTTAAGTATAGGATACTTATGCAAGTGCGATAGGAGGTTGTGTTTTACCGATGGTACGGAAAACAGCTTCGCTCTGGATAGACCCCGCGGAATCCCATTGGTAGTATGTATATGTGTCTACGGGAGTCCGCGTCAGGGTAGATGTATTTGGTCTTAACCTGAGACTTACATCGCTAATACTTGCGACAATCGGTAAACTTTGGTTTTGGTCGTCCAGGGCTTTAACAGGTTCTGTGTACGCCTCTATTGGGTTTATCGAGAATCGTAGTGTATTGGATGTGATGTCAAGACGGAAGTATCACTCCAGACATATGGAGATGATGATCACGCAGGGATTCATAACTCGTTCTCTATTGTGTTGCAACCATCGGGATAATGTGACAAGGTCATGATTATCCGATTCAAAGAGACTAGTTGTTTGATATCCGATATGTGCTTCGTACGGGGCAGACACTATTCCAGCCCCAGGCCTAGCACGTGACATCTGATACTGGATCGAAATACGAGATACTAGGTATTCTACGTCTGACATAGATTATATATTCCAGTAAGAATATTTCTGGAGAATTGGGTAGGCACGGTGCTTTGCTAGAAGCCAACCATGTCTTGTAAATCGGTAAGCACGTAGTACGAGGTACTCGCTTTATCGGATAGTCCGATAACCGGATTTACTGCCAACATATCCAGAGATCTCTTGGGTCGCTTCCCAAGGATTCACCGATGACAGTTGACTTAAATTGGAATTAATCTGGGATTAATTAAGAGAGAGAAAATTAATCTGGGATTAATATGGGCTTTATTTAATCTGGGATTAAAAGTGTTCAGTGGCGAAAGAACGCGATTAATTTGGAATTAATCGGTAAAATAAATTTAATAGTTAAATTTGATTTTTCTATTTAATTTATTCAAATGGGCTAAAATTAATATATCGGATATATTAAAATGAATTGGATTTCATTACGAGATTAAAGTCGGACTTTAATGCGAACGAACGAATTAATTTAGAATTAGTTCGTGAACGACGTTCGTAATATATATTTGCGAGGCATCGTTATTTAATTAAATTAGATTTAATTATTTAGCGACGAAGGTTCGTTTAATCGGATTAAACGGAACCGAGCCGCGGCAAATGCCCGTAGAGATATTTGAATTTCGGATTCAAATATTTGGAGCCAAGTGTGGTAGGTGTTCCCACCACACAACCACCTACCTTGTTTTTACTTTTTAGAAACCATTTACCAATCCTACCTTGTTTAGGGTAAAAGGTGAAATGGTTTCACTAAAAGTGAAAAACAAAAAGGGTATTCTACACACTTTTGCCAACACTCATTAGATAAAAAATTGAAAACCCTAGACCTTGGAGTTGCTTGGCCGAATTTTCATAGCCTCTCTCTCTTTGATTTGATTTTCAAATCATCAAAAGCTAGCACTTTGGAAGTGAACAAAGGTGATAGGGAAACTCCTCAATAGCTTGGAATCATCCTAAAGCTTGGATTCATCCAAAGCTTGGATCTTGGAGATCTTGGATCTCAAAATTTTTAAAGCTCCAACACTCATTGTAAGTATATTCCGCACCTTATAATGATCAACTCTTATATTATGCATGCTTATTAGATCCTTATAATGTTCTAGGAACACTAACAGTTGTACAAATTAAAACTATGTGACAAGAGATTGCTCTCTTATCATTTGTGATTAATCCCTAGATGTATAAATAATAGAAGGTCCTTATGATTAGTTCCTGGATTGAGATGATATGAGACAGTATCATCCACGAGTATAATCATTAATCCCTAGTCAAGAGTATTATCGAGATGGACAAATCGATAATACGTAAAAGACTAGTATACACTTGTGCACGTTGTGAGGGTACAATAGCATAGTTCTCATATATTGGGGTATTGGATACTCATGTAAGTGTAATATGAGTTTGTTTTACTGATATACGGAAAATAGCTTCGCTCTGGAAACCCTTACGAATCCATTGGTAGTATGACTATGTGTCTATGGAAGTCCGAAATCAGGGTAGGTGTATTTGGTCTTAACCTGAGACTTGCACCGCTAATACTTGCGTCAATCAATATGCTTTGGTTTCGGTCGTCCAGGGCTTTAGCAGGTTCTGTGTACGCCTCTGCTGGGTATATTGAGAATCGTAGTATATTGGGTGTGATTTCAAGATGGAAGTATCATTCCTGTCATAGTAGAGATGATGTCACGTAGGATACGATACTAGTACTCTCAAGTACTGCAGTCATCGGGATATTATGACTAGGTCATTTATCCGATTATATAGACTAGTTATCAGACATCCGACATATGCTTCGTACGGGGCAGACACAATTCCAGCCCCAGACCTAGTACGTGACATCGGATACTGGATCGAAATACACAATACTACATTTACTACGCTTGATATAGATCGCGTATTCTTGTAAGCATGTTTCTGGAGAATTGGGTAGGCATGGCGCTTTGCTAGAAGCCAACCTTGTCATGTAAATTCGTAAAAACGTAGTACTAGGTACATACGTATTCAGATAGTCCGATAACCGTATTTACTACCAACATATCCGGGGATCTCATGGGTCACTTTCCGAAGATTCACCGATGACGTATGTGTAACATCCCAGATTTTCGGGACGGTTCTAGAAGATTTCCGGACTAAAGATATAGTCTTGGAGCATGATGATGATGAAGAATAAGAGTTTAAGTGATGTTATATGAGTTGGAATAATTGATTTTGAATTTTCTTCGCGTCAGAAAACGCTTGGGATTAAAAATTAGTTGCGCGATTTTCGTAAAACGCGTAAAGTTTACAATTTCGGTCACGAAAAGAGCAAATGAACTCCGATCAAGTTGTTTCTTGAACCATTGGATTCGCTTTTTCGAGACGAACAACTTTCATGTTGAACACTTTTCGAGAATCGCACCAGAAGGGCTTCAAAACGATTGATTTCAGAAAATACCCCTCTAAATGGGGGCATTTTTGTAATTCATGGATAAAGATATTTTTGGTATTTATTATTGTTATATTATATTTATTATTTTGGTATTACAAAAAAAAAGAAGGAAAAGAAAATCAAAAAAAAAAGAGAACAACGCAAAACTCGTTGGGGAGAGGAAGAGCAGCGCCGGTGGTTTCTGGTCGGCCTCACGCCTGCGGACCACCACCGGCAGTGTCTTCCGGCGAAGGGGAGAAGAACGGCGGCCGGCGATAGGCAAGGAAGTGCCGGAAACGGCGAGAAATAGGGGAAAAAGGGCAGGCTCATGGGTTCCCGATCTCGGCTCGTCGGTTGTTTTTCATGGCCCGAGCCACCTACCGAATCGAATCCCTCGGAGAGTACTATGAGTGTGCAGAGTCGGATTTACCGAATAGCGGCCAGTTGCATGTGAAACGAGGAAGAAAACAGTGGTGAATAGTAAACCCATGATGAACAGTAGCTCCGATCGAAATTCTGATCGCACCAGCGCGTTCGTATGGCCGTTGAGAGTCCGGATATGGCCTCGGAATTTCGGTATGACCTCCTTTGAGAATTTGTTATATTAAAGTTTACCGCTATTTATTCGGATGCTTCTATTTATTTCGTAGTGTAATGAATTTGCGTGAACTAAATTGAATGTGATATAATATGTTAAAATGAAAAATATGGTAGAATCCGGGGGGGAACGGATGAGATTTGATCGATCTGGTAGAATTAGCGAGATTTTGGTAAAACAGAGTTTCTCGTGCGAATGAGCGTAGTTGATCGTAAACATAGTTATGATGTAAATATGGTATTGCGAGGGTAATTAGGTAATTTTGGATTAGTTCGGGGGGGGTTTGAGACCCTTCCGTAGCGTTTGTGGAAACTTTTCCGCAAGTTTTGTCGCACACGCGTAAAATGAGAATATGACCCATCTAGCTAATTTAGAATAGCATGTAGGCATGTATTAGAGTAATGAAGCTTAGACCATAGTATCAGAGATGATTCGGGTGTTCTGGGGAAACCCGTAGTTATTTTAGATAAGTTGGAAGTTCCGTAAATAGCGGTTCTAACATTGCGTTGTTACTTGTTTGACAGATCGGACCCGGATCGCGGGCATTCGCTTAGTCAGGTAAGTAACTCATGCTTCTAATACTTAAAAGATTTAGTAATGTTCGGAATTAATTAATTATATACTAGAATTGTATATAGTATATGCACGAAACATGTATATCTTTATATATAAAGATGAGTGTGAAAGAAATAAGTAGGTGTAACTAGATACGCATATAGATAAGAATGAGCGATTATAAGCAAAAGGTATGAGTAAGAAATGAGTATGAGCATAGAAGTATAGAGACGCACATGTAAGCATATTTCTATGAGAACACATAAATAACGTCATAAATATATTTTAATAAGACTTGGATATAGGGGATGTAGAAACTACACCCTAGGGAATGGGATTAGAATTATAAATAAGATAAACATATATGAACTAGAGTTATAAAGGAAAGTTTGTAATTTATGAGTTATATAAGAATATTAGCAACATGAGGATAGATACGAGTATATAAAGTGATAAGAAGCATAAATGAATAGAATATACATAGCATGAGAATATATAAAAAGTTATGATTTGAGATTTCTGAACACAAGTTGATAGTTAGAAAATGGCAAAGAAGTTTAAGAATGAAGACATTGGAACTTATATATGTTTGATATCTGATATAGTAGTAGAGCTTCGAATATATGTGTATGAATATAAATTGTATAATATATTGACTGTGAGCCACTAGCAAGGTAAGTTATAAAGGTAAGCTAAGTTGTGATGGTTGGATGTGTGCATATATATAGATAAATATAGATATGTATCAATGTAAAATGAATTTAGCATGTTTAGTTTGAACAAGCATTCTGTTGATATTTGAGCATATAGTTAGTAAGATCCTTATAGAGAAAATCATGACTAGAGTAGAGAGAAGCATGAGACATGCATATATGCAAGTGCATGTGTGTGTGTGCGCGCTTAAGTTTTCAGCAGTTGAGCCGACGATAACAACGTTTTCAACAATTTCAAATGTTTTAAAGAAAGATTTCAAATGCTTTGAAAAGAATCGTATTTCAGAAAATGTTTTACAGTTTGAGTTACAGATTATGGTTTCATGGTTTTCGGGGCATAAGGTAAAACCTCACCCTAGTATGTAACTTGAGACATTGTTCGGAATTGATGGATTTAGAAACATGTGCACATGTTGAGGACTGAGGGGACGCTCTCAGATCCTCTAGATGGGCTAGGGGGACGGTGATACGTAACGCCCCTAGACCCCAGTTTGAGCTTGGGTGGTAGCATAGATCCGCACCCCCAGCTCCAGATTGTGGCTTGGGGGACAGCGAGACGTAACGCCCCAAGACCACTAGTTTCATGGCATGTATGACATGCTTTGGGGGACGGCGATATGTAACGCCCCAATGTCATGGGTTTGCATATCTGACTCTAGGACGTATGGGTGGACGACGAGACGTAACGCCTCCATGCGTCAGTTTTTCTACAGACACTCAGATATCAGTTTTCAGAAAGAAGTTTTGAAATATCAGATTTCCAGAAACAGTTTTCAGACAGAGACAAAATTTAGAGAAAGTTTTTAGTTTTCAAAGATTCAGATTTCAGTATTTTCGAGGCACAGATTTCAGACATAAAAATCAGTTTCCATGTACAATTTTAAAAGATTTTCTAAAAAAGAAAAAAGAAAAGAAAGAAAGAGTGAAATAGAGTTTTCAGCAGAAGCTTTCAGAAACAGTTTTTGGAAAAAAGTTTTCAGAAAAGAGTTTTCATGCATTATCTAAAGGCATAGCATGTTCAGTAGATATGGTTTACAAGTTTTGCATACAAATCATGCATTCTAGTGATTTATCTGAGAGGCACATGGTTGATGTTAACATATGACAGCATGATCATATTTGTGTGAGTATATGATGAATGTTTTTATGTATGGTGTATCTACATACAATGAACGTCCCGAGAGCATTGAGGTAAGATAACTTGACTCTAAGTATACATATATGAGTACGTGGTTGATAGTAGTTGTGAATGAAAATGATATTATATATCACCGATTTGATGATGTTTCAATGAAATAAAAGAAAAATAACTATAACAAGTGCCCCAACCTAACGGGCAAAGAATGAACAATGTAGTGAAGGATAGTTAAGTAGCATCGGAAGTGTTTATATATGGTATTGTATGTAGGATAGAGTATGAAATTAAGTAATATATGATGTTCACAGATAACATTTAAGGAAGGTAAGAATATAAATATGTTTCTTTTGTGTTATGATTAGTTTATAAACAACTATATGTCGAAGATATGAAGTATGAATAAATAATAACCTAAGTGGGTCTTAAGAATTTACAGAATCTCTAACTAAGACTATGAATAATGACCTTGTAAGAGTAATGAAAAACACAGAACATGTAAAAATGAATACGAAATGGGAGTGGAGATCAGACATTGGTATGATTGTATGATTCTAGTTTGTATTCGAGTTACGAGTAAAGAAGATAATTAACCTATCAATTGAGATATTCTCTTACAGTGTGATTTAAGTTGCGTTATAGATTGCGATGACTTTTATAAATGTGAAGTTTTATTATCGGAGTATCTGCATGATTACTTACTGGGTCATTATGACTCATATCATCATAGTTTGTAGTTTTACAGGTCAGTAGCTGTCATTTAGAACCAGCAGATGTTCGGTGAAGACTTTGAAGACGGTGGATCCCCCCAATTGCAGTCAAGGGAGTCCTGGGTCGAGTTATAGGTCCTCACGGCCCTTTGTATAGTTTTTGTATTTACTATTGCATTTGTATTTCATTTGTATAAGTAATGTAATAGCATAGTTTTAAATGTTGAGTTCGGGCCGGAGGCCAAGTAGTTGTTTTTATACTTTGAGTTCAGGCCTGAGGCCTTGATGTTGTGTTACCGGCCTGAGGCCGAGATGATTGTGTTCTTGTTGTATTTGGATGCTGGCTACAGGCCAGGTTGCATGATGTTACGAATACATCATGTCGAAATTTCGTTAGATTCAGAGGCTTATGGAGATGGGTTTAGCCTGACTCCTGCCGGTAGCATCCTGGCCTAGGCGGGATTTACAGTATGACTCGCACTTTATTAATCTGAGATTAATTAGATGAGAGAGAAAATAAATCTGGGATTAATTACAGAGATATTTTATCTAGGATAAAATATCATTTAAAGAGAGAACGATTAATTTGGAATTAATCGATAAATTAATATATTCGATATATTAAACGAAATTGGATTTCGACGTGGAATTAAAATCAGATTTTAATTCGGGCAAACGAATCAATTTAGAATTAATTCATTAGCGATGTGAATAGTAATTATGCTAGGCATGATTATTTAATTAAATTAGATTTAATTACGATGCAACGGAAAATTAGTTAATTTGGAATTAACGAACCCGAGCCCGAGAGTGTTTGCGAGTGCATTCGCATTTCGAATTCGAGTGCGGCACACAAATCACATCAAACGTCAAATCGTAAGTCACATCTAGCGCACATCATTCGTCAATCAAGTGATAGATGTCTTTCACTTTGAGTGATTGACACCAGTCACCATTCATGAGTGATGTGACTTGATGGAAGTGGTTGGAAAGCTTTTTAAAAGCTTTCCAACCACTTGAATGACATATATTATTATTTAATTACTTGGTATATGTTTTGATTTTTGAAATCAAATACCAACCAACACACAACACTCTCTCATCTCTCCTCTCCCTCTCATTCACGTCCAAGGGGCATTTTCTTTCTTCCTCCATTTTTGGTGAAGGCCGAATATGAAGGAGAAGCTTTTGATGATTTTTATGGCAAAAATCAAGAGTGCTAGCACACATTTGGAGTCGTATGATGGTGATAGGGAAACCCACCCGTGTGCATGGAATCATATACACAAAGCTTGGAGCTTTAAGGACATCCATGGCCGATTTTTGGAGGACAAAAAAACTGCCACTGCCGAGAGCTTCTTAGAGGGAGAAAAGATTTTTGTTCTTCACTGCATTGCCTCTACCGATCGATATAAGTATTCCGTAACTTCTTCGTTGTATTCGCACTTATGTTTTATACTTGAATCGACCCTCGGAACCGTAGAAACTCCAACAGTTGTGGGCTTCACTTTTATTATTTTCTTTTAAGCGTGCTTCACCCCTATGTCTCGACCTTTTGACTTTGGATTCTCTGTATCTTGAAGGCTTTTGTCGAATACTTGAAAAAGAAATGTTATTTGTATGTTTGCATGTATGCAGGTGTGCCGATGATTTCTTATTACATGCTCGTTCTTCGGAAGTGCAAGAGTCGTGACGCTTTCAGCGGTGATATCATTAAGTTACTTCTCACCCTTTTTGCCTAACCTATACCTCACGTTCCCAAGTCATCGATTTTATTTTCCAAATTCCTTTTTATTATGTAATGACTTTTCATATGTTCTAAAAAAAAAAAATTTGACATCTTGTCTCTTTTCAAAGTATGAGCATCATCTAAAATCAAAATTTAATTCCAACAAAGGTTTCACTTTTCAAATGCTTTTCTCTATGTGTATGTGATTATTTTTCAAAGAATTACAAGCAAACCAAATCGATTTATGCAGATGCTAAGCATAGATTTAGTACTGACACTTTAGTCCATTTTATCTTTTCCATTACCTAGATAAGTTAACACTTAGTTAAAGATCAACAGGATTTTAGAATTTCATTTTATGTAGGATTCATCATTATCTTTAACTTCCTTAGGTCATCAAAATATCTTTTGATGCAAAGACTCAACATTTGTGATGCAAGTACCTGGTTACTCAAAAATTTCACCAACTTAAGTTTATTTGCATACTAAATATTTGAGTTGCAGTTTGACACAAAAGTACTCGTAGAGTTCACAATATTCTTGGTTACTAAAAAATCCAAACAACGGAGCAGATTTATATGATTCACACTTTTTCTCTTTTTTCTTTTTTCTTTCTTTCTTTTCCATTGTTCTCTTCATTTTTGTTTGCATCATCTCTTTAACTTAATGTCGTTTTAGCCTTAACTTTGAAAGAAAGTTAAATGAATGTCAAACATTTTGACTATCTCTACAAGTCGTGCCAACATAAATTCTTTATAGGTAGGCAACATAGTGCTAAATGCAAGTTTGAGTATGTAATGTTTTAGATGACATTCTATCGTTGATTCCAAAGTCAAAGAATTTCCTTAAAGATTTAGACATGCTAATTTTTTGAGAGACATGATATCTTTGAGAATGACTGAATTTTATTATCATTGAACATTTTGCAAAAGTCATAACAAGAAAAGAGAGATGTAATGTAACAATCATGTCTAGGAATGGTATTCCTCAAGATTAAGTATCTTATATTTCTGTTGATCAAGTCTTGAATCTCATGTTTGAGGTGAGTATACCTTTCAGTCACATGGCCACGGGCCTGATGAAATGCACAGTAGTAGGTCGGATTATCATATTTAGTCATCAGTTTCTGTTGTGCATCCAATAGCTTCAAAAGACCTTTCCTTTCTCGTTTTTAGAGTACTTGGTCTAGCGGTTTTCCCATGTTGAAGAAGTGTTTCTACTGGATGGTGTTCACTTATGTTATTCCATTTCCTGAATTCATCGATCCTTCCCTACAGCTCTTTTATACAACCAATGTTTTCTGCTTCTTCTTCTTCTATGTCAATGACAGTATTTTTCAACCTCTAAAAGCCAGTCATCATGTAGGTCATTCTTCAGCTTATTATGGATGGAAGGCTTGGTTCCCATATTAATCATTTTAATCTGGCCCTATTGTGAAGGTTTAGTCTGCATTTTCAGTAGTTGGCTGCTCCAGTGGACTAGACATTTTTTGAAGCTTTCCTCGGGCTTCTACTTCATATTTTCTAGATTCCGAAGTAATAGATCCAGTTCTAGGTCTGTGACATATTAGTTGAGTGTAGACATTGTATTTTTTACAAATATAGTTCGATGATGAGTCTCATACAAGAGACACCTCTGGAAAATTAGAAAATTACAAGGATGAACTCCGCGAAGGAAATGAACTCCAAATAACGCTACCAAAAGCCATTCAGACATAAATAATATACGGCCTATTTTCTCTCAAATAAGTAGATTCAGTTGGATCTGTCATGAAAATGCTAAATTCGACCTGACAAGGATAATTGTCATTGAATATGCAGATTATCCATTACTAAAGTCATTGGATTTGATCATGATTGGTCAGACATACATTTCAATTTAACATCCATCGGACATACATTAAAGTGGGTAGCGCTCCATTAATGGTTGGTCATATGAATAATTCAAATTATATATCTGAATGGACATAAATCAGATGTTACTTTCAACAATGATAGTAACGCCAAATAGAGGATGAGGTTGAAGAATGATTTTATCCCCATTCCATTTCAAGACCTCCTCAGACATTATAAAAAGTAACATTTCCCCCATTTAGAGGCTAATCAAAAAATCGGAATTATAAAGTTAAAAATAAAACCTTACTCAAAAGAAACCGTAGAAATACTCATTGATTTTTGAAGTTCCTCTTTTCTTGGAATAATTTTGAGTTGTGACCCAACATAGAGAGGCTACTCTTCGAGCCAAGGTACATAGAAAGGTAATACATGATGACATCTTTATTAAAATTATTATCTTTATGTATTTTTCTTCATGATATGAACCAGTATATGTGGTCGAATGCGAAACACATCCAGTTAGATATACACCATATTCAGCCTTATATGGTTGTGGGACACAGAAATCGGCGACGTTGTTCCAGGCTCACGGCCTAGTCGGGAGTACGGAGTAGCCCACGGGGGACTAAATCGGAGAATAATGGAGTCGCCACCCAGTGTGAACTGGGAAATGATTTAAGGCCGCACTCACCCCTCGTAAGGGAAGACCTAAAACCGTTGGGTTCGGAATGGTCCCTTACTTATGCCACTTGCAATGAAATGATTTTTGCAATAATCTAACAGAGTCTACACAACATACATACGCAAGAATAGCCTACATCTAAGTTTGCATACAACCTATATCTAAATTTGCATGTATACAAGTAAAATCTATATCTAAGTTTGCATGCATGAAAGTAAGTTGGAATAACGGCAAGCACATAATTTCATGAACATATAAAATTAATACATACGGAAACATAAATAAATAGCTATTATCTAAGCATAAAAAAAAAAAGATAATCAAATTCCTCACATGAAAGAAAGAACTAAAGCATGCATGAAAATAACATATTATTTCTAATAAACACTAGAAAAACATAAGATTGGATGAGACGAAATATGTGCGTTCCTCAAGCGGTATGTGAGTACAGAACGCACTACCGTCCATTCGGATTCGGCTACGGAATTTACATCTGGGTTTCCATCCGATATACCTCGAGAGGTAACACAAAATCATTCATCCAACGGCCACAACATATAAAAACCAACAATACGCATGCGAAGAAATAATAATAAATAACAAGAAAAAAAACGGGAATAAATAAAAATGGTGCCCTTAGGTATAACCTCTTAAGTCGCCTCTTGGAAGTACGTTACACGGTTGTCGGAATGGTTGATGCTCCACAACTTTTCTGATTTACTGGTTCGTTGTTTTCCTTCGTTGTTTCGCTGTTTTGGGCTGTCGTTTCCTCTACTTTTGTTGTATTTTTTGGTCATTGCGTTTGGTTGTTGTTTGCGGTATTTATGGGCTGGTTTGCGGTTAAAGATGCGATTTTGGTGGACTGGTGTGCAGTTTTTTGGTGCAGTTTTTAGGGACTGGTTGTGCAGATTTTGGGTGCGGGTTGCGCGGGCAGGTTGTGCGGTTTATGGGTGAAGATTACTCAGGCAGTTTGTGGGGTTACAGAATCTGTTTGGTGTGGTTTTCATGTGCAATTTACGGGTAGACCCGGCCAAGGTTCCGGTTCGGAACCAGAACCGAACAGGAACCGAACCGGTTGGAACCGGACGGTTCCGGTTCCAACCGGTTCCGGTTTCGGTTCCGGAACCAAACCGGAACCTAACCGGTTCGGTTAGGGTTCCTCCCCTAGCCGAACCGGTTGGAACCGTTCGGTTCCAACGGTTCCAACCGGAACCGTACGGTTCCGGTTGGAACCGGATTAATATTTTTTTTTTTAATTTTTTAAATAAGAATTTTATTTGTAATTTAGTGCAATTATGTAATGTAATTTAACGTAATTTGTAATTTACATAATTTTATTTGTAATTATGTAATTTTATTTGTAATTATTTTCAAAAAAAATAATTTAAAGTAATTATTTGTAATTTAACTTTTATTTTCAAAAAAAAAAAAAAAAACGGAATGGAACCGGAACCGGAACCGAACGGTTCGGTTCCGGTTCCGGTTCGGTTCCGGTTCCTTTTTAGTGTGGAACCGGAACCGAACCGGAATTAACCGGTTCGGTTCGGTTCCACACAAAGTGGAACCGGAACCGGACGGTTCGGTTCGGTTCCGAACCGGAACCGAACCGCCGGCCCGGTCTATTTACGGGTAGTTTTACAGGGTTACATGGGCTATTTGGCGTGAGTATGGAGGCAGTTTTATGGAGGCTGTTATGTACGGCTGTTGGCGTCATTTTTTGTTGTTGTGTGGCGTGAATAAGTGGCTGGTTTCTTGGCTATGTCTTACAGTAATATGGGGCTGATTTCAGGTTCTGTTTTCGGTAATTACAGAGGAAATTTCTAGGCAGTTTCGATTGAAAAAGAGGGGCTCTTTCTGGTTTGCTGGTCACGGCAATTGCAGGGGAAATTTCTTTGTGTTGGCGTGAGTCTCTAGGGCGATAAATGGTTGGTTTATGGTCTTTTTATAAGAAAAGTTTTGGGTCTTTCCTTGTACGGGAAGGGAAAGAAATATGTAATTATGGGGGGTATCTCTAATTAGTGTGTCATAAGGAAAAATATATTCACTTTAGGAAGGTAATTTGTAGGATTTGATTTATTTTAGGCATGTGATTTATGATATTTGATTTGATTTCTTTAATTCAGGAAGGTGATTTGATTTGATTTCAACATGTGTTTAATGTGTGGATTTATTTTTTTGGAGGGATTTGGGCATATGGCTTGGCTTTTTGTGGGCTTGGGCGTGTGGTTGGTGATTTGTGGGCTTGGGTGTGTGGTTGGTGATGTGTGGGCTTGGGTGTGTGGCTTGGTGTAGGTTGTGGGGGTTTTGGGCCGAGGTTGAATTTTAACAAAGAGGTCCAACGAACAAACTCGAAGCTAAGAAAATGAACCGAGTCCAACAAGGTATTGATTTTTGAATTTTCCCTTCCGACGTCCGTTTCCCGCGACTTCCGCAACTGAAATAGTAGTGCCTCCGTACGAGGCTCATCATCGGGATTTATATGCAAAAATGCAGTGCCTACAATGGTCACTCACATACTGGTATATAGGCTGGAAACGTATATATAAATTCCATAGATGATTTTGAATGGACGGCAATGTGGTCTACACTTGGTATACAATTCCATGTACTATTGGGAAATAACCATATTCGGGGATTGAATTTTTATAAATCCGTATTATGTTTAGTTTGTTTATTGTTAAGTAATTATGTTACCATTGTTTTTCACTCATTATATGCATGATTCTGTTTTTGTTTGTTGTTATGGTAACATGTCATTTGTAATCTTTATATTTATATCATGATAAAGCAATTTTAGATCACGACTCTTATCCGGCTAGACTGGCCACAAGTCTGTCCGGACATATATATTTAAAGAACACATTTGTTCGGGTCTCCCCGAGGCCAGGTGGATGAGGGGCATATCATATCCCTGTGTGTGCAAAATAATGCACAATGAATCTTTTGACGATACATATGCTTTCATGAGCCGAGGGACGTGGCAGTGCTGATATTCACATGTTAAGACCCGAGAATTTAGGTGTCATATACATCTTTATTGAAGTTCCCGATATCAACTCATAAACTCGTTGATACCGAGAAAGATGAGACAAATGTTGATGGTGATTTTCAGCCTTGGGGAACTCAAAAGCCTAAAGAAAGATATAACAGGATTTGCACTTACCAGATGGTCTGAGGTTCTTTTTAAGGATGAGAGATCAAATGAATCACCCGGGAATAGAGCACAGAGGCACCCGACCTGATAACAATGCATTAGATTCAACAACATTGGCACATGTGAAGACCGACCCGAGGCTGTCATGTGATATGTTTTATGCTTGTGACAATAGGAATGGGGTTTGGAGTGAGCTAACTGAGGCACAATTGCATACACCTGAAGAAACTTACTAGAAGCAAAGGAACATAGGAAGCTCATGAGCCTTCGTACAATTATCAAGAATGTTCAGATTTAGAAAGAGAAAGTAAAGGAAGTGAGGAAATATTTCTCGACCCGATCTGTTAAATAAGAGAGGAAGATGATCCAACACCAATCATCTCGGCATGTCGACCCGATGACCTAGGTCGGGGTTTTCATTTCTTGTGCTTATGTATGGATGGCTTAAGCCCTAAATGAGAGGTTGAGCCTCTAGAAGGTTGATGCAATGGAGTAGGGTAAAGAATTATCTCCTGACACACAGAACAACATGAGAATGGTTGAATTACAGGCTGTCATGTGGGCAGAACGTGTAACAGTAGTAGAGCGACAGATTTGCAAGCTGGCTGAACAAGTAATAGTTAGCAATAATGACAAGAAGACGTGGCTGACGTCATGGTTTGGTGCAACGGTAAATTTTTTAATGTAGTAAAATATTCAAGAGTCAATATAAAGGGAACATGTAATAATGGGCAATAATGACAAGAAGAAGTAGCTGATATCATGGATTGGTATAATGGTAAATTTATGCGTGTAATATAAGATTCAGGGGCCCCATATAAAGGAGTCAAGGATTCAGTTTCAGGGTTTGGTTCCTTTATTTAGCATTTTTTTACATTTGACTACTTGTAAAAGAAAGCTCTAAAAGTTGAATGACAGAGGGAGAAAACAGGTCGGTTTGACCCGAGCTAATAATAAAAATTTCCCTTCTTTGCTCCCATGGATGTAGGTTAAAGTCGCTCTCCACCGAACCACGTTAATCCTTTGTTTTTCTATGTGATTTCTTATTTTCTTGCCAAGTTTACCTTTGATTCCCATTTAACCAAATAAATTCATTGCTGGGGGAGATGTTTTCAAGAAATAAGTTTCCTAAATTACCTTGGAACCAAAACCACGATCAATACCTATTTTGAGTTTCAAAGTAACTACCATGTTGATGTTAAGTAATAATCCAGTCAAGTACCTACCATCGAAGTAACTACTATATGCATCTCCTGCAGTGGAACGCAAGACTTAATAAAGTTTTGTTAGTTTTTAATGAATTTTAATTTTAAATTTTTTAAAGTTTTGAAGAGTTACAATAAGTTATTTTTATAGAAGTTAAAAAATCAAATTATTATATTTGTTTAAATTACAAAAATCCACAATTAATATTGGTTGTTAATGTGTTAAGGTAATTATAAATTTATTTTAATTTGATTATATTATACACACCACAACAGCTTTACTGTTACATTCTCAAATCCCACATTAAGATATGGCATGATATATTGCCAATTATAATCAATTGTATTTAAGTCAATTGATTATAATTGATTTTGTAATTAATTGTACATTATTACCATAATATTGTAACGGATACCTTCCCGAAATATCCGAGCTTGTAAGCCTATAAAGGCAACATATGTTCTCATCGAATAATAAGAAAACATATTTTCTTCAAACTCTCTCTCGGTTTCTCAGTTTCTCACATGGTATCAGACGCCTAGGTCTTCCCCCAGTTACTGTTTCCAAACAGTCCCTTGTGAAGTTGTTCCACTCCAGGACCTCTCTGAACTTTTCCAAATGGACAAATCTGATGTTATGCAGCCCATTCCTACCATTCTCACAGGTTCAAACTACCGTCTCTGGGTTCAGGGGATGCGCAGTTTTCTCAAAGGCCGAAAGTTATGGCGCTATGTCACGGGAGATATCAAGCTCCCCAAACAGAGTGTTGATGAGCCTGATGATAAGTTTGCGGATCGTCTTGAAGACTGGGATAGCAAGAATCATCAGATTCTGACATGGTTTCGAAATACTTCTACTCCCTCTATTCACCACCAATTTGGGCGCTATGACACTGCCAAAGAAGTCTGGGATTTACTTGAAATGCGATACACTACCTCTGATCTCTCTAGTCAGTACCAATTGTGGGAGGAGTTGCATAATTTAAAACAGGATAGAGGTCAGCCTATTACCAGCTTTCTTGCTAAAATGGAGGCTGTTTGGGATCAACTTGCTCTTTCAGAACCTCCGATGGATTGTGCTGTTGATGCGGCCAAATATACTGCATACCGTGAGCGAATGAGGTTAATTCAATTTCTTATGGCTCTTACTGATGATTTTGAATCTTGCAGAGCTTCTTTATTACATCAAACTCCCCTGCCTACATTGGAGGCTGCTGTCTCTCGCTTATTATCTGATGAAACCAGATTAGGGTTACTTAAGCCTCCTCAAGATGATACCGTGCTTGCCGTAGCCAACAAATACTCCTTCCGAGGTGGTCCCAAGATATGTCGTACATGCAATAAATCTGGCCATACTTTAACTGAATGCAGCCTTACTGAATGTCACAAATGCAAGAAAAAAGGCCATGTTGCATCCCATTGCCCTACTAAGATAGATTGCCGCTACTGCAAGCTGTCTGGACACACAATTGAACATTGCCCCACTCGTCCTCCCCGACCCGGTCAACCTCCGAGGCCTGTGATAGCTGCTGCTGCCGCCAATGACGTCAGTATCCCTTCTTCCTCTCACATGCCTACTGGTAACTTAGAATCCCTTCTTAGACAAATACTTTCCATTCCTTCTGGTACTTCCACTGCCTTGTCTACTACATCAGGTAATTCCTCTTGGTTTTTTGATTCTGGTTGTTGTAATCACATGACTTCTCAACCTCACTTTTTCTCCACTTTGGATCTAAACACTACTGCACCGCCGATACATACTGCCGACGGCTCACAGATGAATGTCAGTCAAACCGGACAAATTACTACCTCTACACTCACACTACCCAACACTTTTTTAATTCCCAAACTTACATTTAATCTTATTTCTGTTGGACAATTGTGTGAACTTGGCCTTGAACTAATTTTTTCTTCCAATGGTTGTCGTGTACAGGATCCGCAGACGGGACAGATTCTTGGGACAGGCCGTAGAATTGGACGTCTGTTTGAGCTCACTTCCCTGCATCTTCCTTCCGCTCGTATCTCCCAGTTATGTGCTGCAACTAGCTCTTCTCCTCTTCATCTCTGGCATCTGCGTCTCGGTCATGCTTCCTTAAGTAAACTTCGTCCTTTGATTTCCAATGGGTCTTTAGGTTCTATTACAGTCAAAGATTTACATTGTGTTTCTTGTCAGCTTGGCAAACAACCAGCTTTGTCTTTTAATAATAATCAGTCTATTTCGACTGCTCCTTTTGATTTAATTCATTCTGATATATGGGGTCCTTCACCTACACCAACTATGGGGGGATCAAGATATTTTGTGATATTCATTGATGATTATTCGCGTTTTACCTGGATATTTCTCATGAAACAGCGGTCCGAACTTCCCCAGCTTTACATTGACTTTGCCAAAATGGTCAAAACTCAATTCTCCAAAACCATCAAAATACTACGCACCGACAATGCTATGGAATATCTTGACTCTAAGCTTCAATCATTCCTTACCGATCACGGTACACTAGTCCAACGATCATGTCCATATACATCTCAACAAAATGGACGAGCTGAACGTAAACATCGCCATATTCTAGATACAGTCCGATCCATGCTTGTTTCTTCCTCCTGCCCCGAGAATTTTGGGGTGAGGCCGCCCTCACAGCTGTTTATATTATCAATCGAATACCCTCTGCTGTAGTCCACCAGTCTCCATATGAGTGCTTACATGGTATTTCACCTTCCTATGAACTTCTTAAGGTTTTTGGGTGTGCATGCTTTGTCCTTCTCCCTCCAACTGAACATCACAAGTTAGAACCTCGTGCTCGATTATGTTGTTTTCTCGGTTATGGTATCGTACACAAAGGCTATCGTTGTTGGGACCCTGTGTCACAAAAACTTCGAATCTCCCGTCATGTCGTCTTCTGGGAACACACAATGTTTTCCTCTCTTTCCGACTTCAAAGTCTCTTCCTCCTCCCACCTTCCATTATTTACTAACCCCTCTATAGAGTTGTTTCCCAATACTGATGATGCAGGACATATGGACGAGCCTACCGATGACCAATCTACTCTTATGCCTGCTCCTGATGCCGCCTCGTCTGCTGATCCTACCACTGCTCCTGTTGAGATAGAAAACAACCTTGATGCATCCTCCTCTCGTTATCCTACTCGAGTAAGACATCCTCCTCCTTATCTTAACCGATATCATTGTTTCTCTGCTATTGTTTCCTTACATGAACCACAGTCCTATAAAGAAGCATCCACTGATCCTCATTGGCAGCAAGCTATGCACGAAGAATTACATGCGTTGGACAAGACCGGTACTTGGGACTTAGTTGACCTTCCTGCTGGTAAAACTCTTGTGGGGTGTAAATGGGTGTATAAGATTAAAACTCATTCAGATGGCTCTGTTGAACGCTATAAAGCACGTCTTGTTGCCAAGGGCTTTACACAAGAATATGGGTGATTGATGAGGAAACCTTTGCTCCAGTTGCTCGTCTCACATCAGTCCGCAGCTTACTTGCTATTGCTGCTGTTCGGAAATGGAGTTTGTTTCAGATGGATGTCAAGAATGCGTTTCTCAATGGTGTTCTTTCTGAAGAAGTGTATATGAAACCACCTCCTGGTTTTTCTCATCCATCAAACAAAGTGTGCCGCCTACGACGAGCTCTCTATGGTCTGAAGCAAGCTCCTCGGGCATGGTTTGACAAATTTAGTACTGTTATTCATCAACTTGGGTTCACCTCCAGCCCACATGACTCGGCTTTGTTTATTCGTAAATCTGATAACGGTATTGTCTTGTTACTCCTTTATGTTGATGACATGGTTATTACTGGTGATGATACTTCTGGAATCACTGATCTCAAGCAGTCTCTTAGTAGCCAATTTGAGATGAAAGATCTCGGTATTCTGAGCTACTTTCTCGGTCTTGAAGTTACCTCCTCTGATGATGGATATTATCTTTCCCAGGCAAAATATGCCTCTGATCTCATTTCTCGAGCTGGTCTGACCGACAGCAAGACAGCTCCTACCCCCATTGAGTATAATGTTCGGCTTACCCCTATGGATGGAACCTCTCTAGATGATCCTACTCTCTACCGTCAATTAGTTGGTAGCCTCATTTACCTTACAGTGACTCGACCGGATATTGCTTATGCTGTTCACATTGTTAGTCAGTTCATGGCTGCTCCTCGTTCCACACATTATGCTGCTGTGCTGCGTATACTTCGCTATCTTAAGGGCACTTTCTTCTATGGTCTTCACTTCTCCTCTCATTCTTCCCTTGAGGTTCGTGCTTATTCAGACTCAGATTGGGCGGGCGATCCTACCGATCGTCGATCCACCACTGGCTATTGCCTATTTCTCGGTGACTCTCTTATATCTTGGCGTAGCAAGAAACAAACTCTTGTTGCTCGTTCTAGTACTGAGGCTGAGTATAGGGCTCTTGCTGATACTACAGCCGAGCTATTATGGTTACGATGGCTGTTGGAGGATATTGGTGTCCCTCAACCACCTTCTATCAGACTTTACTGTGACAACCAGAGTGCTATTCAAATCGCTCATAATGATGTCTTTCATGAGCGAACCAAACATATCGAGATTGATTGTCACTTCATACGTCAACATATTATTCAGGGCACTATTCAGTTGATTTATCTCCGATCCGCTGACCAACTGGCGGATATTTTCACTAAGTCATTTCTTCCCAGCCGCTTTCTCACTCTTGTTTCCAAACTCAAGCTGGTTCCTCTACTACCACCTTGAGTTTGAGGGGGGATATTAAGATATGGCATGATATATTGCCAATTATAATCAATTGTATTTAAGTCAATTGATTATAATTGATTTTGTAATTAATTGTACATTATTACCATAATATTGTAACGGATACCTTCCCGAAATATCCGAGCTTGTAAGCCTATATAAAGGCAACATATGTTCTCATCGAATAATAAGAAAACAATATTTTCTTCAAACTCTCTCTCGGTTTCTCAGTTTCTCACACACTCGAAAATCCAAAGAAAAGCCTGTAACAAATGTTCCACGAAAGGCTATTGGTAGTCTTCTTGGAGCTGGCTTGGCCTTGACTTTGTTAGAACCCGCATCAGCTACTGAGTTACAGTTGCTTGGTTCGTCTTGGCAACTGAGTGAACCGGCCTACGCCCTATACACGTGTCCAGTGTTATTGATTGGATTACTACGATGGCTTTGGTGTGGCAATATGGGGAGAAATCTGGGTTTGAATCATAGAAGGGTCTCTCTTGGGGTATGGGACCCCTGCTTGGTGGAGCATTTTATGCATGCACATAGCATTTCTTTTATAATTCTGAGTCGCTTGAGGGTCTCTTATCAAAAAAAAAAAAAACACACTCAACTCCATCAATGGCTTCATCACTACTCTCAATCTCATTGTCTATTATTCTAAATACACTTGCACTCATTCTTTTACTTGTCCTAACATTTGCCAATGAAGCGGTTTCCCCAGCTCAATATCCTTCGCACCTCTAGACAATCTCTGCACCTTCAATTTCCATCAATATACATGACATAACAAAACCAAACAGAGAGGAAATAACAATAACGAAAAAAATGTCGAAGAAGAAAGCATTCAGGGCAACACTATGACCGTTAATGACTTTCATGGTGGCTCTATCCCTACTGATCTTCCTTTACCTTCTGCCCCTGCTGTAATTGGTTTACTCCTTTTTGTTCCTGGGATGTTCATGTTCCTGCTAGAATTTTTCATGAAGCCGATGCTTATAAATGGTTGATGTGTATAAAGAGGAACATATAGATGTTATGGAATTTGGAACATCCGATAAATTTATTTCTGTCATAATCCAAAAAATTCTATATAGATGATGTTCCCGAGCAAATAAGGGTTATTTTGGAGTTATTTTGGATGTTAAGCAAAAAGCGAAGCGAGCGGAAGGAACGGAACGGAGAGGAAGCTCTGTCCCATATCTCCGACGCACTAGCTAACAAAATATATCTCTTCAAAAGAGCGGAGCGAAGCGCAGCGGGTAGGAAAGAGCGAAGCGGGTCGGTACTGATCGGTTTTGTGCAAAATCGATTGAGACAGTGTTTTTCTTGGCTTGTTTTATCCTAGAAACGGCGAGGCTGACATACTGCTAGCACAAATTCTGGGTAGAGCAGCGAAACGTCTTAAAGAGAGCGACCTAATCCACGACTCAACTCAGTTTCAATTTGAACGGTAACATTTTTCTTATTTTGTACATTGTTCCAACAAATTTTAACTCATTTGTCACCAAATCACATCCATTGAAGATATATTTCCAATCTTCTTTCAAAAAATCTTCACTTTTTCTTCAGGAACAGCTGAAAATACTCGAGGAAAATGCGTCACATTTTGCTAGAGGTTGTTTTCGGACAGATGGCACCAAAGTCCTAAATCGGCACCGAGAAGAATTCAGTCGTTTGATATATGAGCAATGATACACTCACACACACTTTCACATAAAATTTTACCAACTCTCTCACTGTAGCTACAGTGATTCACTGTAGATCACTGTAGCTGGAGTGAGAGAGTTGGTAAAATTTTAAGTGAAAGTGTGTGTGAGTGTATCATTTTTGTTGATATATAGAACCATCCCTAATCAATCATATAGACTTTAATTATTAGTCCAATATGATTTTAACGTAAATAAATGATTTTTTTTTACTATTAAGGATTGTAAAAAATCGAGCCCGCCCTAGGTCAGTTATAAATCTTAAAAAAATAATTTAAGGGGTGTATTCAATTGAGATTTTAAAATATTATTTATGGATAAATAAGTCCAATGGATTTTAAAAGACTATTTAAGAATCTAATAACTTATAAGATTTTTTTACAGTTTTTTTTAATCAGGATTTTTAATTTACTTATTAGATTTTAAAAGATTTATATCACAAGAATTTAAAAGATTTGAAAGAACCACATATAATTTTTATTTTTTTTAATGATGCTAACCAACCAACTTTTAATCTGATTATGAGTAATTTCTATCTAGTTCAATGAGACATTCTTTTTTTGTGCCATTCTCATCCAGATTACTTCTCCAATGAATTAACAATATCATAATTTCTATCATGAATAGGTGGGGATGCCTCAACCATTACAACTATATTTTCATTACAAGCTATGTTGGTGGTAATATTTTCTGGACTTAAGCAATCTATCAATATTTTACTAACAGTGTATATAACTTTACTGACGAAAATGCTTAATTATCTCAGATTATTTTCTGCGTTTCTGTGACAGAATATCATGTCTCTGACCGATGAATAAAAGATAACACCTTGGCATCAATGATTTTAATAATTGATAAATATTTTTCCTTAAATTTGGGTTTTTTTTTTAAAAAAAAAAAATACAAGTAAAAAATTAGCGAGAAAACGAGGGAAAAAATCCTTATTGTGCTAAATTCCCTTTGTACATTATCATCTATCCGATTGAAGAAGTTATGGTTGGAGGAATGACATTACCAGTTACATTTAAAAGAGTCATATTGCTTTATTTGAAATAAAAAAAGAAGAAATTACTAAAAAGCAAGTAACTTGTTCACGAAGAGCACGTGTATGTTCATCTTCTGTTTTTTAACAGTCAAAAAAATATTATGTAAAAAGTCTCATGGGTTAGGCTATGATTTTTTTATGGAGGTTGATATTTATAATTCTCACTAAAAAGTCTTACACAATCACGTATATAAAAAAAATCCTTCAAAATAATTATGTTTTTCAATACCATAAGACTTTCTATTATTTGTTTAAAGTCCTGATTGAATATCACTAGATTTGGATACACTCTTTAAAAAATCATATTAGTTTTAATGGAATACCACAAAATTTTTTAGATTATTTAAAAATCCTAATTGAATATCACAAGACTTATTTAACCCAAAAAAGTCTTTTAAAATCTCAATTGAATACACCCCCTAAATTTAATATATTTTTTTTAATCTTAAAAAAATTCAAACTTCGAAAAGTGCAGCCAAAAAATTGGCTTCCGAAAAATGATTATTCATAATTTAAGGTTTATTTTTCATGTCTTTTTAAAACAAGAGATATCCATTAGCCAAAAGAATTAAATGAATTTTCTTAAATATAAATTTCATTTTAAGCTAGCATTATGGTACATTTTGTTAGAATAATTTGCACAAATAAGAAAAATATTACCGTTCACATGGAATACAAAATTGAAGTTGGCTTGAGTCACGTACTAGATCACTCTCTTTAAGATGTTTCATGGCTCTACCTAAAATTTGTGCTAACAATATGTCAGTCCCGCCGTCCCTAGGATAAAATAAGTTCAGAAGACTTTGTCTCAATCAATTTTGTGTAAAACCGATTGATATACTCACCTCCAACATAAAATTATTGCTCAGAATCTCAACAGCAAAGACTAATAGTTCACCAACAGCGAAAAGGGCCAGAAAAGCATACATGCTCTTAAAGGACCAACAGCGAAAAGGGCCAGAAAAGCATACATGCTCTTAAAGGAAAAAGCAACCAAGCAAAAATGCTGCCCCAGTAAATGTAGTTATTGAAAAAAGCTTAAAAGCATTAGAGATTGTGGAATTTATGAAATCCAGAACAAATCCTGCAAGTGTACCCAGTATGCCACAGACAACTGTAATTTCGCCAAAGATCATATCTTTTAAATGAAGATGTTGTTGCTGCTTAACCAAAACAAACCCCTCAAAGGACAAGAAACAAAAAAAAACGCTCTTTTGAAAAGCTACAGCAAGATTGTAAGCCCCGTTCAGTTGGTTTCAGAAACCATCTGAATAACTGTGGCAACCGGCCAAGCCCAGTGGGGAAATTCATCAGCTCCACATGTGTCTCAGCCGCTCGCATCAAGTGCGAGAAGAATGTCGGATCCAAGGCCACAACACTGTGGAATTTGACCCAGGGACTTTCATGGGCCTTTGACAAAGCAATCAGCCCATTCATGTCAACCTGTTGCGTTGATTACTCTCCTGGTGTGTTTAAGTACTCATAATCGGAATGAGACAGAATCAGAATGAAATTGAATCAGAATGAACTGGAATGGGAATGATAAATCGGAATTAGAATAAATTATTTACTTAACTGTAGAATTCGGAATCGGAATGAAGCAGTATTACCATTGATGTGTTTATTTTTTCCAGTAATCAGAATGAATTGTTAAAAAGTTACAAAAATACCCTTAATTATAATTTTATATTAATTATTATTAATTTTTTTATGTATTAAATTATTCAATGTTAAATTATTCTTTTATTAAAATATTAAATATTATTTTATTATTAATCATTGATTAATAGTTTTTTTATTTTATTATTTAAGTATTAATTCATTATTAATGTATTAAATTACTAAAATTAAATTATTATTTTATTAAATTATTATTTTATTAAAATATTAAATATTATTTTATTATTAATTTTATTCATTATTTATAAATTAAGTATTAAATAAGTATTACTTTATTAATTAATTATAAATGTATTAAATTACTAAATATTAATATATATTTTTATTAAATTATTATTTTATTAAAATAGTAAATATTATTTTTTATTTTTTATTAATTATTAATACATTTTATTTATTATTTATAAATTAATATTAATTAATTATTTTAGGGATAATATTGTAATTTCCCTTCAATTATGGGAATGTGAATCTCATTCTCATGGGAGTCCAAATCTTTTGTCCCATCAATTATGCTTCACTTCGTGCTTCACCAATCAAATTTGGACAAATAATATCTCTCATTAAATGAGAGAACTCTGACTTTAACACTCCACCAATCAAATTGTTCTCTCATTTAATGAAATATATTAGTTGTCCAAATTTGATTGGTGAAGCACGAAGTGGAGCACAATTGATGGGACAGAATATTTGGACTCCATGGGGTGATGGAAATGGGATTCCCCATTCTCAAATTTGGGGGCCCGATTCTCATTCTATTTCCATTTTTATTCAAAATTATGAAGTAAACAACCTTATTGGAAATGATTAGTATTCCGTCATTAGTATTCCTTCATTCTTATTGCCCTTAATTAAAAACACAATAAGTAATGCATCCACCAAGGCCAAAGAGACACGGTATTGGAACTGTGAAGATGCTGTAATTTCTTACCAAACTTCATTTCAAATTACAAATCTTTAAAAATTCAAAATGGAAATTCAAAAATTGGAGTTGTGAAGGTTGGGAGTGGTTGTCGAAAAAATGGAAGGACTGGGGATATGAGGGGTTTCCCTTTTTAAGAAAAAGATTTGTAGAATATCAAAAGACAAATGGTTGGCGTGATGAAGTGGGTGGAATTGATTCCTTTTGAATCCCAATAAAATCTATTAATTGTGTATATTTGAAACTTAATTAATTAATTTTTTTTTTTCCAACTTCTCTCAAATAAATTTTTTGTAACTCTTCTAAATATTATAATCAATATTAAAATTCATTAAATACTAGCACATTTGGATTCAATCAATTACTGTGGGTTCAAGACAAGTAGAATATAAACTGGAATATACAGAGGGGTTAGTTTCTTCAGTTTGTTCATTCTGCTGCATTTGAATTTAATTTTGAACCTAACTGATAGATTTTGCTTGTTTGTATATGTACCGTCGATAAATTTGGGCTAAGGGCAATTTTGACTTATTACTTCAAGCCCAGTACTGAATACACCTAGGCTCCTCTAATAGTGTCGGATACAAAGTCCAGGCTCAAGTTACTACCTCAAGCCCACACACTAAAGGAAGCCCTAAGTTTATTATATGTAGGCCCAGAGATCCACAGGCCCATGCCCAATGAGATACCCCATATCCAAGCCATAACCAAACCCCACCATACGCCAGCCCACGAGACGCTCAGACTCATAAACACTCTTCAAAACCCAGCTATTTCCAGCCTACAACAGGCAAATATAATGATTACACCTCATGAAATCAGCTGTTACCAACAACCAACGGGCGAGCAATCAAGTGCAATAAATACACACACTTCCCGAGAGTGTGTATATAAGAGGAGAAGGACCACGAGAAAGCATATTCAAGCTCTCCTACTCACATACTAGTAGCATTCTCTCCAGAACTCTCATAATCGCCAACCTACCGCCCTCACGGCACCATACAAGGATCAAGGTAATATATGCCTTTGTTCCTCACCTTACGGTGTTAATTGCTCACTTCACTACTGACTTAGGCATCGAAGTGTCTACGGAATCCACCACACCGGTGTTGGACAGTTATGACCCATAGCGTCAATGTTGGTAAAAAGCATTGTGTTTTTGTACAAAATTAACTATGTATTAATGAAATTGTCTTTTACCGTTTTGTAAATTTATTTACTTTAATATAAATGGTAGAAGTCCATATGATTAGTAACGGATTGAGATGATATGAGACAGTATCAATCCATAAAGGTTTAATCATTAAATATCCCTAGTCGTAGTATTATTGAGATTGGACATCGATAATGCGGAATAGAATAGTATTGCACTTGTGCGCGTTGTGAGGGCATAACGGCATAGTTCTCATATATTTAAGTATAGGATACTTATGCAAGTGCGATAGGAGGTTGTGTTTTACCGATGGTACGGAAAACAGCTTCGCTCTGGATAGACACCGTGGAATCCCATTGGTAATATGTATATGTGTATATGGGAGTCCGCATCAGGGTAGGTGTATTTGGTCTTAACCTGAGACTCGCATCGCTAATGCTTGCGACAATCGGTAAACTTTGGTTTTGGTCGTCCAGGGCTTTAACAAGTTCTGTGTACGCCTCTTCTAGGTTTATTGAGAATCATAGTGCATTGGATGTGATGTCAAGATCGAAGTATCACTTCAGACATATGGAGATGATGATCACGCAGGGATTCAGAACTGGTTCTCTATAGTGTTGCAACCATCGGGATAATATGACAAGGTCATGATTATCCGATTCAAAGAGACTAGTTGCATGATATCTGATATGTGCTTCGTACGGGGCAGACACTATTCCATCCAGCCCCAGGCCTTGCACGTGACATCTGATACTGGATCGCAATATGCAATACTACGGTATACTACGCCTGATATAGATCTTATATTCCAGTAAGAATATTTCTAGAGAATTGGGTAGGCATGGTGCTTTGCTAGAAGCCAACCTTGTCTCGTAAATCGGTAAAACGTAGTACAAGGTACGTACGTGTTAGGATAGTCCAACGACCGTATTTACTGCCAATATATCCGGAGATCTCTTGGGTCACTTCCCGAAGATTCACCGATGACGTTTGATTCGAACTTAATCTGGGATTAAAAGCGGAGAAACTTTATCTAGGATAAAGTATTATCTGAGGAGAGAGAAAGATTAATTTGGAATTAATCGATAGAATAAAATATTCGATATATTAAACGAAATTGGATTTCGATACGGAATTAAAATTAGATTTTAATTCGGGCACTCAAATTAATTTAGAATTAATTCACGAGCGACATGAATAGTAAATTGGATTTATTTACGAGGCATCAGAAAACTCGTTAATTTAGAATTTTCGAAATCGAGCCCGGAATGTGTTTGTGAGGCTACTCTGATTTTGAATCACGTGCGGCTGCAAGTCACATCGCAAATCACAATCGCGAGTCACATCACTTGTCATTGATGTGTGTGTTGGATAATATGACCCATAGCGTCACTATTTGCACAGATCATTGTGTTGTTGTAGCAAATTAACTATGTAATAAGGAAATTGCACTCTCATCATTTGTGATTAGATCACCATAGATATATAAATGAAGAGAGGTCCCCCTATGATTAGTTCCTGGATTGAGATGATATGAGACAGAGCATCAGTCCACGAAGGATTAATCATTAAATATCCCTAGCCGTAGTATTATCGAGACTGGACATCGATAATGCGGAATAGGCTAGTATTGCACTTGTGTGCGTTGTGAGGGCACAACGACATAGTTCTCATATATATAAGTGTTGGAGACTTATGCAAGTGCGATAGGAGGTCGTGTTTCCCGATGGTACGGGAAACAGCTTCGCTCTGGATAGACCCCTCGGAATCCCATTGGTAGTATGACTATGTGTCTATGGGAGGCCGAAATCAAGGTAGGTGTGTATAGTCTTAACCTGAGACTTGCATCGCTAATACTTACGATAATCGATAAACTTTGGTCTTGGTGGTAGGGGGCTTTGACCAAGTTCTGTGTACACCACTTCTGGGTTTATCAGAGAGTCGTAGAGTATTGGGTGTGATGTCAAGACGGAAGTATCACTTCAGTCATATTGGAGATGATGTCACGCAGGATACGGTATTAGTGCTCTTAAGTGATGCGCATCCAATCGTGATATTATGACCAGGTCATGAATATCCGATTATAGAGACTAGTTACCATACATCCGATATGTGTTTCGGACGGGGCAGACACTTATCCAGCCCCAGCCCTAGCACGTGACTATCCGATACTGGCCGATACACACAATACATTAGTATACTACGCTTGATATAGATCTAAATATTCATAAAAGGATATGTCCGGAGAATTGGGTAGACTTGGTACTTTGCTAGGAGTCGACCTGTCTCGTAAATCGGTAGAACGTAGTACTTGGTACGTACGTGATTCGGATACACCGACGACCGTATTTACTGCCAATGTATCCGGGGATCTCATGGTCGCTTCCCGATAATCCACCGATGACGCACAACTCGCACTCTTGAATAATCTGGGATTAAATAGAAGAGAGAGAAAATTAATCTAGGATTAATTACGGAGATATTTTATCTAGGATAAAAATCGTCTAGAGAGAGATAACGATTAATTTGGAATTAATCGGTAAATTAATATATTCGATATATTAAAAGAAATTAGATTTCGACGCGAAATTAAAATTAGATTTTAATTCGGGCGAACGAATTAATTCAGAATTATTCGTTAGCGACGTGAATAGTGAATTCGCTAGGCGTAATCATTTAATTACGACGCGACGGAAAATTTGTAATTTGGAATTAGCGAACCCGAGCCCGAGTGTGATTGCGAGCGTATTCGTATTTCGAATTCGAGTGCGGCGACGCAAGTCACATCAAGCGTCAAATCAATCGTCACATCAAACGTCAAATCAAATGTCACTTTGAGTGATGTGATTGATTGATGTTTGATTGATTGAAAGACATGACACATGACATAAAGTAGATGTGACTTGAGTGACATGTGAATAGTGTTTACCTTTTTGACTTTTGGAATGCAAATTAAAGGTAAATACATGTGAAATTCTTTTGAATTTCAAACTAAGTATATAAGATATACTAAATGCAAATCAAATACAAGATACACATTTTTCTTTCTCTCTCATTTCTCTCTTCTTGCTCACGCCCAAACCTGAAAACTTACTGGTTTTGAACCAGAAATGTCGTGAGCCAAGGGAAGCAAGGGTTGGGTTTTCATGGTGAAAACCGCAAGTGCTAGCACACTACGAGTCTTGCGAAGGTGGTAGGGAGGTTTCCCCATGAGCCGGGATCCATTTGACGAAGCTTGGAGCTCCATTTATCATCTCAAATTTCTGTTTTGCAAGGCAGTGGACTGCCACCAGTGGGCGTGAATGGCAGTGGCTTTTTGGGTTTGAATCGTCTCATAATTGACTCAACTGATCGATGTGAGTATTCCGCTACCTCCGTTGATGTATTCACGCATTATTTCATGTCTTGATTTGATCTTGGGACCTAGATATAACTCAACAATGGCATCAAGAGCTAATGTTGCAAGCATGAAATTTTAGGGATTTAAAATTTAGGTAAATTTGTTTTGAGCATGATTTGAATGAATTGATTGTTTAAGTATGCTTATAACATGTTTAATTTCATTTTGGTTGGACCAATTTGACGAAAAATGATTTCGAATTATTTTCCCCAAATATCATGCCATGGCCGAATGTATATGTATTTTTGGGATCTTGGATTTTTTGATTTTTTAATTCATTTGATGAGTTAGAATCGATTAGATTGACGTTAATTTGAATCGAATTGGATTGGATTTCGAATTGGACAAAAATCCCCAAAATCTTACCTTGGCCGAATTGGTGTATATGCCCTAATGTCTTGGATTTTTTATTTTGTGACATTGGATGTGTGTGAAATCATTTAGGATGGTGATTTGATGTCGATTGTAGGTTCGATTGGATCGAAACCGAATCGGACACAAAATCCCTCTTTTGGCCGAGACTAAAGAAGCATGTAATGGGTTTGATTTTTTCAATTTGTGTGTTGGACATATATAATGAAATGAGCATGATTAATTGGACTAATTTGGTGTTTTAGAAATGTTGATTTAGGTTATTAATCATGTAATGCACTTGGTAATTAAATTGGGAAAATTGGATTTTTTGAATTTAATTATTTGGGCCTAATTTTGGAAATTGGACTTAATGTTGTATTTGGGCCTATTGGGCTTGATTTATCAAGTTTGGTTTAGGCCAAGTGGATTGGATCCAATTGGGCCCAAAACCTTAACCATAAAGCCCAATGCGACTTATGAACCTTTAAAGTTCAATTGGGCCTAATGGGCCAAGATTGATTTATGGGCTTATGGGGTAAATCCCGGATTGGACTTTGGTTATCGGTTTGACCCGAGTTGACCAAAAGTCCATGCCTTAAGAAATCAATCAGAAGCCCATTGGACTTTAATTGAATTGATGTTGGACGTTAATCGGTCTTTGAGACGCGTTACGACTAGATTTGGAATTTAAATCGTAAAAGGTTTATTAAATAAAAGTGTAATATTTAATTTGGAATTGAATAGTGAATTAGTATTAAATACATGTTAAATTAGATTTAATGATGTAGTTTAATTTAATCATGAATTCGTACTTTAGTACTTATTCGTAAAAACGAGTTTGACTCGAACAAAATTAAATCGTTGTTTGAACATTGGATGATCACTTAATTATCAGATTAATTAATTTGATTAGATTGATTGATAGTATGCTTATATATGTGAATACTTGGTTGTGTTGAATGAATAATGTATATCAGATGGATATTAGATGGGTGGTCAATTTTAGAAATTGTTGTAATAAATTCGATTTATTAAATTGGACCTGCGTGTCCAGCCTTATCACCTTCATTCTCTTTGTATTCTCTTCTCACCTATTCCCCTCTATGTATATGAGGTTTCTTTAGAAGTGTAGTGTAACGGGTAGAAGTAGTACAAGTGCTAGCTTGAGTGAGAAAGGGAGAGATTTGATCTAGGATCAATGTGTAAAGTATCCATCCGCATATCATTATTATTTTATTTCATACTCGCTTTATTATGTATTTAGAATACATGTTTAAGGGTGTATGATGATGAGACCTAACAAAGATAATTAAATTGGTAGCCAATTTGCACGCGAAAAACCCTCGTTCTATATTAAGCGATTATCATTCCATTGAATGATTCTTGTTCAAGATCCAATTGGCATTGGTTTGTTGGCCAAAGTCAAGACCTTGTCAATTATGGATGCATTTGAATCATGAGGGTTTTGTTCCACATCGGTGTCTTGTCCAAGTTGTGATTTGTTGGCCAAAGTCAAGATCACTTCTTGTCCAACGACATTGATTACGAAACTTTCCTTGTCAATGGGTCCCGCTTAACTGGAGTCATTAGGTTTGTTGTGCCAAAGCCAAGGCCTAGATGATTCGGAGGATAAGGTTAAGAAAATGTATTAGATACATTGGCATAAATAATATGTTTAGGACTTGTATGTCCACCTAACCGGATCTGGGAATTGGATTGGATCCAATTGATCTGTGAGATCTACCTGGTTAAGTAGCATACAGCTTGTTGGCCAAAGTCAAGGTTGTATGTTATTTAACAGGATCCTAGCCCACTAGGAACACTGTTTCCCGAGTACTCCACAGAGGGTTAGAGGCTCGACGAAAATAGTGGGAGGCAAATATTGAATTTACAACATTCGTTCAATTACTCGCCATACACGCTCAAACAATATCATTCGTCAATATTTTACGTTGTTTTAAAAATTTATATAGTTGGACTATATACAAACTCATTCAATATATAGTTGATTTTATAATTAGATTATAGTAATCAATATAATTGAATTAAAATGATAGTTGATTTTATAATTGGATTATAGTAATCAATATTAAAATTATAGTTGATTAAATAATTGGGTTATTGTAATCATTATAATAAATAGTACCTTATTAATTGATTAAATAGTGGACTATTGAAATCAAGAAAGAATTGAAAAGTTGAATATTTAAAATATATAATCCTTGGATTAAATGTTTTAAATGATTTAATTTTCAATTGGGAATTAATAATAGGTTAATTTATTTGATAAAATAACTTATTATGACTAAGCCCATAATTAAGCAAATAGTAGAGCATAAAATCTTTGGAAGATTTATGTGATGATGACTTTAGTGCTTAATTAATATACTTATAATAAATCTATCTTTAGATTTAAAAGTATTAAAGTTGCAATTAATAATTCTTAGAAGAATTGATTTGACTATTCTAGTGGTGAAAAGTCAAAGTTTGCAATTGGGCATATTGCACGAGGTGCATATCGTTTCGATATTCCGAAACCCAAGGCTTGGCCAAAGGTTTGTGAAATATTGAAAAGATAATTGACATATCCCAAAGTGACTACCATTTGGATATGGAAGACACCAAGGAATTAAAGAAGGGGCGAGGCTCTAACTTTAAAAATATTTGTCAAAGTTATGTTCACTACTAGTATTGAAATTGGATTTTAAATACTTAGTGTGGTACATAAAATATATGTATTGATGTTCAGAATCAGCTATGAGCTGGATACTGACTTCAAGCCGAGATTTTTCTGCAAATCGGAAACGGGACGAAAGTCGCTGTTTCGACCGTAGATACCTAAGTTTAGGAACTATCCTTTGGGTATGTACTTAAATTAGGAACTGTTATAATGTAACTAGTTTGACTAGAGACATTATCTCTATATCAGCGTTTAATCTGTTGCGGATAAAACCTTTATATTATAGAACACTAAGTGTTTTATTATATAAAGATGATACTGAGATAAACACATTAGATGTGAATAACATAATTTATATTTTGAATATAATAAAGTCTCAAAATATAAAAATGACAAATAAATAGCTCAATTGATTTGATCAATAGAGACTTATTTGTGGCATTGTTGTCTGGGACACAATTAAACAAGACTCGTATATCCACACTTTTGAAGAGTGGGTACTAGGACTGATTTGACTATTCAAATAAGGTCTACGAATCTAGTTTATTAGTTAAATACCTAAAATACTATTTACTTGGTAATAGTAAAAGGGCCACCGATCTGTTAGCCATATTCATGGTGAAGTTAGTGGGCCCATATCTAGCTAGGTAGATGTGAACATGAATATTTCGTGACCTTAACGAATGTGGCATTACGTTGTGGTATGTGTTTCTTTTGAAGAACACAGATCAGAAACTTTTGAAGTTTCGACACGAAGTAAATAACAGATCGGCTATAGTATTATTCCGCCACGATTAGACCGTAATGGAAATTACTTAAGCAGTAAGTTTCATATGTACATGAAAGAGTACAGTATTCTTTCATATGAGGACTCCTCCCGAGACACTTTAGACGGTTGTGTCCGAACCAAAAACCAAATTTTGTTGGACATGATGGTTTATCACGAGTCGCTCTGAGCTACTATTTCCTTCAATGGGACATGTATTAACAGTGCAAAACTTATTTAGAATAAGGTTCCATATAAATCTATTTGACAGATGTCATATAGGATATGAGCAGGAAGAAACGAGGTTTCTCATTCCTAATAATTTGGTATGCCGAGGCATGACGTTTGGATGATACCAAACAAAAGACCCAAATTGGATAAGTGCCGATATAGGTTATCCTAAGGAAACCTTAAGTATAGTACTTGTAAATCTCACATGAGAACAATGTAATTGTTGCTCACCATGCAGTTTTTCCTGAGAGGAATACCGATATGCAGTGGTCAGTGGGAGGATAGTGATACTCGATGAAAATCAGAGTAATACTGTTCTAGGCACGAAGTCCTTAATGGAACACAAATAGTTCATCTATGATGAATCTATACCATTAATCTTCAAATACACAAGAAACTAGTAGATCGGATAGAGTCAGAAAACAACCTAGGGTATGGGTTTCTGATCTAACCTCATAAAGATGTCAATCTTATGGAGGTGTACCATCCGACTACGTTTTGAGGAAGTGATACGAGGTATCGACTCCCTGTTATGGCAAAGTGCCATGAATCCGAAATGGATTCCATGTATAACAACTATTTGGATACTAGTTGTTGTACCACAAGGCATTGTGCCTATTGGTACATTAACGTCTTCAAGGAAGACATACATGGAAGGCAACATACCAACGTACAAAGCTGGGCTTTTGACGGAAAGGTATCGTTATCAACATTGTGTTAATAACGTTCAACCTTTTACCTGTTGCCATGGTAAATCCATTTGAAGATGCTTGATGATAACTGTATATTTCATTTATGAAATGTGTCAGTTACAAATCAAAATCGCTTTCCTGAAAAGGAAACCTTTTGGAGAATGTTTATAACATTCTGACGATTTTATATAACCGACAAACAAGGTTTCGGGTTATTCGATCCATGTTTGGATTGAAACAAGCATAAGGTTCTTGGAACTGTCGTTTTGAAAAAATCATAATGGTTTGTGATTTGACTCAAAACGAAATAATTCTTGTGTATATAAGGAGGTTAGTGGGAGAGCGCACTGACAGTGAAATTCCCATATAAACAATTGGTGAAAGCTTGGCTTTCATAGATATTCTTTCAATAGAAATTCTCCGTAGAATCCTGGGGAGTAACAACCTTTATTCAAGGAATAAAGATCTACTTGGGATAGATTTGGAGTTGTTAACACTCTCTGGGAAATTGTACATTTAAAATGTACTTGATAGGGTGTCTCATACGCTTCGAGCATATGGAGTCACGATCAGGTTATCCAAGTGATAGTCACTGGATTAAAGATTAAGAACATCTATTAGTATCTGAGAGAACTAAAGATGTTGTCTTAAACTATGGAGAAGGAGAACTTGAAGTGACTGGGATCACCGCTGCAAAGTTCCAAACAATTAAATACTACGGTACTATAAAGTTTGAATAACGGGCAGAGAGCTGGAAATCTTCCAAGCAAGATAACTGTTGCCGAATAAACAACAAATACGGATTATTGCTGCAGCTGAGGCAGCAATAGAAGCCATTTGGATCGAAAATAAATCTAATTAGATTAGATATAGTTCTGTTAGCAGCAGAGCTAGGCGTCAGCACATGAAGGAATTAAAGGTCTCATCGACGATCCAGATATATACTTCTATATCATCTGATTTGTTCGGATCATACATCGTGGCGATGTGATGATCGTGTAAATCGCGTCAGACGATAATCATACAAATCCGCTGACGAAAACCTTTCCTCAGCAATTTGAGCGAACCGTACATAGTTCAAGTGTTGGACACCTGAGTGACTCGCTACGTGCCAAGTGGGAGATTGTTGGATAATATGACCCATAGCGTCACTATTTGCACAGATCATTGTGTTGTTGTAGCAAATTAAATATGTAATAAGGAAATTGCACTCTCATCATTTGTGATTAGATCACCATAGATATATAAATGAAGAGAGGTCCCTATGATTAGTTCCTGGATTGAGATGATATGAGACAGCATCAGTCCACGAAGGATTAATCATTAAATATCCCTAGCCGTAGTATTATCGAGACTGGACATCGATAATGCGGAATAGGCTAGTATTGCACTTGTGTGCGTTGTGAGGGCACAACGACATAGTTCTCATATATATAAGTGTTGGAGACTTATGCAAGTCGATAGGGAGGTCGTGTTTCACCGATGGTACGGGAAACAGCTTCGCTCTGGATAGACCCCTCGGAATCCCATTGGTATTATGACTATGTGTCTATGGGGGCCGAAATCAAGGTAGTTGTGTATAGTCTTAACCTGAGACTTGCATCGCTAATACTTACGATAATCGATAAACTTTGGTCTTGGTGGTAGGGGGCTTTGACCAAGTTCTGTGTACACCACTTCTGGGTTTATCAGAGAGTCGTAGAGTATTGGGTGTGATGTCAAGACGGAAGTATCACTTCAGTCATATTGGAGATGATGTCACGCAGGATACGGTATTAGTGCTCTTAAGTGATGCGCATCCAATCGTGATATTATGACCAGGTCATGAATATCCGATTATAGAGACTAGTTACCAGACATCTGATATGTGTTTCGGACGGGGCAGACACTTATCCAGCCCCAGCCCTAGCACGTGACTATCCGATACTGGGCCGATACACACAATACATTAGTATACTACGCTTGATATAGATCTAAATATTCATAAAAGGATATGTCCGGAGAATTGGGTAGACTTGGTACTTTGCTAGGAGTCGACCTTGTCTCGTAAATCGGTAGAACGTAGTACTTGGTACGTACGTGATTCGGATACACCGACGACCGTATTTATTGCCAATGTATCCGGGGATCTCATGGGTCGCTTCCCGATAATCCACCCGGATGACGCACAACTCGCACTCTTGAATAATCTGGGATTAAATAGAAGAGAGAGAAAATTAATCTAGGATTAATTAACGGAGATATTTTATCTAGGATAAAATATCGTCTAGAGAGAGATAACGATTAATTTGGAATTAATCGGTAAATTAATATATTCGATATATTAAAAGAAATTAGATTTCGACCGGAAATTAAAATTAGATTTTAATTCGGGCGAACGAATTAATTTAGAATTATTCGTTAGCGACGTGAATAGTGAATTCGCTAGGCGTAATCATTTAATTACGACGCGACGGAAAATTCGTTAATTTGGAATTAGCGAACCCGAGCCCGAGTGTGATTGCGAGCGTATTCGTATTTCGAATTCGAGTGCGGCGACGCAAGTCACATCAAGCGTCAAATCAATCGTCACATCAAACGTCAAATCAAATGTCACTTTGAGTGATGTGATTGATTGATGTGATTGATTGATTGAAAGACATGACCATGACATAAAGTAGATGTGACTTGAGTGACATGTGAATAGTTGATGATGTGATAGTGTTTACCTTTTTGACTTTGGAATGCAAATTAAAGGTAATGCATGTGAAATTCTTTTGAATTTCAAACTAAGTATATAAGATATACTAAATGCAAATCAAATACAAGAACACATTTTTCTTTCTCTCTCATTCTCTCTTCTTGCTCACGCCCAAACCTGAAAACTTACTGGTTTTGAACCAGAAATGCCGTGAGCCAAGGGAAGCAAGGGTTGGGTTTCATGTGAAAACCGCAAGTGCTAGCACACTACGAGTCTTGCGAAGGGTGTAGGGAGGTTTCCCCATGAGCCGGGATCCATTTGACGAAGCTGGGAGCTCCATTTATCATCTCAAATTTCTGTTTTGCAAGGCAGTGGACTGCCACCAGTGGGCGTGAATGGTAGTGGCTTTTTTGGGTTGGATCGTCTCCAAATCGACTCAACCGATCGATGTGAGTATTCCGCTACCTCCGTTGATGTATTCACGCATTATTTCATGTCTTGATTTGATCTTGGGACCTAGATAAAACTCAACAATGGCATCAAGAGCTAATGTTGCAAGCATGAAATTTTAGGGATTTAAAATTTGGGTAAATTTGTTTTGAGCATGATTTGAATGAATTGATTGTTTAAGTATGCTTATAACATGTTTAATTTCATTTTGGTTGGACCAATTTGACGAAAAATGAGTAGAATTATTTTCCCCAAATATCATGCCATGGCCGAATGTATATGTATTTTTGGGATCTTGGATTTTTGATTTTTTAATTCATTTGATGAGTTAGAATCGATTAGGTTGACATTAATTTGGAATCGAATTGGATTGGATTTCGAATGGACAAAAATCCCCAAAATCTTACCTTGGCCGAATTGGTGTATATGCCCTAATGTCTTGGATTTTTGATTTTGTGACTTGGATGTGTGTGAAATCATTTAGGATGGTGATTTGATGTCGATTGTAGGTTCGATTGGATCGAAACCGAATCGGACACAAAATCCCTCTTTTGGCCGAGACTAAAGAACATGTAATGGGTTTGATTTTTTCAATTGTGTGTTTGGACATATATAATGAAATGAGCATGATTAATTGGGACTAATTTGGTGTTTTAGAAATGTTGATTTAGGTTATTAATCATGTATGCACTGGTAATTAAATTGGGAAAATTGGATTTTTTGAATTTAATTATTTGGGCCTACTTTTGGAAATTGGACTTTAATGTTGTATTGGGCCTATTGGGCTTGATTTATCAAGTTTGGTTTAGGCCAAGTGGATTGGATCCAATTGGGCCCAAAACCTTAACCATAAAGCCCAAATGCGACTTAATGAACCTTTAAAGTTCAATTGGGCCTAATGGGCCAAGATTGATTTATGGGCTTATGGTAAATCCGGATTGGACTTGTTATCGTTTTGACCCGAGTTGACCAAAAGTCCATGCCTAAAATCAATCAGAAGCCCATTGGACTTTAATTGAATTGATGTTGGACGTTAATCGGTCTTTGAGACGCGTTACGACTAGATTTGGAATTTAAATCGTAAAAGGTTTTATTATAAAGTGTAATAGTTAATTTGGAATTGAATAGGATTAGTATTAATACATTTAAATTAGATTTAATGATGTAGTTTAATTTAATTCATGAATTCGTACTTTAAATCAAGCCTATTGGGCTTGATTTATCAAGTTTGGTTTAGGCCAAGTGGATTGGATCCAATTGGGCCCAAAACCTTACCATAAAGCCCAAATGCGACTTAATGAACCTTTAAAGTTCAATTGGGCCTAATGGGCCAAGATTGATTTATGGGCTTATGGGGTAAATCCCGGATTGGACTTTGGTTATCGGTTTGACCCGAGTTGACCAAAAGTCCACGCCTTAAGAAATCAATCAGAAGCCCATTGGACTTTAATTGAATTGATTTGGACGTTAATCGGTCTTTGAGACGCGTTACGACTAGATTTGGAATTTAAATCGT